>JADLZK010009746.1:0-144474 GCA_015847255.1 Hyparrhenia diplandra | reverse complement strand
ATCATCAATCAATCATTCATGAGAGGCAAAGTGTTTCATCCATCCAAGGCATCGAGAAGGGGAGCATCTTCACAAAAGGCAGCGTCCATGACCACGCAGTCTTCCGAAGCAATGGAGTTACATTACACAAATAAATAGATAGAGACAGCGTCACAAAACTGTGGATTATTCAAGCACACGCAGCTCCTGCTCCTGGCGATCCCACGAGTTTCCATGACAGCAAGGCTAGGTTTGTGCAGACCTTTATTTTGTTCCTTCGTTCATCCGAACAACAAACATACAGTCAGCAGCAGTTCAAAATCTGGAGATTCAGAACCACACGCTCCACTCCACCTGACGGAAGAAAAGCATCAGCGCATCAGGTCGTAGTAGGACGAGGAGCTGTCGTACAAAGGGTGGTGGCGGCGGCCTCGGGAGCTGGAGCAGCTCCTGAGCCGTTGTTGTAATGTTGGCGGCGCGCCGCCACCGCTGCCGGCATCGAGCCTGAAACCGAGCATGGGCGTCCGTGCGCCCGTCTTGCCAGAGCCCTGGTGGTGACGAGGCTTGCATCACAGAGCTGGAGCTGATGGCGAGGTTGCTCAGGCCAGCGTGGTGGTGGTGGTGGTGGTGCAGCTCAGCCATCGGCGGGTGGTTGGTATTGGTACCAGCACCGCCTGGACTGTTTGACAGAAGAGAGAGAGCACGTTGAAGATCCGGGGCTCCGTTTGAGTTGGAGACGACTGCAGAAGCTTCAACGCCTGAAAAGGAAGCATGTTATGTTACTAGGTATGTTCAAGTAAATGCCAGATATGCTACTGTAACTGTTGTATGTCTTAGTTATTTGTTTGGAAACAATCATTCCTGACAGGTTTATGACTTATGAGAGTGTGGTGTGAAATTTCAGTTGATAGTTATAAATAGTTCACAGTAAAAGAAGTATACAACTATAGCATAGTAGGGTCAATAATTTTCCATATAGAGGAGGATATCATCAATACTGAAATCAACAGTGATTAGCATTAGCAGCCACAGGAGCGGAAGCAAAATCCATTGATCAGTTAAGTTATTCTTGGAATCTGAAGTATGTTTGTACATGAGGATGACACTAGTTGTCTACTTACTGATTTCCCCAACAATACAAGAAAAAGAGAAAGATTGGCAGTTGCAATCTACCTCACACCGTACCAAATTTCAGAACCAGCCATGAGTGCCATTTCGCAACATGCCAAATAGGGGAACCAACCATGATATAAACCCCCCACCTTACACAGAGATCAATACAAACTATCCTAGGTCCCAATTATGGTGCGGTGGGGTCTGATTCTGAAAACTTGGCTTAGGGTGCTGTATCCTTTGTCCATATTATGAAAGAGCTGAATCAAGGTTTAGGCTGCTAATGATGTTGACAATTCAGTAAAGTGGATGAGTTACATATGAGACTGCAGGTCTTTGCTGACTCAGCACTTGCAAAACATATGAGTGTTCAAGCCTTGGTAAAAAGGCGCAATCATGTTGCAATAGGCTAGTACAAAGACAAGAAATAGATTACTTGGATGTTACTACAAAATGGTGACTGATGGTCATTAACTGACCAAGATAAAAACATGGAAAATATGGTCTAGCAGTCAGGCTCTGATCTCATCCCTTCCAAAGAAAGGTTCTCAGATTGCAAATGCAAATTCAGAAACAATACTAGTGAAACTTATATGAATGATATAGGTAGTACATGTTATAAGTCCTAAACTGAAAATCAGATGGTAACAAATTATGTAAGGCTCCTAAAATAACAAATACTACAGGTGCACCTATCTAAAAAATTTCCCTGGTTTGGAATTTCGAAACAGTTTCCATTCAAGTGACTGACCATCAGTTCATAACTAGTAGAGATAAAATAATTACCTTGATCAAGGACCTTTGCACTGGTTCCTTTTTGAAAGCCGTGAACCCATCAAAATCTTGATGGACACTATGTGGTATAAAGTTGTTCCACACCTGCTGACTTGATAGATGCAACCCATCAACACCAGCAGCTCTTAACCAAGGAGCTTTTGTTTCTGCAAAATTGAAGCCACCTCCTGGATTATCCCACAAAGAACTTGCACAGCTTCTCATTTGACCATAAGGACCTTGACCAAACAGAAGGCTTGTCTGTTGTCTTGTGTCTGTTTAAGAAAGGCAAGACAAATTCAGTGCTAAAGCTAACAGATTCAGTAATGGAACAAATTATTTGCATAGCATTAATGCTGAAGCTGCTTCCGTACAAAACTACAAAGTGCTGAAAATGGCATGGACTTAATAAATTTGAACTACTTACTCAGCCTCCTAGTATCTCCACTAGTCCAAAGAATTAATTTGTTTGTGCAAATGTAAAGTGGGTTTTCCTGAAGTATAATGTGGAACATAACAATATCGAGACATTGCATCAACAACAACAACAACAACAACAACATAGCCTTTAGTCCCAAGCTGGTTGGGGTAGGCTAATATCGAGATATGGCATCATGGCAGACAAATCTGAATCATGTGTTACATATCGAAATTTAAATGAATGGAGCAAATGTGCCTCTTCAAGGAATAATGACAACTTAATTGGTAACTCCTTCGTCCCATCTATACAAATCAAAATGGCACTCCCTCAGATGGAGTTCATCAGTTACCAGTACTGACATAGTAATCATGTCATCTAATATTGTAAAAAAATGAATGACACCTTAAAAATCATGACAGTGAATTGTGAATAAACAAGCACATCAACTTTACAGATAAAACATGCAGCTTTGTGTTCCTCAGTTATTGTTCCATTCAGTTGCGGCGTGCAAGAAAAGGTATATAGATTCTTAAAATAATAGTTGCTAGAGGGAAGAAAAATAAATAATGTGCCTGTTTCACAAGATGGCAAGGCAACCAAAGGTTTATCACTACCATAGAACATTGCCGATAGCCTCGATGAACCAAAAGAAAGTGCTTCAGGCTGTGGCTTGCGCCTGCGGGCATTGTGATCATTGAGGCGCCTGCGACAGCTCTTTTTTTCATCTGGTCAAACTCAGCTAATCCATGGAACCTGCAAGAAATTGCATTTTCAACATAGTAGAACATTTTTTTCCTTCCTTACTCAAGGATACCAAAGACATGGATCCAAGCAAGCGAACAGAAAGCATGTTTCTCCACAGAAAAGTGAGGCTCAGTTTATATACAAGCTAAGGAACTCACCGGCTACACTGTTGACAAAAGCGCCGCTCCAGACCAGCAACCACCACCTTGGGAGCCTTAGAATGAGGTTCACAGACTCTGTGCTTCCGATGGTACTCTTTAGCAGAAGAGAGATCAACCTTGCATCCTTCAACCTGACAGTATGATTTCTGCGTCTTTGGAGCCGCCTTTGCCTTCTTGGCAGAAGCAGGAAGAGGAGGAGTCACTGCACTCGTATCTAACGGCAAACTCTTGACACTCTGCCCTCCACAGACATCTTCGAAATATGTTCTCTTGCCAAGTTTCAGGCTTAGCACCGGCTCTCCACTGCCGATGGCAATCACCGATGATGGTGAGGTCCTGGCATCATCGACCTTTCCCGAATCAGTCTTCTTAGCAGTTTTCTTGTCAGGCGCAAAATGGAGCTCCACGCTGTTCCCCCTTGGTCTTGGGCGAAGAATCAGCCGACGCAGATACAGAGCTCTTGGATGAACTATACCCCATCTCGGAGCTGGAAGAGAAGGTGCCGCAATAAGAATGCACTGATTCATGCCCTGTGGCCTCAAGGCCTGCAAACTTGGCGTCAGCCTGATCCTGAGGCGCGGCAGTCGTCATCCTGGGGTTGTCGCTCCCGTTTGCTCCTATGGGCAGCAAATTCTCCCCAGTCCCACAACACGGAGGCCTTGTGTTTCCAGTCCATCCCAAAAGGAACCCATGGCAGGCCGGATCAAAATCTGAGCCCGGCGCTGCTCCCTCCCTACTTGTCTGCTGCCTCTTGATAGCAGCAGCTACCTCTGAACTGAAGCAACAAAATGGAAAGGGGAGAAGGTTAAGAGAGAATTGAAGGTTAAGAACAGAGAGAATTGAAGTTGCAGAAACCGGACAGATTTGCAGGAGCATATATGGGCACTCAACTACTGAATGCAGCATCATTAAATTCACAGAGAAGTACAGTACGCAAGGTGGGGTGAAATCAGCGGATGTGGATGGCATGTTGGGAATCGTCGTCAATCATGGCAAGAACAGAAGAGCAGCGCCAAGAAAGGCAAAATACCCCACAAGTACCGTAATCAAGGTGCAGCAAAGGCCAAAGTACTCACCACTCCGCCGCTCCCAGAAAAAGGAGAAGACAACCTGGCCTCTCAATCCGCATCAGCACGCTGGACAGCCATGGAGCTGGAGCCGTGGCTGGGGCGATGAGCTCGGGGCCGCAACGGGCAAGGAGCTCACCCTCATGGAGCTTCCTGAGATCTGTATTCTTCCTCTCCTCTCCTGCCCCTCACCGGGAAAGTCGTCAACAACAACTCCGGCGGCTGGACCTAGACGGCCACACATCATGGTGGCAAGCAACTGGCAAAAAGCACCGCAACGCAATTCTACTCCCGCCGTCGATCGATCTTTCGGCAAGAATCTCACCACCTGGTTGTGGATGATGGAGAGAGAATCTGTGTCTCCCTCCCTCGTTGCAGCGTCCCTCTTGCACAGCCTCCGGCAAAGGGGGAGTGGGGGAAGGAAGGGAAACCAGGGAGAAACCCAAAGACGAGGGAAAGGAGCAGATAACAAGGACAGGACTCCCAATTATCGATACAGTGGCCACTGGCCAGCCTTTTATTTTCCCATCCATGCTCTCTCTCCGCAACCAAACAGAAGGCACATGGCCGTCCCTGACCCCAGCAGGGCTCACCAGGCAGGCACCAGTGCCGTTACTGCTGCTACGGCGGCAGCAACCAACCACAAGTGAGTGAGCTTCTTCAAGCTACGGAATGCTGTTACTCCTACGCCCGCCACGGGTGCCACGAAAGGACCCTCCTTTCCTCTTTGTGTGCCGGATTTCCAGGACGCTGATGGCAAGCTCGTGTTGCCACATTTGGAAGGATGGTAGAATGGCCTCTCTCTCTACTGTGTACCGCTACCGCTGTAGCTGTACTCCTCCCTCCAGACCAAAAAGAGGATCGGCAACAGTGGCGCCTCTCTCTCTTTCTCTCGTGGTGCCTTTTCATGTTCCGTTTGGCATCGCACTTCACAGTGCCACAGTGGTTACTGAATACACAGTGCTGATCGGCAGCGTTGCACTTTGCTGAGCAGCCGCCGTGTCGCCACAACTTTTGCTGCCGCCGGCCAGCCGGGCAACTGCAACAAGTAGTGGTTGCAGCCTTGCAGCTTGCCTTGTAGCTTTTGCTAGGTGCTGTGGTGTGTGACTTCAGTACAGGATCGAAAAAGAACTCGGCGCATCAACATTGGACAAACGCGCACACAAATGCGACCAGGGAAGGGAAGCAAGCCGCCGTTGTCGAAAACGACCGGGAAACAGAGCGTATAAACTCCGGGACAGGCACACGGGTGACTGTCTCTTGATAGATCCAGATTCCGGAACGACAGCAACCACCAACTAGGCCCCCTCGTTTTCGTCGTCTTCAGTCTCCATCACACAGCTGAACAAATTGCAGCTATTACAGCTGATCTACTCCATACTCGTCTTCGTCTTCGCCTTCGTCTCCATCACAAAACTGCACAAATTGCAGGGATTCGTACGGCTGATCTACGTACTCCTTCCGTCCCATAGAGTTGTACGTTTTTTACTTTTAAACTTCATATTTGACCATCCGCCTTATTCAAAATATTTATGTAAATAATAAAAATAAATTAATCAATATTTAAGTATCTTTATTGATAAAATAAGTCATAATAAAATAAATTATATTTGTGTAAAAAAAATTTGAATAAGACAAATCATCGAACAAGATGACACGGAATCGAAGGCGACAAACTTAATGGGACGGAGTGAGTACTCGTCTTCGTCACACAGCTGAACTTTGTACGGCTGGTCTCGCTCGCACCACTCACCAGGTGAACGACTGGTTCAGTTTGACAGCCTGATTTTTTTTAAAAAAAAATTGTTGAAAAAATTCCTGGTTTCAATACTGTGATCCCAGTTAGTTAGACAATTATTGTTTGGGGAGAATTTTTTGGATTTTTTTTTCATGTTTGAATCACGTTTTTGGAATTTTAGTAGATTTCAATCCCAACTATTCCGGATGGTTCACTCAATTCTTGGGTCTAGACTGAATAGGAAAAGGTTGCTAAAACTTAGGATCAACCGTGTGTACTTAGAATCTTGGACAAAAGGGAGACGGTTTGCTGTCATTGTTGGTGCCATGAGGCCACTTGCGCATGTCATGTGTACTGCAAATTGACTTGACGTACGAGATGCTCCAGGCCCTGCATTTTTTTTCAACTAATGATTCAGCAACGGACTGCAACCTGTAACCTTGTACTACACCATGAAATCTACAGGTGTTTCCCTGTTCCTGGTCATTGGGTGCAGTACCACTACCACCCCAGATCTGAACTGTCTCTTCTGACCTGGTAATGCGCCTCGTCGTTTGCCCATTTGAGTGAACATATCAAACACTTCAGACTTCACCCAAAAAGAATGCATGTGAAATCATGAAATCATGTGTGAAGCGATGAACAGAATTGCCCTCCATGTTGAATCCATGCTGAAGCAGAACCAAACTCTTCTCTTGTCATGAAAGCTTCTGACGGAAGATGGATCACAAATATGCTGCTGACTTGCTGAGAAACCTGAATCCACCGAAGTTGCAGAGGTTCAACAGAAATGCACACACCCTGCTAGCCAGTGGATGGCTCAATGCATCCTTCATCGCTATCACAACGGAACTGATGAATCAAAGCTACCCCTAACAATAATCCAAGCATGAATGAAACGAAACCGCAGCCTGCGATTTCCTTTCCAAGAGAAGAAAAAAAAAGGGGTTATAGAGGAAAGGGTTTCTAAATGAATGATACTGACAACATACATCTAATATCCTCAAGCTGTCAGATTGTTTATGCTCTCATTGTCATCTCCCGCGAAACCTGCATCTAAGATAAGGACAGGAATAGCTGGAGAAGCACAAGCAGGAGGATCAGCAGGAGGTTGCTTCAAGTCCCTGCAACCTCCATGAGAAGGCAGAGTCAACCTCGATCATGATCCCGAACCTGCATGTCCCAGTGCTGGGGTCTTGGCCTGTGGTCGTCGCGAGATTCTGGAATCCACAGGCCACATCATCTTGGTCATTCTTCTGGTAGTAGTTGTTGAATGCGTATGAGATGTTGCCACGGGTGTCCAGCATCCCACATGATGTCTTGTAACCAAGGCTGGTGCAATCTGCCATGGAACATGCATAACCCACGTTGTCTGCAATCTTTGGGTCGTTGAGGTTCACAGAAGGCTTCAGTACACACCACTTCTTTTCGAGGTACTTCACATCCCTTGCTCTCACAAGACCGCCTGCATTTGATGTTCCGAGATTCAGCTGGTACTTTGGCAAGCCATCATAAGTAAAGATCCCCCAGTGCCGCTCGAAATTTCCTGGCTGTATGCTCTTCTCATCCTCATCAATTAGACTGAACAAGTAAGCATCAACAGGTCCAGGCCGCATCGGTGTTCCTCGCCCAGAAGCAATATGGGTCATGAAGCCTTGGTTGAAACGCTGAGCCATCTCAGCATTGGCGTTCCTGTCCCCGTCAGTCGGCCATCCAATCTCCCCAACAATGACTGGGAGGTTTTCAAAACCATTCTTTTTCAGAGCCCATATAAGTGTGTCATGGTTTGCGTCAAACATGTTAGTATAAGTGAAGGAGCCATCAACGATGGGCGACGAGGCCCCCTCAAAGAAGGCATAGTCCACAGGGAAGTTTGGATCAATGTAGAGGCTTATGAAAGGGTATATGTTGACAGTGAAAGCTCCACCATTGTCGCTCAGAAATTTTACTATAGTGAGCATCAGATCATGAATATCTGTCCTGAAGTCCCCATCAGAAGGCTTGCTGGTTGACGAGCTATAGACGTCAGCGTTGAGAGGGCACGTGACTTTGACTTGATTGCCCAAACCGGCTTTTATAAGTGCACCTTGTATGTTTCTGATGGCAGGAAAAGTTGTTTGCAGAAAGCTTCCATTGTATGTCTCCAAGAAAGGCTCATTCCCAACTGCAACATACCTAACAAATGCAATAGGATAAATAAAGAGGTGAGGCCACAGCATCATGCAGATGGTTGACTGAGTTAACATCGACAACACAGAGATTCAGAACATGAAGCAAAGTACTATCTTGAATATTCATCCTTCATTTAGTACATGATGTGCAAATGGAAGTGTCATGCCGTGCATGCAAGTAGTTCAAATGGCATGCTGGTGCATATTCCCACAATTCATAATGCAGGCAATGAACATTAGAGGTAAAAACTAAAGATGCCTGATTTAGATTAAAAGAAAGTTCCCACAAACAAGGCAGAACTCCATGCAACAAAATTTTTAAAACAGAATAGCCAGAACAAGATCTGTATATGGAGGCTCAAAATACAAGATAGGAAGCTTCGATGCGTGTCTGTTCTCCGTAACTGCTAGAAAAGAGTATCAATGAATTGCTAAGCTATCAGGCACATAAGGTAAGAAATAAGGAAGTGACCTTGCGACTGTTGCATGTTTTGCTTACTGTCTCATTGATTAAGAAAAATAAAACTTTGCAGATGCGTAGAAAATTTTCAAGGCACATGTTATTAAGGTCTATATATTTTTTAAAGGCACTGACAGTATGATAGTCCAATGGCAGATGCACGTGCGAACAATAATTTATAAATAAATATAGAGAAGGGAAACAAATAATATCTACTTAGGATTAATTTGCTACACAAACTGAGGTACAGATGGTTAGATATACTCTTGACGCTAAAAAAATCTATTATGTTCATTTGAAAAAACGATTTTTCCTTCTATAACTGGACACAGTATTCAAAATTTCGTTCAAAAACTGAACCTTCCAACTTATATAGCAGTACCATGTGAATAGGTCATCCACCTATCCTGTATTCCACACCATCTTCTTTTGAGCCTAGATAGCCAGTAAGATCCTTGTGTGGTGGTGAAGTCGTTTTTCCTGTAGTATTAAAAGGGGTGTGTGTTTGTCTAAAAGCTTAGGAGTGTGGGTGTGTGTGTTGTAAGGGTTGTTGCCCCCTTTTTTCGCAGCTCTCCTGCGTGTTCGACAAAAAAAAGTATTCCACACCATCCGTGGGACAAGAAATAAGAGGCATAAAGTAATGACCCGGTAAAGGCCTGAGGTAAATTAACTAAATTATTTAGGACCACTATGCTCCATTCAAAAGGAACACGCAAATAAATAGGATCAGCCAAAATGGATGTATTTCGTCCAGTGTAAGGTCCACCTCTTTAAAGCATATTCAGAAGTCACTGAATGCTCCTGAGCGTCTTCATGGATCAGGTTCATTTCAATGAACTCCTTTCAAACAAAATATATTTTTTTTTTTTTTTCTAAGAGACAAAAGGAACATCTAAAATGATTGGCACTTTGACAGTAAAAATCTTTATTCAAAACATACCTCATAAATCTTGTCAAGGTGACATGATTCCTAGCAGTGGCAAACCTAGACCGAATTCGAGGGTGGTGCACTCGCCTTGTGGGTGCATAGAAATATGTCATAGGGGTGCATATATGGTGAAATTTTAACTAAATCAACTGTTTTAATATCTTTTGGGTGGTGTATTTGCACCCATTGTCCCTAAAGTAGCTTCACCACTGATTCCTAGTGCGGCCAAGCGCCACTACAGCTGCAGTGCTCAGTGAAAACCTACCAAACATCCCAGATTTCCATATAACAAAGAAGCATGTTTTTTTCTCTAACACAAAGAAGTGTGATTTACATGTATAACAGAGAAGTAGATTCTTCAGACAGGTGAAGGCATTGATTTGGTGGGGCGTGCACAGATTAACGAAAGTGAAACGCACAACTCCCAATTCGGGGATGGAACAAATACGCCAGCCGTTTCTCGCATACAAACAATGACAGATGCACCCAAGCAGGCGTGCAAAGCACAACATGCACGATCAGAAACGGCAACCGTTATATCTGAACTACAGCATGTGCACAAATGTGCAATCAGAAACGGTAACCGTTATATCCGAACTACACATGTACACAAATGTACTAAATGAGGCACAAAGAATGCCGACGGCTTGTCGTGTACAGAGAGTGATGATGCATAACTACTTTCCAAGTCAAACATTTAAAACCAGATATGAGCTTCAATCATTAGCCGTCAATCAAGACAAGCAAGGGTAGCGTGAAAATCATCCTATTTCCCCAATACTCTAGGCTCAGAGCTCATCCTAGGTCATCAGAAGTGGAGATTCCACAGTACAATTAACACTAGCTACCACTACCAAGCATCAGTACCTTGAGTGAGCTAAACAGCACTAACGGTAATCAGAGGCAGCACTGTCAGAGGAGCAAATACCTGATGCTAACGCCGTCGTTGAGGTAGCTGGAGACGTTGGTGTCGACCCACTTCTCTGCGGCCTTCATGCTGTTGGCCATGGTCGACAGCAAATCGTTGGGGATGCCGACCATCACCTCCAGCCCGCTCTTCTTGAGGGCGTTCATGGTGCCCTCCTCGGCGTCGAACAGCTTGACCTTCTGGAACCCATTGTCCTTGAGCAACCGCACCACCGTCTCCGGTGGCAGCGGGTGGCTCGCCTGCGTGCCCCAGTTCGCCCCTATCGCACCGACGCCAGCCGCCGCGAAGCACAGCCAAGAAACCAACACCACGGCCGCCACAGCCGCTCCATGGCCGGACCGGGAACCCATGGAAGGATTATCCCAGCTCCAAATCGCGGGGTGATTTTGGTGGATTGCTCCGCTCTGCACCAAGAACTCCCCAAGTTCAGATCTTGGAGCCGGACAGATAAAAAAAAAAAAGAAGGGATAGTGGAAACCGGCGAGAGCAAACCTCCAAGAACAGTTTCAGAAATCTTATTCCTACGCTCACGAAACCTCAGAGGGGAAGGAAAGTTGAAATCTCTGCTGGAAAGAGAGGAGCAAGGGCTATATAAAAGCTAGAGGCCAGCCAGATTTTCCCAACAACTCGAGAATTTCTGAATAAATGAACTCCGCCTACAGTGGACCATGAGAGGGGATTTCCTGTGATTGCAAAATGCGGAAGCTCACATGATAATCACCTCAGTCAGGGGAACATTGATGACATGCAAGCTCTCAGGTGTGATTAAAATCGGCTGACGAGGACAGCAAGGGGTGTAGATAGCGTAGTAGCAATAAAGAAAGCTGCCAAAGATGGCACCAAAATAGGCGATCCCCCAAAACAGGCAGAGGGGATAAACTGGATGAGCTTTCTTGGTTGATTTGAAAGGGGTGAAAAAGATAGCATGAAAAGGATTTGATTTTGAGCCAAGGATTGAACAGAAAGGTAGTGAAATTGTCACCTTTCACCTCCGAGAGCTTCAGGAGCTGCTGATGACATAAAACTCACTCACACACTGCAGCTGCAAGGAGTGACAGTACTGCCAAAGCAGTGATGAAATTAGCTGTGACAGAGTAAGATTGAGGGAGAAGATAATGATGCTCTGCAAGGCTTAAGTAAATGGAAAAGGAAAAGATTCCTCAAAGATATTTGCACTGTTCCGTGCAGAAAGAGAGAATGATGGGATTTAAAAGCCCCACGAAAAAGATAATAATACAAGTACTAAAAGAAAAGCGGCAGCAATATTCCCCACTGCTCTCCTTTCTTTAAAAAAAAAATCACATCGGTAATCCGCCTCCTAAAAAGCCTACAGTGTTTTTGTTGGCACATGCCGCTGCTGCTTCTGTCGTTTATATATTTTCTTTTGCTTGTCTCTTTGCTACAGCTCACATTGGTTCTGGGATCATTAAAATAAACACACGCTTTGATACTGTCAGCAAACCAATTAACGAGTGGCAAGCAAACAAGGTGGCGAGGACAGCAGTGCAGTGATGGTGACAGTAACCCGTTGGTACTGTGGTAGTACGTCGCCTCGTTGGCTCCACGTCAGCAGCATGGACCGAAGGGCTGACCATGCTCAATCGGGGGCCCAGAGGACAGTGACGGAGAGGATGATGCGCAGGGGTGATTGTTTTTGGTTGTGTTGATAGTTGGTACTGTGGGATGTGGTTGGTGTTTGCCTATTTGGTATTTTGGGATGATGCTAGGAGATGAATCAATGAACTCAGGTAGGCCAACAGAGATTTTTGTTGGTTCGTGGAGCTCTTTTTTGTTGGTTCATGGAGCTCTTCCAAAGGGGCCGAAGTTGTATTGCAAAGAATGATGATTTTTCTTATTACAATAGAAGTGTAAATCATGTTATAGGAGGGAGGAAAAGATTGATGGAAAAACAGATAAAGAGAAGCTGTAAATAATAACTAAATAACTAAATATAAGCCCCGTTTGCAGCAAGAGAGAGAGAAGACCGACGGGCCTTGGCTTGGCGTCACAAAAAATATCACTGCACATAAAAAGAATTCCTAGCTTGAGACTAATAAAAAATAATAAATTTTCATTTCCGTTCAAAAAAGTTTTTGGTCTCAAAACCTAACGTTGTAGTTTGAACTTTTCACCAGATTTCTAGTCACGAAACCTAGGTCTAAATTCAACCATGTTTTTTCAAATCCTATGACTTTTACGTTCACATCTACTCCCTCCGTCTCGAAATACATGTCGTTTTAGAAATTCTAGCCATTAAAGTTGTGTAGTAGTACCTGTAAACAATCATAAAGGTGAAAATTGAGGTGACATGGGTATTGATGAGCTCCTTGGTATTGCTTCCCACTCACAGCGACGAGTATAAGGTGCTACTCTCCTGCCATCGTATGTCCTTGAAATTTTCCATGTGGAAGACATGGAAATGGATGGACAGGTCCATGTGTCATTGTTGCAAACACCCTATAAAGACTTTCTTTCACTTTTATCTAAAGCGACATCTATGGAGGGTATCAAAGACACCATATTTGATTTTTGGTGACGAAGAAGTTAACATATGATGCCTTTATGTGTTGTAAGTTTGTAACCAAATCACCTAATTACTTCCATGTGAGTGTTGTAATTTGCACTGCAGTTACCAACAAAAGTTTTCTCAAACAATGCTAAAAAGTATATATGCATATGTGCCTTCAGAGTTTTGTGGCCACCTTTGCATATAATAAACTCCATATCTCTTCTCTGCTTGATATTACGATTCATCCTTGGCTCGTGTCATTGGTATTTTCATATATTTTAAGTACATCTTAGAAGAATTATGATGTTTAATGTTCTTTATCAGGCAATATGTAAAAACTATCACCTTTGTAAGGTTGCTCCTCCTCTGGCTATATCCATTGACCTACATCAACTCCTACAAGGCTTAGCTCAAGATTATGCGCTTGACATATGGATGGCCTAGGAGCTCACCAACTTGATGGTTGTGGCATGTATTGGGTGGAGTGGTTAGGTAAGGTGACAACAAACTATTTATTGATTGGGTGCAAAGGCATGCGATGATGGATGACAGTGATTCCTTTAGCAGTGATGTTGTTGCATCTAGGCTGGGTGGTAACATATGCTAGGGACTAGAGCATGGATGACATCAAGGTTAAGGTTTGTAATGGTTAGGGAAGCTAGTGCTAGTTAGATCAGCACTCAGTTAATGACAAGGAATGACAAAACACAAAGAGAAGGTAGAGATTCATCGACGCCTACAATGTAATAACCATGGTGGTAAGAAATAAAACGTTTGTTTCCAAAATGCATGCCCACGTTCCTATTCATATGAAATAGCTTAGGAGCATTTTTTGGTCAATTTTGTTTGTTTCCTCTTTTGTCCATTTTTAATGCAACAAGTTAAAAATATGTTGTATTTAAGTTAATCTTCGAAGCACATTTTTATTTATATGGATTTTTTTTCTTTTTTAAATCAGATTTAACCTACTAAACTATCCTACAAAACTATATTCGATTCATCACTCATTCACTTGAAACATTTTTTAAGAGAATTTAGAATTTAGATTCTAAATGTTTCTACGAGAATGTAAATCCATACACTCTAATCCAAACAAGGAAAAGGAAAGCCAGGTGCTTTTGTGAAGCAACTACCTCTAACCTAAAAAAATTCAAGCCTATGATATTCTTTTGGAAAAGGTTTGCATAATTGTATGACCTATTATCACGCCCTTAGCTTGATCTATGCAAAAATTACACAATTGCAAAATTCGTATGAGACAACTCAAACAACATCTTAGATTTACATGTAACGCTATATATGTCAATACTCAGTGCTCTTAATTTTTTATAGGTTTTTCGTTTCAACTTTTAATTTATTTTGGTTTTAGTAATAATTTTATTATACATATAGATATATTTAATTTATATTGAGTATGAAAATTACGTATATAATCGAGAAAAGGTAGAACATTCACAATTTATAAACACATGAAAATATTAATAAATCTATACCTACTAATAAGGCGAGAAAATTTCAGGGCATCCGGCCCATGCCCCGTCATAACAAACTCTGAAATGTGTTTCTATTTATTGGACGAGAACTGAGAAACCGTAAGCAACGAGACAGGGAATCCTATCTCTTTACGGGGTTATATACCTATATTAGATCTGATTACAATACGTATTGGGTATTACTCTATGTATCCTCGTAGGCAACATAGACTCACGATTCACACTCATTATAAGTTACAACATCTCTCGAAATTCAATTTCAATACGTGTTGACTCTTGTCGCAACGCACCAGCATATTTGCTAGTATTAGTATACTACTCCCTCCGTCCCAATCGAAGTTTGTCACCCTCGGATTCCGTGCCATCTTATTCGATGCTTTGTCTTATTCAAATTTTTTTACACAAATATAATTTATTTTGTTACTACTTATTTTATCAATAAAGATACTTGAATATTTATTAATTTATTTTATGATTTGCATAAATATTTTGAATAAGACGGATGGTGAAACATGAAGTTCAAAAAGTCAAAAATGGCGAACTCCATGAGACAGAGGGAGTATTACCGTGGGCGGATCTACTGTAGTGGCATGGGGGTACAGCTGTATTCCAAAATTTCTGGAAAACAATCAAGTATATATACTCTTTAATACCTTGTATATGTATAATACATTGTTACTCATCCCATACAACAGCACCAACACTCTAAATTTGTTGATTTTGTTGTCAATTTTTTTGTTGATTTCTATGCCCAACAATCGTCTACTTTATTTTTGCTTGTACCCCATAATTGAAATCCTAGATCCGCCACTGGTATTACTCCCTCCATCCCAAATTATAAGTCGTTTGACTTTTTTGACAACAAGTTTGACCACTGCCTTATTCAAAAATTTGTGCAAAAATATCACTTTTTTTTTTTTGTGGCTTTTTTTTATTAGTATAAGTTTTTAAAGAATGACTTGAATTTGACAATATTTATGCAAATTTTTTGAATAAGACAAATGGTCAAACTTGGAGCCAAAAAAATCAAACGATTTATAATTTGGGATGGAGGGACTACATAATTATTTTGGTCATATAGTTTATATCGGAGTTGGACACGATGACCTCTCTCTTATCATATAGAGGGTCCCACATGTCAGTCAGCCTTCCAGCAGCAAAAGCGCCAAAGAAAGAGAGAGAAACCCGAGCCCAAGAGTAATCAGAACTCAGGAGCGCCGCCAAACGGCCAAAGCCTGAAAGCCCCTGCTCCCCGCCCGGCGGCGCTCAAACCCCCTAAACCCTAGCCGCACCAGCGCCCTATTCCCTCATTTCGGCGGCTCCGGCGGCGGGCGGGCGGCCACCAGCAACCAGCATCGTACGGCGGAGAGGCGCCGTTTACACCATCTGGTGGAGATGCCGCTGGGGCAGCGCCCGGGGGACAAGAGCGACTCCTGCTACTGCGGGGTGGAGGTGCTCGACTTCCCCGCCGGCGAGGGTCTCCCCGACGTCCTCAGCCACTCCCCTCGCCTCCGCCTTCGACTTCATCGTCGCCCCTCTGGTGGGCACACTGCCGCTCTTTTGCCGCCGTATGCCTTTTCAATGCCCCCCTCCTCTCATATGCTCTGCTCTGCTACGCGCCGCAGGTTGACCCGAACTACCGGCCGGCCCCCCGGCGCCGTCCTGCCCGTGTCGGCGTCGGACCTCATCCTCAGCCCGTCCCAGTGGAACAACCACGTCGTCGGGAAGATCAGCGAGTGGATTGATTTGGACTCGGGAAGACGAGCGGCTCCGGCTGACTCGAGCTCACGCTGAAGCAGGAGATCGCGTGGGCGTCTCACGTCTCGCTGCAGGTCCAGTGGTTTCATTGCACCGTTCATTATCCATTACCCCGTTAGTTTGGAACCAACCAATGATGATTGTTTCGAAATTGAAGACTTAATTGGGCAATACACTGCCTTCATCAGGTCATGAAAACCATTGTACTTTAATGGCAAAACTTTCTGACTTTACTGGGAACCGGTAACCATTGGCTGCTAGTCTGTTCACATTTCAAATCTCCTTCACAATCTTAACAGTTTTCAACTTACAAGAGCACTCAATTGGCAATTGTATTCCGTTACGAGTAAAAACAACCCACAGTGGAATATTCCCAGCGCCGTCAGTTTCTCCCAGTGAGCCTGGGCTTTCTAGTTCCAGGTAACCTGTGGGTTGCCCTGGAATTTGAAACCCCAATTGACATAGCATAAGAATTCTTCTCTGGTATTTTTTTTGTGCGAATCATCTAATTTTCACTGTCTCACAAGCTCTAGAAACAAGGGAAATTCCATTCCAATGCAACATCTTAGGATTTGATGGTATCTAAAAACTTTGTTAGCTTGACTGCCTCATGCAGCATTTTCCTTTTCCGAAAGAAAAATTGAACTTTGGTGCATGTCCTTGCAGGCATGTGTTCTTCCTGCCCCAGGAGATCTTTTTGTGGCAATTATGCCAGAGTTGTGAATCAAATTTTGCAAGGCTTGACCAATATGAATGTATTGCCCTCCATCTCCCACTCCTCATTCCGTCAGTTTTATCTATGTTCTAGACATGCTTGTATCTGAATGATATTTTTCTTCTGTTTCTTTCTCAAGTTGTGGCTTAGATTGCCCCTGAGAAGTCCGAGCCTATGCCTCTGGAGAAGTCCGAGCCTATGGATGACGATCTTGATAAAATAAAGAATAACAACCACACGGTAATTTTTTGACAATTGAGTGTGCCTGGAGCATAGTGTAGAAGTATTTTAGCATTATACACATGTTTATTTGTTTTCTTTGACTACAGGGTGAAATAGTAGACTGCGTGGGAATTATGGAATTCGCTCAGATTGCTATGTGACCATAGTAGCCAACTATGTGTGGCACTTGATATTTCGTAAGTGTCATACCTGCCCATTCCAGTACTTTTGCAACTATTTAATTATTTTAATCTATAATGCTATGTTTTGGTATTCACAAAGATTCATTCTTTTGCCAGGAGCACACTGCCATCAGTGAACTCATTAGGGCGGTGGTTTGGGGAGCCTGTAAAGGCTGCTATTCTGCAAACCAATGTAATCACACAAATTTTTTTTTATTTAACAAAGTAATGTTGATGAAAACTCAGGTCACCGTTTGATTTTGCATTGCAGGCTTTTCTTACAAAAATCAAATGGACATCCTTGTTTATCAAGGCGGCATCAGAGGCTGCTAACTGGATTTTTAACCATTCTGTTCAGGTCTATTATTTCCATGCTTTTTACGATTACACCTATTCAGCCTTTCTATTTTCGTATCTTCCGATTCAACAATCTAATGTTATATGCTTCTAGTTTTCAACTTGCCTTTTTTTTTTACTTTATATATGCCATTTTGTCTCTTAATTGAGGTAACTGTGGCGGACATTGTTATTGAGTTATTTTTTGTTCTATTTAGGTGATAATCTCTGGGAGATCAAAGCTCAATGTTTTCCCAGCATCTGGAGTGCTCTCAGGTGATGAGAACTACACTGAAGGTTAGCCATGCATACTGTTTGACATATTATTCTTAGGTGTGCTTTAACCACACATGATTGGTTCATAAACAGACTTCAGAGTGATTCGTACTGGAACCAACAAATATAGAGCTGCCCCCCCCCCCCCCAACACCCACACCCACACTTAATTATGATAGCAACATACACTGTCCTATGTATTAGCTAATCACCTAAATTGTTAATTACCATTGAAATAAACTGTTAATTACCATATGTGGGTCTCCTGTGAACTTACTTTCATTTCTTAGCATGATTCAGTACTTGCCTAAATTGTTAATTACCATTGAAATAAACTCTTCTTTCAGATCCGCCTGTTCGACATGCATTGTATTGGTATCTTGACTACATTGCATACCTATATCACAAGATGGATCCACTTCCTGAGCAGGAACGTTTTGAGGTATTCATTCTAGCAGACATGCTTTGGTGTAAGATTTAACTGCTTGACTGGGATATTCATTGACTTTGTGTTATTTGACTTGATTCAGATTAATTACAGGGATTTTTTGCAGTCTCCTCTTCAGGTAATTCCTGTTGTATTTGACATTGACTTTGTGTCATGGGTTGGGTTATTTATACTGCCCCCAAACCATTATCAGGGTTTTGCAGAGTTGATGGGTTTCTAGGTTAAACTTATGTTCAGCCAGCTTTTTTTCAAATTACTTCCGCTGGCGGCAGGCCTCACTAATTCAAGGAAGAGAACTGAAGTTGTAATTCCTTGTGCTGCTACAGCCCTGCAATAGGTTAAATGCATTTGTAGGCTAGGCTGCTTTTGATGGGCCTTTCTATCCAACTCTATATACATGTCTTCAATTTCTTTCCTTTTTTTTTTGTGAGATAATATATGTATATACGTGTATTTGTGAAACGCCTAGAAAAACGCCCCTAGGAGCGCCTAGGTGCGATTACTCCCGACTAGGCGCGCTAGTCCGAGGGTCAGCGCCTAGAACCCGCCTAGCGCGTAGCGAAAACAAGGCTTTATGGTTTAACAATTCAAATTTCTTCAAATAATCTTTCTGGGAAGGAATTTTTCCTAGTTCGCAAAAAGTTCTGCTGACAACCTGACATCCCTGTTTTTTCCCCTTCCAAACCAGTACAGAAATACTTTGCCTTCCATTACTCTTCATATACTTATGGGACATGACTTTCGTTTCGGTGCAGCCTCTAATGGATAATTTGGAAGCTCAGACTTACGAGACATTTGAGAAGGATGTTGTGAAGTATACTCAGGTTCCTGCTATATGATGTGAATATGCCCTTTGTTTTATATATTATAGCTTGTGAAGTAGCTACTATCTTCTTCACATTTATTTTGAATTATATGAATGCAAAATTTGAAATTTGAATAAAATTCTTATCTGTCTTCACCACGATTTCAAGCATCACATTATATGGCTGTTCTTGAAATAATAGTTTACTTGAACACGCTGATGAACCTGGTTTGACAAAAGAAAACAAATAGTCAAATATTAAATGACCAGAATGTTATCCTTTTCTTTGCCCTGTGACTTATGTCTGCTTATTATTGAGTACAATACTGGTTTTTGTTGATTCTTTGTTTTACGTGTGAGCAGTATCAAAGAGCAGTTGCTAAGGCCTTGGTTGATAGGGTTGCAGATGATGCAGTCTCCACAACTAGGGCGGTAAGACTGAGCCTTAAACTTTGATGCATGTAAACCATACTTTCAGTAAAATTTAGGATACCGAATAACTTAGGAGAGGAAGTAATGGTTCAGCTCTAAATAAATTAGAGGCTTTATTTTCTGTTGAGTTGGCATAAATTCGAATATTATTTTAACTATATGTTTCTGGACCATGGCCAGTTGAATGACTATTTTTCCCTTCCGCCTTTTAATTTCCTGCATCCTGTAAATGAATCTACTCCCCTGTCTCATTGGGTTCGTTCCTTGTTTCTGTTTTTTTTTTTTTTTTTTTTTCTTGAGTCTAATTGTGTATTCACTATTCAACAAACAAAGGTTCTGATGGTTGTGGGAGCAGGCCGAGGACCTCTAGTACGAGCATCATTGCAGGTTAGCATCACTTTGCTTAAGCTTCAAAGAAAAAAAAAAAAAAAAAAAGAGGATCTTGATTAATTCGCTGTCATAAGGATACAAGTTGAATACCCTCTTTGAAAAACGTAGTACAACTGTGTGCTGTGTCTCTCTTCAATTGAGGTAAATGAAACTTTGACATTGCAGGCTGCTGAAGAAACTGGTCGCAAGTTAAAAGTATATGCTGTTGAAAAAAATCCCAATGCTGTTATTACTCTTCATGTAAGTTATTGACGGTCTGTTCTATCTCTTATTTATTCAATCATGTCCAGTAGGCTGGTACTAAACTACTAAAAAAGTTTGTCAATGCAATAATTGCTGATAAAATCATTTTACTTGTTGATTTTGGGTGCTGAAACAGAGTTTGATCAAATTGGAGGGTTGGGAAAGCCTGGTTACTGTAATTTCTAGTGACATGCGGTGTTGGGATGCCCTGAAAAGGCAGATATTCTGGTATGGTGATATTTTATTTTTGGAAATAGTTATGCTAAACCTTTCCAACCTGTTAATTTTACAGAACTCTTGCATACCTACATGAATCAGGTCAGTGAATTGCTTGGGTCCTTTGGTGACAATGAATTATCTCCTGAGTGTCTTGATGGTGCTCAGCGATTCTTGAAGCCTGATGGGATTTCCATTCCTTCATCGTACTGGACCTTTTCTTACACTTATTTTTTCTTAATTCCTGATGTCAAAAATATGTTAAACATCATTTGATTGGCTGCTTATGTTTCTTTGCAGATACACCAGCTTCATCCAACCAATAACAGCATCAAAATTGCACAATGATGTAGGTGTCTGCAAATTGAAGCTATAGCTTGTGACATTTTTATAGAAACCTGAGTGACTTGATTTCTGCAGATTAAAGCACACAAAGATATTGCTCATTTTGAAACAGCATATGTTGTCAAACTACACCGCATTGCGACACTTGCACCTACACAACAGGTGACAAATCAGATCTGCTATGTGTGCTTTATCGGTTCTGATCAAATCACAGTTTGACACATTTCCATATTTCATTCGCTCTTAATGCCATGAAATTTGGTGATCACCATTACTTTACATGTGTAGGTTTTTACTTTCACCCATCCAAATTTCTCACCAAATGCTAGCAACCAAAGGTACACCAAGCTGCAATTTGAAATGCTACCAGATATGGGTTCATGCCTTGTGCACGGTACGCAACATACTTATTTTTGAATTTTATTATTATTCATATATATATATAATCTAGTACCATAGATAGATACAGTTATTTATTTTAGCTAGTACCATAGATACAAAGTTGGCCCCTCACTAACACAGGTTTTACCCCATCATTTTGGCAGGATTTGCTGGCTATTTTGACTCTGTTCTCTATAAGGATGTTCATCTTGGAATCGAGCCAAACACGGCTACACCAAACATGTTTAGCTGGTACTGATCTGTTCTTTACAAAAGCTAGTAATAGAATCTCTTAAATCTTGCCATCAATCAATATCTGTATCTTCATGACGAAATATTGCCAGGTTCCCCATCTTCTTCCCATTGAGAAAGCCCATCTACGTGCCAGAAGGGTCTCCTATAGAGGTGCACTTCTGGCGGTGCTGTGCCCCCACTAAGGTAATGCATATGTCATGGCCTGTCGATTCTGGACGCTAGAATTTCTACCATCTCATTCATCTTCCCCATTGCTGATGCAGGTGTGGTACGAGTGGGCCGTGACTACGCCGACTCCGTCGCCAATCCACAACAGCAATGGCCGGTCCTATTGGGTTGGTCTATAATAAGCCAATCAACAATCAATATCATCGTTTTGTGTTTTAGCAGAGAATAGAAAAGAACAGAAAGATGATTAGGGGTTTAGTTCTGTTCGAGTTGAGTCGGCTGCCACCGGTTCTGGTTTCTGCCCGGAGGGAGCAGATCAAAGGATCTGTAACGTGTTGTTATCTGAAAGCGGGTGCTTTACCTCCAACGTTGTCTACTCGATTTTGATAGTATGGTAGTAGGATTTCTTGACTTGCAAATGTTCTGCTTCCTTCAAATTTTGAAACATCTGCATCATTTTTTCGATCTGTGGGCTGGCTCTTGTGACTGGAGATTTTGGTTTGCTTCGCTGGAACTGGAGAACATGGAAGTATTATTCTGATATTATTGTGAAAGAAATTTTTTGAACATAGTACTACCGTACAACAATTGTTTCATTCAATTCACTAGCATTTCTTTATCTTGGGTTACCAAAAAACATTTCTGAAGCCTCACGATCGTTTTCCACGCGACTGGGTGGGAGCCAATGTGTTGTGTGTCTGACGTGTGGGCCAACCGTGGGCGGTGGAACCTACACGCGGTGCCACGTTGCCTAGAAGGTTCACACTTCACAGTGAGCGTTCGTAACTGCCTGGAAGGCTCCAGAACCCGAAGAAGCATCTGGAACCTGCGTTTTTCTACCGGACGGTTTACCGCGGTAAACCCGCGGTTACCGTTTATACGGGCGGTCCGGTTCTGGGACGGCCGGCCGGTATAAAAAGAAGAAATTCAAAATTTAAAATTTAAAAAAAATCGTTGAAAAAAAATTCTGTAAAATAGTTCGTGATTTATAGAAGCCAAGGGTGTAAAAATTTGTCAAATTGGAGTTGGTTTGGTATAAAAATTTCAAATCTAAGTTTGAAAAAAAAAAAAAAAAAAATACACAAAACCGGTCCATTAAAGCCCATTAAATCATGAAGGTCGAAAAAACATACTAAACACACTCAAATTTAAGTAATTTTGACATCATTGGATTCTACAAATCATGAAGTATTTTTAGGAATTTTTTAGCATTTTATAAAAAAAATTACATTTTAAATTTTGAAAAAACCGCTCAAACTGCTCAAAACCGCTTTCGGTAAACCGCTCAAACCGGGCGGTATAAATTCCAAACCGCCCGGTTTATCGGATTTTTTACCGCTTCGCCGGGCGCAGTTTGAATTCAGTTGAATTCAAATTTCAAACCGTCCGATAACCGTCCGGTTTACCGGTAACGGACCGGTTTACGTTTCCGGACCCCGGCGGTTTCCCAGGTCCGGTCGGTAAAAAAACGCAGTCTGGAACACGCCACTGGCCGTCTCGTCGTGGGCTGACCCTGACGATACACAAAAGGAGAAAGAGGAAGCGAGTCTCCGAGAAAGCGGTCAGAATTGGAGTGCACTCGACGCGTCGAGCTCTTGCCCCCATACCGTTCCCGCCCCGGAGATCTGCGCCGTCGTGGGCACCGATCCGTTCATCAGTCGTCGGCTCCGGAGAAGGAATAGAGATGGAGGAGACGGCGGCAGCGGCGGCGGCGGCCCCGGCGACGGAGACCGCTGAGAAGGCGTCGTCGTACAGGTACTGGGTGCGGGAGGCCACAGGCGACGCCGCGCCGCTCCCCGTCCCGCGCAAGCTCGACCCCGCCGTCGCCAACGGGAACGCGAACGGGAACCCGCCGCCCCTCGGCTCCGTCTGGAATCAGGTGAGCCACGACTCGTCTCGTCTCAGCATCTCCACACCCTTCCGTCTCTACGTGTCGGATTGGAGGAATCTAGTTGCATTGTGACAAGCTTGACGATAAAAAAAGGTCACGAATTTGAGATATCACTTCGTCTCATCAGTGTTCATCCGTGCGTGGAGTCTTATGGAGGTAGCTGACGACTGACGAATGCTAGATCTGATCTGTATTTCAACTTCCTTTGCCATTATATATGTATTGTTGATCTGACCACCGGAACTACGGCTACCAACAAACGAATTTGATACCTTGGGCACGATGCCGTTATACAAATTTAAAGTCACCTTTTGTCCGTAGTTACCCCCATTTGATTTCTCAGGGAAAAAGGATTCAAATCGGATGAATTTGTTGCCTGGTTGGCCGATTTGGGCAGGATTTCTGGTCTCCTAAACATATCGTTTGTGTTAATGTGCTGCTCCATTCTATTCTTGTGGAATACTGGGTGCATTCACCCTTGTATTTGCAAGAAATGTTTTTATCTTTCTTGAGAAAAAGTCTAAATACCCCCATCAACTATAGGAGCTGGAACACATCATCCCCAACCTACAAAACCGGTTGTTCCACACTTAAAAATATGCAAAACAGTCTAATTAACCCCCTAGCTGGTTTTGGAGGCTGGTTTTGCCTATGTGGCTCCCAGTGTGGCAAGCAGCGGCCACAGTGGCCCTTCCTGTGCGGCAGGCCCGCCCGCTGTCAGATGGCCCTTGGGCTGTCGCGGTGGGCGACACGGCGTTGGCAAATTGTCGAGGCCGTGCGCCGTGCGTTACCCCCGGTCTTCCTTCTTCGCAGACTCCATAGCTCGCCCACTCCCGGCTCGCCTTTCAGGCCAGAGCACTTCCTTTCACCCAGGTCCTGGCGAGGTTCGCCAATCCGACTAGCTCCCGCCGAGAGGCCGGTTGACTCCCCCCACCAACCCTCCCGTGCGAAGCCGTCGAACCACCCGGTCTTCCTCGCGCAGAGCGCCACCGAATGGGCACCCGCTCGGCCATCGAATCCACTATGCGGCCGCTGGCGCCGCCGCCGAACCGAAGGCGGACTCCCCGGAGCCGCCGCCGCGTCGGCCGGTCCACGGCGCGGCACAATGACCGGGAGGAAGAGGAGGGGCAAGCGCGGGGATCGGGAGGGCGCGGCGCGGCGGCACGTGTTGTGCGTTTACGCTCGCTAAGCGTTAGCGGCGCACAGCGCGAAGCTATTTGGAGAGCTCCGGCGGCACTTGTTTGCGGCCGCCGCGATCTTGTGGCTCCTAACTGTGCCGCCACCGCTCTCCTTACTTGCACGCCGCCACGAGGCTCTCCTCCGTCTTGCCGCTCACGCGAGCCCTGCGCCCCTCCGCGCGCACGAGCACGCGGGCACTCCCGAGGCCAGGCTCGAGGTTTGCACCCGCTTCTTTGTTGGAGGCTTGTAGTCAAGCGAAATCTGGCCATAGCCAATTAGCCATCGATCTATACCTGCTGTTGTCACGCTTGCCTAATCCTCAAGCACCCCTCGTCACGAGAGCACGAATATTCATATCTTGCGACTTGTCATCGCACGTGCTCTTGCTGTTCTAGGCCAATCAAATTCGCCTGATCGCCGGAAACAAGCGACGCATGCCAACTCCTGCATCTGCGGGCGCGAAGGCTCATGTTGCTCCTCCCTATATGAAGCAGACCAGGCCCGATCTCATGTGCGGTGTGCAGCCGGATTTCGAGCGATTACGGACTCGTGCTGCGACCCGTCGACCCGCGTCGGCGCGCTCGCCGTGTCGTCGCCGGCGGGTCTCGGCTGCCATGGCGAGGGGCGACCTGTGGCCCGTGCACGGAGCAGCACGTGTTGTTCTAGCCTCGCCGGACCTGCGTGGCGTTCGGTGGGAGGAGCGCCCGGAGAGGGGAAGCTCTTCTCACGGTCGACGCGGTGGGGGTGCACTGCCTCGGCGGTGGCGCTTCGCGACGCGATGCTCCACCCACTCGCCCTCCTCCTCCTCCCGGTTTCCACCGCGCTCGCTGTGGCCGGGTGAAGCTACGCTGCCGTGAGCACCGTCGCGTGAGTGCCCTTTCAGCGCTTCCACGGCTTCGCGTGTTCCTTCCGGCCGAGAGGGGCACGATGAGAGGGGGCCTATGGCCACCGTGGGCCCGCGGGCCACGCTGGACGTCACATGGGCCAAAACCGCCTGCCTAAACCGCCTAGGGTGTAAACTAAACGGATTCACAAAGTTTAAAGTGTCAGATAAACGGTTTTTGTAGTTGGTGGCCCAAACTATTCTTTTGCCTATAGTTCAGGGGGTATTTAGACTTTTTCCTCTTTCTTGAAATCGAATGTTCCTGCTGCTTATGAAGATTTGATTCAGTCCGCAAAACAGTTGGGCTGACTGCGAATAGGTTGGGGAATATTGCATTTTTTTAAAAATCCTAGACTAGATTCCCAAGCATAAGTGCATAACACTGACTACCCTTGACCCTTGAACTGGAAGTGAAATAGAAAAAAGGACGATAGGTTCATGAATAAGGGAAATGCATGTGAAGGTTGAATAGGTTTGTTACTTTAATGGGTAAAGTGTCTGATATGTTTAAACTAGTTGGTCTGAGCTTTTCTATTCTAAATGATCTAACACCACATGAATTTATTTTACCCCCTCAATTTGGTTTATTTATGTTCACATTGTGTAATCTTATGACATTGCTCCTATCTTGTAATATGATATGATGTCTTTTTTTGGTACACATGTTTCTTTGAATTCGATAAGAAGAAATGACTGAAACAACTTCGTATTGTCAGAGTCATGACTTAATGTCTATGCTTAATTTTGCTCAAGATGCTGATCTATACCATTTCTTACGAATAGACAAATAAATCTCCTTGTACATGTCTCCAAATTTTTGGATATTCGTACTCAAGTTTTCTGATTCGTATTTTGCTCTTTGCAGGCTGGAACCTGGGAGGAAAAGAACCTCAACTCATGGGCCAATAGTAGGATAAAGGTGAATATTCAAGTAACCAGCGGTTGGCAAAAATACTTGGTTTATGATACTCCTAGTACAATGATGTTTCTGTTTGTAAAAAAAATCTCTGACATTTGCTGGCTACTTTGTGCTACAGGATTTGCTGGGCTCTTTAGGTTCATTGGAGTTCCCTACAGGAAGGCATCCGTTGATGAAGTGTCCAAGTGC
This sequence comes from Hyparrhenia diplandra, assembly GCA_015847255.1. Classification (NCBI taxonomy): domain Eukaryota; kingdom Viridiplantae; phylum Streptophyta; class Magnoliopsida; order Poales; family Poaceae; genus Hyparrhenia; species Hyparrhenia diplandra. Next base: position 117,755 of record JADLZK010009746.1, on the reverse strand, counting down.
TCAGGCGATGTAAGTATATTTTTAATGATGACTCTATTGTTCTGTCATCAGTTTGTGCTCGAAAGAAACAGTTTGATTATTCTTGTTGCTTCTTTGCCATTGTACACCTGATGCGACTGATTTCTCTTAACATCACCCTTCTGGAGTATGAAACTATCTGTCTAACCTGATAGCTGAATGACACTAAAGCATAATGCATTAGCGTTTAGACTACACGTATTGATTTATGTTTTGGGAGCCTGTGCTGGATTTATAGTATTAAACAGCAGGCAGTGTAGGATCACTTAGATTTTGGCCTCATAAAGCATGTAAAGAATTCACCTGCACTTTGCTCAGCTCTGTGTCATTGAGATGCTCACAGCTGTTGACAGAACCTTAGCGAGATTAAATGAATTAACGAAATGTTTTGAATTGAAATTTCTTTTTAGGGTGCATTAGCACATACAGCGGAGTAAGAGGAACTATACTGTTTGCTGTGTTACCTTGGATGGAATCTGTTGTGGTGCTTTGTGATAGCCATTTGTTTCATTGTAGTAACTCTGTAATTTTGTACTGTGATATAATTTAACTTCTGAATGTAAACCCTTGGTTCCTTTGCAGGCATTTCAGGTCACTGTCCGCAACAAGAAGAGAGTAGGATATAATTATGAACTAAGCTTGAGATTTAAAGGTAGACATAACATCATATCACTCACTGAAGACTGTCTCCCCTGGTCCTTTTATTATTTTGTTATTACTGCAGTGTAACTCATGGTGGCTCTTATCAGGTGAATGGTTAATTAAAGAAGAAAACAAGAAGATCAAAGGACATATAGACATTCCTGAGTTTTCATTTGGTGAGATTGATGACTTGAGGTAAAGCTGCCGTTATTGTGTACTAAGAGATCAGTACCAACACAATACTGGAAGACATGACATATACATGGCATATTTCTTTTCCTGCTTGTGGTTTCAGGTACAAGTAAGGTTCAGTGATGACAAGGGCCTCGCATCCGACGACAAAACACGGATTTGCAAGGATCTCAAGTCCTTCCTGGCACCGATTCAGGAGAAAATGCGCATGTTTGAAGAAGAGCTTAAAGGTAGATAGCGAGTATTAGCAAGAGTAGGCAGTGCTAGGTAAGTAACTTGGCGCTGCCGTGCTAGATTTGATTAAAACATATCAAATTCAGGTGTTGATGTCTTGTGGTGTCGCCACGTTCTGAAGTCGTCTTTGTATGACTGGGACTGTATGTGTACTAGTGTTATGTTATCACTTGCTGAGATGAACTGTCTAAACCATCTCTTGATCCCCATTTTCGGCATATGATGGTAAAGAAGGCATATGATAGTAAAGAAATTCAATATATTTCTGCATGAATGCTATTCATATATTTAGATTAGGTCTATTCGGAGCTCAGAACGTTGATGTCTAAATCATGATCTGAATCAAGTGCAAAATAGCATCTTGCTCTGGTGGAGGCAGCAATCATGCAGAGCCCAAGTTGGAATTGGATCCCTTGTCTACGACAAGTTTGGTTAACCTCAGCCACAAACCATGCAATCACCATTTCTCACCATCCAGTAGTCTCCGTCAAAACAAATCAACCATTTCACCACCTCCACCTTTCTTTTTCATCAACACTGCACAGTGTGGAGACCGAGCCGTAGCTCGGATGGCAAGCATCGCTGGTTGCGAAACTGCCCACCAGCGTTCGAGCGCCGCTCGGCCTGGTGCTCACCCGGGTTTTTCCGAATAAATTCCAGTTGCCTCGCACGGATGCGCCACCACTGTCGATATTTCAGCCGTGTATTCACTTCGATATAAGTTGTAGATCTAGCTTACCCTCTAGAGGGTGTGTGTGTTGGGTGTGTGCGTGTGGTGTGAGTTTGAGCGTGAGTTTAGATACTACATTATGTATTGGAAGGGTGAGGCAATCAAAAAAAAAAAAAACACTGCACGACAGATATGAGGATACATCCATGCCCATGCCCCGATCTTAGGATACATCCATGCCCATGCCCCGATCTTTCAAATACCAGCAAAATTTTCCCCATTCATCCATAGCTCTTGAGTGACATTTTTGGACTATCCTATGCCCTAAGTCCCCATCCTACTCCCCCCTGCCCCTAAATGTTTGTCTTGCAGGCGGCTTGTTTTCACAAACACGCTTTTCTGTAGACAAACAAAAAGGGATGGAGGGAGTTTTTTTTTTGTTATTCTTTTGACAAGTCCTACCTTTTTTTTTTGAGTGGGCAAACATGATTGGCTAGGAACGGGTTACCAGCTTTATGCAGGAAGTGCAACATGTTTACTTGGCTACTCCTCCATCCCACCGGAGTTTGTCACCCCGATTCCGCGCCATCTTTTTCGATACTTCGCCTTATTCAAATTTTTTCACAAATATAATTTATTTTTTTACGACTTATTTTATCAATGAAGATACTTGAATATTGATTAATTTATTTTATGATTTGCATAAATATTTTGAATAAAGACGGATGGCCAAACACGTGAAGTTCAAAAAGTCAAAAACGACTTTAACCTACGACAGATGGGAGTAGGTATCTCATGAGGGGCAGACACCTGTTTCTTGGACTTTTTGGTAGTTACTGATTTGGGCACACCAGCTTTTGATTTCAACATGAGTGCTCAACTATTATCCTGGTGACAGTTATCCAAAGGAAGTGCTTGTCTAGTTTAGTGGAGAATTTGATAGGCAATGCAACCTTAGTCAGTTGCCTTATCATGTAAACAAGTTACATGGTTGTCAAAAGTGACCTGCTAAATGATGAACTTAAGCTATGTTCGCAAAGAAACCCTCACCGGTTACGCACTACACGACACGAGTACATCACTTGATGATGAATAAATAATAAACACGCACTGCATCACCGCATCTCAATTGTCAACTGGTGACGGCTTCATTTGCTTTCACCCCAATTTCTTCCCTAATCCATGGTTGTGCACTGTATCAGGCCAATAGGTGTCAAATATTTTCCTAGTCATTTTTCTCATCTGGCCAGCCAAGGTTTCAAATACTATACTTACTACTAGTAATCTTTCCTTCCATCAACGTATGCGTGTTTGATTTGGAAAAAAGAGGACAAAAATTGTAAGTTTGGATTAGCCAAATGCAGACGGTGTTGTGCGAGTTATTAACTTACAAGAAAAGGAATTATACATACGTGCGGGCGTGTGGCAGCGAAACATATGAGAAAATTTCATATACTTGCAATAACAGCAAACTGCTCGAATGGTTGTGGTTGGTGAGCCTTGCTTGTTATTTTTAGGAGATGTCATGCTCTGCTGTGTTCCCAGAATCAGAAGCAATTAGGGACAAGATACATTGCATAACTGCTGCATAAGCAACTGCAATTTATTAACAGAGAGGCAGATGTTGACTAGTACTAGTAGTGTAGTTGCAGCTTGCAGGCCACCATCACACCCATCATTTGCCACAAGCCCACAAGAGTAGACTAGTTCAGAGAGAGAGAGAGAGAGAGAGAGAGAGAGAGACTGGAATGGACAGGAGGGGAGAGGATAAGCAACTTCATGTTTCTGAATCTCTCACGCTCCAGCACTCTTAGCACTCTTGAGTTCTTCATTTTCAGGTAAGGGGTTCGGATCTACCCTCAGCATTTTTCCTTCCATGAATGGATTTCCTTCTTGCTTTCTCCCCTCCTCAGAGTTAGTTGCAGTGTCCCAGACTCTTTTACTCGTGTTTTTTGTTGTTTTTTTTCCCCTCCACAAATTGTGTCTGGGTTGTTTCTCTAATATCTCGTCAAATGAAACTTTAGTGGCGTCTGGAATTATCTGAGTTTTCTAGCCTTGCTAATCTATGGTTTGCTTTGGAAGCACCATAAATTTTGCATAGCTTTGTATTTTTTCCTCCTCCTGTTTTGTGTTTTCCTCCATGTGATGTGGTTTCAGCTTCTAATCACAAGTCTGCTATGAGATTTTTTCTTCTGCTGCTGCTGTTAAGACATTGCTGCTCTGGTGATTCAAGAACAGGTTGCTGTTACATCCACTGAAAGGCCATTACTGTTGAAGGGTCCAAATCATATTTGCAGCTCTTCTTTTATCCAGTTTGGAATGAGTATTGTTAGATTATGAGTTTTTGGCTCTTCTGATAGACTATTCTAGACATCTTTTTATTTAGTCATAAAGGCATATAAACAATCTTTTTATTTACGCAAGAGAGCTGCGTATCATTGCATTAAGAGGAAAACAGAGACTATTTGACAAGATTGGTCTTGTGCGTCCATATTTCCGGACTTCTTTTTTGGATCTACATTTGTTTCATATAAATATATATTTTTTTGTCTCCATGTCCTTTACTCTGATAAATGCACTATGCAGGCTTGGAGCAAGCACTACCCAGGCTGGTTTTTAGTGGTGAATGACCAAAGAAACCAATAGTCTGAATCTGAAGGCGGCATGAGCACACAGAGCATCATCGCTGTGAAGCAATTCACTGACCTTGCAGAATGGCTGACACATGCACTGCTCCCCAGCCTTCAGCTCACCAGCTGCTCAGTGCACCACATGATCCATTGCCATCATGTGCTGCTTCTCAATCCTCAAAGATCCTTCCATTTGACCTTCAGAAATGCAGTCCTGACTCCACCAATGGAACCCCCAGTTTCTCACGTATCTCCAAGCTGGATTACTATCCGGGATCCGCATCGCCATCTAGTTCTTCCACATTCTGCACAAGTATGTACTCATCATCGTCGACGAATTCCAAGTCAAGCCGGCAAGCAGGCGCTCTGCCTTTCCTGCCCCATCCTCCTAAACGCGAGAAGCAGCAGCAAATATCAGGTGGGCAGTCATCAGCTCTCCACCACTGCTTGGTGCTGATCTCAACAGTGGTGGTCAAAATGAGGCTGAACATGCAGCTGGTCTCAAGGATTTTCTTAATCTTTCTGGAGATGCTTCAGAAGGCAGTTTCCATGGTGAAAAGCAACGACATGGCATTCAGAGAGCAGATGGAGTTTCAGTTCTTGTCTGAACAGCTCGGAATCGCAATCACTGACAACGAAGAGAGCCCTCGACTAGATGTGAGCACATAGTTCCATTCCATCAGTTACCATATTAAACACTTTGCAGGTTGAAGGCTTCCTATTTTTACTTGTGACGACGAGTATTCTTTTGTCATGACTAAACTGTGACACTAAGTAGCCCTTCCCTTACACCTTGTTCTTTTTTTTTGACAAACACCCTACACCTTGTTCTTGATGAACCAGATATATATATGACAGACCGCCGCAAACCTCTTCTTGTCCGGTGTTGTCTTACTCTGACCAAGATGATGTCCAGAGGGCAGGATCTCCTGTTAAAGTTCAGTTGAGTTCATCTCGAGCTGCATCATGTAACAAGCCAAGACTGAGATGGACAATGGAAGCTCCATGGAGCTTTTTGTAAAGGCTGTCAATAAGCTTGGAGGACCAGAAAGTAGACTGATCCTTCTTTCTAGTTAAATTTAAATAAATTCACAGTTTTGATACATTCAAGTGATTGTTTAAATCTTGTAGAGGCAACTCCTAAGGGTGTATTGAGCTTATGAAGGTAGAAGGCTTGACCATCTATCATGTGAAGAGCCATTTGCAGGTATCTGCGTGGAATTTCTTCCCGTGCGTAGTCACTTTCTCCTGTAAACGGCCATCATTTCTGATGTACTACTCGTTCATTTTGTCCGAAATGCAGAAATACCGTTTTGCCAAATATCTTCCAGAGACAAAAAAGAAGGTAGATTTTCAGAAAATTGAAGTTGCAATTTCTCATGCCTATGTCTTTAAGTGCTGGTAATTTCTTTGTGTCGAAAATTTACCCTGATGAACTTATTGGTTCTTTTGCATGCTCAATGAAGACATGAAGTCCTCTTCAGAAAACAAGATATCTAAATCAGAAATACCAGGAAACAATGCTGGCAGAAAGAAGTAAGGATCCTGCCCCCACCCCCACCCCTAGTACAAACACATCAAATTCAAAACCATTTAAATTCACATCTCTTTTTTACGTTTCTCAGGAGTTTAGAACTAGCAGAAGCCCTTCGGATGCAAATGGAGGTTCAGAAACAACTTCATGAACAATTAGAGGTAACCCTAGCTCAGTGATTCTTAGTCTAGTGGTGGATAAATATTTTTAGCTGATACTGTATAATACAGTTATCTTTGGAAGGCCTGTATAAATTTCAGATTTACATGGCTAGCAATGAAACAAAAATTTATTCCTCGTCATCAGGTGCAAAGGCAGCTACAGGTGCGCATAGAAGAACATGCAAAGTATTTGCAGAAGATATTAGAACAACAGAAGGCAAGGAATTCTTATCAGCTATGACAAGTTCAATAGAAAAGAGAGCCTTCTGAATCTACAGATGAAGAGAAGCCCAAGACGCAAGCAGGCACTTCTTCAACTCAATGACAAAATAAAAAGAAATCAGATACTGACATGGAATGACTCACAAGTCACAAGATAAAAAAGCGAAGCCTCAGGTTGATCACTATGTTCACAGCCATTATGAACAGTTGAATAAGTTGATTGTTGGCTCGTCTACTTTCAAAAAAAAAAAAAAAATGTTGACTCGCCAAGCACTTTCCTTCACTATTACAGAAGTCAACATTAGGGGCGGTTTTAGATGACATAGGGGCGGTTTTTCCAACCGCCTAAACAAGCTACACCTAATGTTAAAGCGACATTAGGGCGGTTTCAGCCCCCTAATGTCTCCACATTAGGGGGCCGGTTTCATCACAAACCGCCCCTAATGTCTCTTAACTGTAGGGGCGGTTTAATCCAAAACCCGCCCTATTGTTGAATTTCTACAACAAAAAATAAATTTAGAATATATATATATTTCACGAGAATAAATTGACAATTGACATGGCATGTGCGCTTTGCAAAGATGCTATCGCCTCAAACTTTTCTAAGGCGTCTACATGGCATGTGTGAAAGTCACCGCCAAGTTTGAGAATTTTCCGAATTGTTTGGTAATTTTCTTCGATTATTTTAATTACCGCTACACTTCTCCCTGCATCATACGTTGAACTATGAACACCCCCAAAAACCCGAAACGGTGCCAAACTTTGCCGCAAGGTCTCTTGTGCTCTAGGAGGCAAAACTTGTGGGAGGCCGGTGCGAAATTATTGTGTTTTCAAGTGTAATTCACCATATTTGGTCACAAACAAAGACGTAGAAAAATACGGTAATTTCAAAAATGACTAAAAACTCTAGGATTTTATATGGGGGCCATATTTTGGGTGTAAATGACCACAAAAAAAAATTTGAGGAAGTTTGGATATATGAGCGGAGCGACGCGTGCTTCATAGCGTATACCTTTAACCTTTCACCTAACTCTATCCTTACACTTAGGTTTCTCATGGGTTGTATGGCCTTTGTCCTTTGCTGCGATGTCAATGGCCTCAAACTTTTTTTCTAAGGTGTCTACATGGCATGTGTGAAGGCACTGCCAAGTTTGAGAATTTTCTGAATTGTTTGGTAATTTTCTCTTCGATTATTTTAATTACCGCGCGACTTCTCCTTAATTATAATTGAACTATGACCACCCCAAAAAGACACGAAACGGTGCCAAACTTTTGCGCGAAGGTCTCTTGTGCCCTAGGAGGCAAAACTTGTGGAGGCCTAAAGTGAAATTATTGTGTTTTCAAAGTGTAATTCACCATATTTGGTCGCAAATCCAAGACGTAGAAAATACGGTAAATTTCAAAAATGACTAAAAAAACCTAGGATTTTTATGGGGCCATATTTTGGTGTCAATGACCACAAAAAAATTTGAGGAAGTTTGGACATAGGCGGAGCAGATGTGCTTCATAGTGGTATACGGAACCTTCACCGAACTCTATCCTTACACTTGGGTTTCATGGTTGTGTGGCCTTTGTGCTTTGATTATTAGGCTCAAAGGCCTCAAACTTTTTCTCGAGGCATCTACATGGCATGTGCAAAGGCACCGCCAAGTTTAAGAATTTTCTCGAATTATTTGGTAATTTTCTCTAATTATTTTAATTAATCACGCTACGACTTCTTCTAGTGTTTACTAACACTTTCTTAAAAAAGCCAAAAATGACCCATATAACTAATGTTGATCTCGATGAGCTCTAAATGTTTGTATTCAAAGTTTTTCGATTTTAAGGTTATTTAGTGCTGCTTTCACCTCGTTTGACCAAGTTTGACTTTTCCAATTCAAACTAAAGACGTCTTTTTGGGAGCCCTAGATCTCCTCTTTTTTCAAAAGTCACGAACACCAACTTTTGTGTAGCTCCTCAAGATCTACACTCTATATATACAACTTTTGTATTCAAAGTTTTTCGATTTGAGGTCATTTAGTGCTTCATTTGACCAAATTTGACCAAACACATTAGGGGTGGCTCTATATATAAACCGCCGATTTGAGGTTACATTAGGGGTGGCCGAAATATAACCGCCTCAATTTGAGGAGACATTAAGGGTGGCTGAGGCCAACCGCCCTAATGTGTCGTAACATTAGCGGTCAGAACACGAAAGGCCGCCCTAATGTGCCAACAGTGCGCTGCTATAGCCACGACGCCCTAATGTGCCAACAAGAGGCATGCTCTGCTTCACCTGCGACCCTCGCAGATACATTGTAGCGGCTTAGAATTACGAACCGCCCAATGTGTGTAAACCTGCGCTTTCTAGCTCCTCTTTGTAAGAAGGTTTTCTGTCCCAGCCTTCCGCCACCAGAAACACTGTAGCTGCATATTATCGATTTTATTACGCATTCGCACATAGTGTATAACTAAATTCCAAAATCAACGTATCTAAAAGCTAAAGCTCGAACTACACTAAACTTATGAAAGAGAATATTAAAGACTTCGTTTCTCCTAGATGCTTCTCTTTGTATCATATAATCCCTAGTACTTGAAAGAGTTATAGCCAATGTATATGATTAATTTTCAGATGAAAATTCAACAAAAAAGGACCATTGATCTGTCACTAAATTTATTACTGCCTGTAAATCACGACAACTGTTCATAAAAAAAATTGATTCTGATTTCTACAATTTCTGCGTGTATCATAAGAACAAAACTGCTGGCTACACAAACTGGAGATTTACGTAAAACTTCCTGTGTAATTTTCTGCATATCTACAACAGTGGGTGTGCTTGAATGACCTCTTCTTCATGTGAGGAAAACTGAATAGGTCAGTCAATTCTTTTTCCTTCTGAAGTGAATCTCAGGAACTCCTTGCCCTCTTGAGGAGGTTTCTTCAGAAAACTGGAAGAATAGTCCCATCATCAACACCAAGGTACTAGTTTTTGCAGAGGCTAAACACCTGCAACACAGAATTTCCAATGGTTATTGTAAAAGTTCATCGTGTTGTTGATCTTTCTCACTTCATATTTGGCCTTTTAATTAGAGTTTTAAGATAAACATATAAGTAGCTTATCCGTTGCAGAAATAATAATATAGATAGGAGAGAAACCTACCATCAATATTTGGATCAGCATATACATAAAAACTGGCAGCTACTATCAGGTAGCAGAGAATTAGCATCAGCCCTTTGAAACAATTCGATGTCCCATCCTATAATGTTAACAAGAAAATTTAAAACAAACAAATCTTGCAAGAGTGGAACACTGTTTCTCAACTGTGTTTATATTATTTCAGTACCTGCAACAAAAGTGCTACAACCAATACGGTTATCAAGAGGCTGGCGGTTTCAAACAGATGGAAATTCAAGTCCATTGGCTGGCCCATTATCCATCCTGCCACTACACTAAATGGTATCTAAAAATCAAGATGATTAGGTCCTTTATGAGCAGCACTTGAGAACTAATAGATTAACAATGACAGGTGAAGCACAACCCTATCTACTTCTAAATGATTTCGATGAATGGTACTCCCTCTCTTCCAAATTATAAGTCACTTTGACTTTTTTGTTACATCTAATTTGCTATGTAACTAGACATACTTTATATCTAGACACATAGTAAAATGGATGTACCCAAAAAAGTCAAAGTGACTAATAATTTTGAATGGAGGGAGAGTAGTAAGCAGCAACATAGTTGAACAACCCACCACAAACATGGATATCTGCGTCGAAGACCCAATGGCGACTCAAGGAAAGGTCCTATAAAAGACAAACCAGAGTCTCATAAAATTACAGTAAAAAAAGTGATTAAAGATATTAACAATGTCAAGCTACTGCTTACTAATTTGTCTTTCATTGCAAACATAACAGCACTAGCATGTTCTGCAGCATTCCCTACAATTGGAAGCAAAACAGTACTGATGAACGCAACAGGTATTTTCCAAGCCTTGAAGCCCCCTGCAAACAGCTTGCAGTGTCAGGTCACACAACTCTCCCCGACAAAACACAAAGGGTTTGCCAAAGATTGTGACAAATAAAATAAGTGCCAAAAAAACCATCCATCAAATCACACTAATGAGATATAATACCTCGATAGAACCAACTAAAAAGTCAGAGAAAACTGAGATCCAAGCAGTAAAAAATTGCAAGCCAAGCAATGGCTTCCCACTTGAAATTTCAGGAAACGCGTATTCGCCAATCGTCGTCTGCTTGATCCCCACCTCCTCCCTGGTGGTACAAATGCAGACAAGCACCTCAGAAACTTGCAAAGGGATCAATAAAAATAAAACAGTGAATTTAAGAGAATGAACTCATCCTGCTTGCCTCACTAGGTTCGTCTCGGCGGCGACTGTTCGACAGCTCAAACAAAATGAAAGCAGCATAAGCAAAAAGCATTATGCAGCTGCTGAATCTTGACAATGCCAGTGCTGACTTGCCCAAGTTAACCTCGGTGTGAGTATAGTACAGCATAGCAGGAGAGACCAGCCCCATAACAGCCATCAAGAGCAGCCCAGAGTTCAGCACTGCATCTTCCTGTCAGTGCAACAATGGATCAGTATCTATCTGTACCATGTAAACCTGCAAACTGATAAGGACGACGGGCACCTTTCTGAAAATCTGCTCACTTTTTGCCGCAGGTGAGCCCCCACCAAAGAACGCACAGCCAAGAACCAGCAGCGTGTTTGACAGGATTGATCCGAGGAGAGATTGCTGAACCACCCGCAGCTTTCCGCTCCGCAGCGCATGAATCGATATGACCAGCTCAGTGGCATTGCCAAATGTAGCATTCAGGAGGCCCCCAGCTGCGAAGAGAAGTGGTCACAGACTCACAGTCAACCAAAGTTTGCAAATGCAACGCAATGCAATGCAATTCAGTTCAAAATTCTTCAGAGAAGAGGAACTGAATGATACCTGTTCGGCCAGTGAAGAGTCCTAACTGCCTGCATCAAGAAATAAATAGTCAAACTTGACCAAGAAGATTACATCAAGTATGGGGAAAATTATGAGAACAGATTACTCGGTAGCGAAACCCAATCGCTCAGCCAAAGGAATGATACCCAACAGGCTTAGAGGAAATACCCATGCCTTCAGAGAAACAAAGTAACAAATCAGTAGAAGGCCACAACCAAGAAAAACATAAGTACTCAAGTAGTAGTAGTAGTAGAAGAAGAAGAATTGTGTATGAAAATAACCTTATTTTTGGCTGAGATGATTGATGAGGATTGCCAAGAATCCACATGGTATAAGTAAATTGAGCTTAGATTTCAGTAGCACAATCTTCAGGCTTCCGAATACACCCGAATTTGTAGGGCTTGGATTTCTTTGAAAAACTTGCTCCGATATTGTGGGACAAAGGTTCTGGTGCAGCAAGGTTGTTGTCCTCGAACTCATCTGCTCCATCAACCTGTTCTATAGGAAAATCGATGGAGATAAATCTAGTGAATAAGTGTGGAGGTATACCAAGCAAAAATATGGACTCTCTACGAGTCAAATTTTGATAAGGCCATAGCCCAGGGAATATATAAGGCCAATTATGTCAATAAAGAAAAAACAATTCATTATTCAGATCCATGATTCCTGTGATATTCAGGTTCAGAAAAATGTATACGATTGACTGATGATATAGTAAAGAAATTGTACTAATTGCGTATCAGGAATGCAGTGATGATGCAAGCAATAGGGCTAACACGACGATGACATGATTGCAGTCAAAGAATTTACACAAAGATACACATCATGAGAACCTGATGCGAGTTTTGACGCCCAATCAAGAGCCTCTGGGAATCGGCACTGTCCGTCGCCATCTCCTGATCAAAGATTGAAACCCAATTAGAACAAGGCTTTTAGTATGAATAATATATGTGATTACAAAATAATCTCTTTATTCAACGGTGAAAAACAGAATGATACCTCTTTGTAATGCAGATCTAGAAATTAATCGGCATTAAACTGCAGTATCACGGATGGAATAAATGGGAGGCCGAGAGATCACGTCCATAATTAGAGGTCAGAAATGTACACGGCATTTCATCTACTCAGCTTGTGGTTGAGAGAGATGGTAGTTTTAACGGTTCCCCGCATGATCCCGCGAGAAATTATCGCACAGTGCAACTACCTGTACAAAGCAGGACTTCGACCCAGTTTAATAGGACTGTGGGAGCTTGGCCAGAAAATAAAAAGTATATCGTTTAGCTTCTAATTTCAGCTTATTTTGTCCTTTTTTTTTTCCCTTCTTATTTTGACCCAATCTACCAAAAACTCAAACCCTTCCTAGTATTATATAGGCAAAAAGCACGTAAACCGGTCACTACTGGACTCGCCTTGCCGAGTGTCGCTCACAGCAAAGGAACGTCTTCTGTCGATCATTCGGCTATTTGCCGAGTGCCATGAAAACATTCGGAAAAGCCCAAATGGCGGTTGTTGGTGCTTTACCTCAATGGGAGTTTTATGAGTGTTTCGCACATTAAATAAATACGCATCAAAGAAAAATTTCACTTTTTGCATTTAAACTCCTGGAGGGAGAAGGAAAAGAGTTTCACCACGGGCTTTCAAGCATCATTTCACATGCGTTGGAAATTGTGTGAAAACCCCATCGGCCATTGAATAGAGTTTCCAAACATTCGGCCAAATGAGAAAGGTTGTGGAACCAGGAATGGCGGCGGTTTTTTTGTAAAGTTTCACATCTTGGTGGTGAAACTTCCATTGACACAAGACACAATGAATTTATGACATTAGCCCAATTATATTGATCATATCATAGAAAATTAATAAACCTCGAGTTTAGAGGTCCATCATGTTTCAAGAAAGTGATCACAACACGCAGGCAGAAATAAGAAATTTTGATTGCTCTTAAAAAAAAAAAGACGCCATTGGTATGTAATAGTCATCGTAATACAACAACTGGTCATGATCTTGACAGTATTGAAATGTTGATCAACGGGTTACAACCGAGAAAACAACAATTTTATTGTTTATTCGATGGCTTTCCCTTCCCGGCACTGCTATCGTTTCTCTTTCTTCGCGAACCCAGTTATAACTTTCTTTGCCTTCGACCATTGCTTTTGTGACTCTGTGTTTCTCATGAAAGGGGCAAACTTCGCTAATGGTGATCTTTGGGACCACCCGCACCTTTTGCTGCTTATTGCTCTCCTTAGGCTCACCATCAATGGCATGGTCTGTTGACTCATCTGTAGTGCCAGTAGACAGCATTGCAATGGAACTTGGCAACCTCTGCTCAGATGAGTGCTGCGTTGTAGCTTCCAAGGATTTTGAAGATCTCTCACTTTCAGTAACATTTAAATGTACTGCTGGTGCTGGATTGTTGTTCGGCAACACCTGTGATATGCTGAAAGATGTGCTCCCCATGCCCCCTACAAGATCTCTCCAGGCTGATTTCTGAGTCCATGAATAACCTTTTCTAGGTTCAGTAGAACCAATATTTTGTGCACTTTCATTTTTGGTAGAACTTGCTAGAGCCATAATGCCTTGAGGACCTACAGGGCTTTTTATCTTTAGGGAGTGTTGAAGAGACCTCATGTGTTCCTTTCCCTTTCAAACCCAGAGTCTCTTGTTCATTTTGGCTGGCCTCTGATTTTGCAGGCAAAGTCTTGCCTAAGGTTCTAGTGTCTGAAATAACTGAAGCAAGTTCTCCACTCCTTTTTATAGGTTCAGATGAGGCTTCAGATTTTTGCCACTTTTTCGGCAGGGAAGGCTCTTCAATCCTTGAACGCTTTCGTAACTGTGTGTTCTGCGTATAAATGAAATTATGATGATCATGTTTATGCATATAATTGCTCATAGATTTGGAAACCATGTGCAAATTGCTCAATAAGTACTTCCAGTAGGCTTACCTTATTCACTTCCTGCTTTTCCATGTTTGCTTGAACTGCTGATTTATTGGACTTGCGGGGAGCAATGTTAATCACAAGGTCATCATCTAAATCTTCATCTGAAGACTCTTCGGTTTCTTCCATTGGCAAGTCATCCAGATCCTCCTCTGGAGCCTCTTCCGTTCTTCATTTTGTATGCCATTCACAGCGCCGGAGGGTTCAATGGTGTCAGTATGACCATCAAATTTCTCCACTTCACATGAATCAAGATGTTCATTTTCCTTCTCAAAAAGCTTGTTCATCACAGATTTCATAATGTTACGTTCCTTCTCATATGCAGCAGCATTAAGAACAGAAGCATACTCATTATTAGCTTCATCAGGAGGTCCACAGTGCTCCTCGCAGTCACAGAAATGAATTGGATAAGAAGGAACTTCAATATGTCGGAAACTGTATTTATGCTTTCCTGTGCCTTTCAGTGGCAAAGCTTTCATCTGTAAAAGCACATAACTGATTAAAGAGAACCCAAGACTAATTCTTGTTGGCATACTAAATAAGCATTTAAATAGAAAATGCATGCCATCTTGACCTCCATATTGACCTATGTATTGCACATGCAGTCATAACATTTATTTAGATTTAGGCAACTGCCTTTTGTTACTATTTTTACTTTTTTAGACCTGCCTATATTTTCACTCATTGAAAGAAGGAAAGGAGCAGTGCTAGAGAATAAATTCACACCCTACAAAACGATACAGGTAATGATAACCTGGTATTATTATGAAATTGCAAACAAAAGACTGTCTGCGTAATCTGAAATCTGTGCTTTTTCACTTCGTGGAAGAGTGTATAACTAGAACCACTACTCAACAATCAAATGCGATATAGAAAACTTAGTGCAAGTGATCAATTCAAATATCAAGCCATTTTGAGGAGCATTATCCAAATCAATAGTCTAACACTCCTACTTGGATCCATGTACTGACTAAATAACTGATACAATGGATCAAACCTAGGGCACGGCACAAACAACTGCTCACCTTCCTCAGCTTTGGGAAGTAGATGTTAATCTTCATGCCCTCCAAAGCAGCCTTGTCTAGTTTCGCTTCTGGTTCTCTGCATTATCATTCAGCGCAGCTTCCTTTGACGCCGCTGCAGCCGCATCCTGCTCCCACTCTCGTTTAAGGCGAGTGAGGTAGTGCTCTTTGGCCTTCTCCAGCCTGAGCTTCCCTCCTTTCCATTTGCACCCATTGTACTGCACACAAAATGCCATAAGCCTCAGAGTTTCAGAGCAAGGGCTCCACGCAACAAACAGGTAGCAGACACCAAAATCTCCTACTAATATTTTTTTTTGCTCGAGAAAATGTGCATTCATCTGAATTATCCAATTACATAAACAAGCAGAGATCACAGAACCTAGGAGCAGTCGAAATAGAAAGGTAAGAGACTAAGAGGGTAGTTGGAGTGAGTACGGTGGAGAAGAGCTTGGCGAGGGCCTTGTCGTTGGGGCAGTGGAAGTCGACGTAGGCGAAACTGCGTCCATTTGTGCGCACGAACTCAACACCGGCGACGCGCCCGGCGGAGGTGAACAGGGCCTCCAGATCTGCCGCGCCCACGCTCTCCGCCAGACCGCCCACGAATATGCGCAGCAGGGCGCCCGCGCTGTTGTCTCCTCCTCCTCCTCCGCCCCTCCCCCCTGGTCGCGCCGCCGCCGCCATGAGAAGGGTTCTTCCTTGCGGCGGTGCTGGAGATGGGAAAGGAAACGACACAAGGCTGTGAGATTCGTGCTGTGGTTGGTGTCCACGCCGTCGACGGAGACGCGTACAGTTTGTTCTCCACGTGGGCCTACATTTGGCCCAACTAGTATGGCGACCGACAGTAAATTACGAGCCCAAACGGCCCAATGAACCAACGCAATCGCATTAGCGCTGCACTAAGCCGTGTTTAACGTTCAGTTTAGTCCCACCACGACAGCTTTGAGAACACAGAGCCGAGAGAAGGGTATAAACTGAGACCCAGGGCCTCCCTACAACTCATACCTTTCTCGGCCTTTTGGCTAAGATCAAGTGTAGTATCCGTTCTTATCGGTTTAATATCCGAGCATGTGGGCCATGTGTCCACTTTGATATTAAATTTATTTTTTTGGGGAAAAGACAGTATCAATGGCTTGCCATTGGGTCCTTTGAGCGTCGCCTTGCTGTTGCACTATTGGCAAGGCCTGGCGCACCCCAACCAAATCACAATGAAATTTTTTTGTTCCAAAACAAAAATAGTGTGTAACATGGAAGCCCCAAGCCCTGACTCAGTTCTACTTCAAAGCGGAATCCAGAGGTCACGTACACGCAGATGTATCCAGAGATAGTGTATATTTAGAGGTCACGTACACTGCTAAAATGTTTAGAGTTCAGTAGTTAGTCTGAACTTCTCTCCAGCGAGAGCAAGCATGTACTGTTTCCTCCGTGATGCAAAGCACAGTTCTGAAAATGTCCAGCTATATGCCACGGAGAAAGAGAAGTCTCTGATGACAGGTAACTCAAGGGCATTTATCAAGTACTCCTCCGGGCTGGTATTAGAAGTCGTTTTGACAAGGTTTGGGTCAAATATCGAATATAAATCACCAATAACTTTTAAGTTGTTGAGTTTGTAAATATAAAAGATATATGAGTAGATTTTTTAAAAAATATTTTGATAAAAGTATACATATATCACATCTACATAAATATTTTTATAATAATAAGAGGTCAAATGTGTGTTTTGGAGACCGTGTCATTGTCCTAAACGACTTCTAATACCATCCCGGAGGGAGTACTACATATTACAATTCGATCATGTTAATATATAAAATAAATATAACCATTATTTGCAGTTATGACAGTCACACATATTATCCTAAATGGTCTAGTATGATCACATAATTTATACATAATGGCTAAGTTTAGTGACTAGATTTACGAGCTTAAGGGGATTCTTTTTGTGCTTCTGTAGGGAAATATAAGTCTCTTAGTCTCACCTTGTGTGCTTTAAATATTTTCCAACAATATTTTCTTGTCTCAAAAAGAACTATACACTGCAGGTTCCCTTTGGTAGCACCACATTTTTCCCAGGCCGTTTAATACACACAAATGAACTCCTGGTATGGTTTCTGTCGTGGTGCAATTTTGATTTTTCAGTCTGTGAGCCGATCAATTTAACATTCATGGTTTGCATTGTGTTTTAGGTGCTTCTGGGTGAGGGGTGTATTAGCAGTGTGTTAGGGTATAACAATATATACCAGTGTAGATTTTATATTACCTGAGGTGCTTCTACTATTGATCAGTTCACTTCATTTTGTCTCAGCAGAAGCCAGAAATATTTCCATCTTCGTGTTTCACCCTTAAGTATTTGTGTGCTGTGCACACTTGCATTTAATTTAATGCTTAACTATGTTAATGTGAGCAGGAGGGTCTTGTTGAAATCAGGGAAGAGTATGATGAGGACGCAGAGACAAATGCAACAGAATCAGGTAACCATCTGAATTTGCTTTTAATTATCTAATGTCAGTAAAGGCTTTGTTGCGATGATTGTACTCCTTTCTTTGCCACAAAACTGCAGGTAGTTACCAGGCCGGCAGCCTGCCACACAAAATACAAAGCTTCTATCCTGTTAACCAACACAATTCTCCTCTCATTCTTAATGGCTTAAGTGCCATGCTTGGAACAAAATGGCAGTGCAAAACAAATGGTCATTGGAATCTGTATAATTATTATGGCATTGCATTGTTTCGTTATCGTTTTGGAAAGGTACAATGTGAAAGAACGATATAACCAAGTTTATTTAGCCATCATGGTTGTGATGTATTGCAGTTTAGTGACCTGATAGTTCCTTAGTGCTGAACATGCTACCAATTGATAGTTCAAGCCATGTCTAAAAATTCCTTTTTTTGCTACCTGATAGTTCCTTTTTGCAGTTCAACCATGTCTAATAATTTAATAGTGCAATCCATGTTAGTAGCTATCTAAACATCTTACTAGTGATAGTAACTTTAATTTTAGTTAGCATTTGCACAATACATTTTTCATGGTATAATGATTTTATTGTTTTTTTTTTTGTTTACTAGGTTGTTGGCTGGAACTTGGCAATGGCTGCTGACAGGTTGCAACTTGGTTGGAGCTACAACTTGGTGCTAGATTCTAGAATTTGTTTAGTTGGCGAGATCATTTTTCTTTTCATGTTTTGTTGTACTTTTGTATGAAAACATGTGGTCTCGGACATGCACTTTTGTATGGTTATTATGATAATATAATTGGTTATGTGGTTTATTATTATCCCTATTATTATTATTGTTTCAATTGGGTTGGGCCCGTAATATGGGCTTGGACCCTAAATGTTGGGCCTCACAATATATGACACTACTCTATATGCATGATCGACCTTTAACCATGGTTAAGCGCCCTATATATGACAACTTTTATATCGTCATGATAGCTGAGTTAACCAGGGGTTCGTGGGAGGCATTTGTGTCGCGTTGACTAACCAATATGTGACACACATAGGGGCGTCATAGAAAGACACATTATGTGGCGTCACACAAATTTTCGTCACTCCGACATTGTGTGACAGTCGTTATATGATCGAATGGCGTGACAACCGGATTTCGCCTTAAATTGTTTTTTGTGACATTTTCTTGCTATATATGACCTAAATCGAATCGCCTTGAAGCCCAAATTTCTTGCAGTGATGGGTCTGTCATCATCACATTGGAAGAACAACAATGAACCCAACTTGATATTTACAGTAAGTTATTGGATAAGGTTAATGGATGGTACTTGAGGCATCGAGTACCATACCAGATTAATATGATTTGAAATATCAAAGGGACAACAACAATTGCAAAAAAAAAAAAAAAAAAAAAGACTTACCTAATGTTCTATGTGCTTTACGAAAAGACTAAATTTGTGTACGCTTCAAATACGTAGAAGACAATAAACTATGGTTGCAATGGTTATTAACACTAACATTACCAACATATATCAATTGCTTACAAACTAATGCATGTACATAAAACATAGTTGTGTCCTAGCAAAAGGGATAGAATAATAACTTGACGCCTATAATTCTTGGAGTAGCTCCATTCTCCTTCCCCTTCAGCCATATGAAAATTTGAATTCATTCCTACGAGGAGCTTGGATTATATTCACGCTCTAACTTGCTTCAGTAGCAATATCGAATCAGTTGTCTGAATGCCATCTCTGTGAGGTAGTAGTGTTACGCCTGGTTTTCCGAGGAAGATCAGACTCGCCATATGTGTACCCGTGAAGTCCACACATATGACATAGAACAGATAAATATCGAAACAATGCTTTAAAGCGTAAAATATAACTAAACAAACACTCACAATTTATCAGAATAACGCGGAACGGTTGCTAACTTCTCGGGCTCCATTCTTATCGAGAACAGTTGACTAGGGGCTCCGTATGCCAAGCACTCGATTAGTATCCTCAACATCTTCATCCATCTTTTGTGTAGCTTTTACTAACAAACTGAGGGTGGGGAAATAGTAAGAGTGAGTCCATGTCGAACTCAGCAAATATAGCAAGGCAATATCTTACCCATATCCCATGATCAATATAACATAATAATGTAGAGCATAAATGGTAAATTATGAACTGTTAAACAAGCATAGGTCATCATCTTTAATGCAAAGGTTTACTCTGCGCAGAGGTGTACACTTTCACAGTGAGTCGTGAATTGCCCTACGTCTGAGGCCCGTCGACCTCTTGACCCACTATCAAGGTAGGTCTGCAGGGGTTCACTATGAAGTCTTTCAAAGGTTCATCTAACATGCTAGGGCCGCTAGGTATACTACTCTATGACCAGTGCATGATGAAGCAGTTTGGTCTTTGTGCATGCATGCCTCGTCACTCTCCAACAGAATTTGGCGCCATTCATGGAACATGGTACTGCACAGGAGGCAAACAAAATTGATCAAGTACAGTGACAATCCCAAATGCCAAAAACTAACACCAGCACTTAGAGCAAATTTTATTTCTATGAGGAGGTAGCTTGGGATTATATTCACACCTTAACTTACTTCAGTAGCAAACCAGTACGTAATATCGAATTAGTTGTCTGAATACCATCTCTGCGAGGTACTACTCTAGGCAGAGGACCATTGCATGATGAAGCCGTTTCGTCCTTGTGCATGCCTCATCACTCTCCAACAGAATCTGGTGCCGTTCATGGAACATGGTACAGTACTGCATAAAAAGTTACAGTGACAATCCCAATATACTAATGCCAGCACCAAGATAGATGCACTAACTGGGTGTTTGGTTGGTGAAATATTTTGGGTTCGACTATTTTCGCTTCAGATTTGATAATTATTGTCTATTATGAACTAACTAAGCTCAAAAAGATTTGGCTTTTCAAGTTATTTTATTTAACTATATTTAATACTTCAATGTGTTAAAAAGATTCGATGTGATGGGGAATCGTAGCGCTTTTGGGTGCTTGCATGGGAACAACACAGCCTAAGATCTCTATAGTCTGAACTTCTCAGAGGCAAGACCCAACACGTTCCCCTTGATGCAAAATGCACTAACTTTTTGCTACTTATGCCAGGGCAATGTACGTCCAATGATGGAGCTCATCGATCTTCTTCCAATCCTGTTACTGTTTTTGAAATTGTTCAACTCTGGCGTAGTGTATGTGGATCCTTTTTCTTTGTCCTACTGCATCGCACGTATTATTAGCTTCCTCACTGGCCACTGGCGTGTGGTGCCATGCTATAGGAGATCAAGAAGAGGAATATAGTGGCGTCAAGGGAGGAAAAGATGAATGAATATGGCCCGCCAGGGCTTGGTCGACGGCCACTGGCGGACGTTAGGGAGGTGACCGGCGAGAGGGACAGGTGTGGCCGGCCGCCGCCGTCGCAATGAGGCTGCGAGACGATACAGGCTGTCAGATTCGTGCTGTGGTTGGTGTCCACGGCAGGTGGGACCCATAATGAGGTACGAGGCCTCACGTGGGCCGTCGAGGAATGCTCGATCGGATGGTAAATTACGAGCCCAAACGGCCCAATCAACCAACATTTGCGCTGCACTAATCCGTAAACCTTCAAGTTTAGTCCCACCACGGTGGCTTTGAGCAATATAGATCCAAAAAGAACGGTATAAACTGAGACCCACGGCCTCCATGCAACTCATAACTTTCTCGGTTTTTTGGCTAAGATCAAGTAGTATCTGTTCTTATCAAGGTCTTGCTAGAAGGTGGGATCGATCTCTCCGCCATGGAGCTCGACATGACAAGGATCGCGGAAGAGGAGGTTGGCCAGTTAGGCCTTGATCTCTATATTCCTTTCTTGTCGTAAATTTATTCCAATGTAATCACTGTAGGATCCAAAGAGAAGTAGGGGTGGTGATCCGGTAATGCTCGGTGGTGATCCGTAATGCTCGTGTTACCGGATCGACCAAAGTTTGTAACACTCTTTTTGCTTAATGAAAAACGTGCCTAGGCGTGCTCTTGAAAAAAAAAATATCTGTTCTTATCAGTTTAATATCTGATATGTGGACCATGTGTCCACTTTGATATTAAATTTATTTTTTTGGGGAAAGGACCCTAACAATAGCTTGCCATTGGGTCCTTTGAGCGTCGCTTCGGCTGTTGCACAGTGTGTTGGCATTTGTTAAGTGCTAAAAGAATATGGAGGACTCTGCAGTTTACGAACACCTACCATTGTAGCTTTTCTCTAGGATGAGTATTCTAGAGTATCGTATCCACGAGGAAGCTTTGGCTAAAGAATTCTAATAAGTCACAATCATGCATCTACTAACTTAGCAAACCACTAGACTAAAGTGAGGAGGTAATTAATAAAGGTTAAGTAAATGTCAATGCATAAAATAATATCCTACCTAAAATATCGTAGAGTAACTAAACTAATCAAAAGTCAAAGGGAGAGATCAAGGTTCCCTGGGTAATTCTCTATTTTTTAGGTTCTATGATAGCAATTATACTAATGCACTTTGGAGTAACAGTTCCTTTCCAACTCTCGAGAAAGACCGGAAGAAGCTAGTTGGGAGAAGGCTGCCAAAAGCTCTACTGAAACACCAATCCTGAACGGGGTGGGAATACAAAGGCCTTTACAGAGTCAAGCCCCCCGGGCTACCACAACTATCCGTTGGATTGGGCGCAAACATCAGGTAACCTATAGCCTAGACACCAAGTCTACACTATCGACATTACTCTAGCTACCGCTAATAACTAGAGTCCTCAATACGAGCGGAGATCCCATGCAATAGCATAACAACTATACTTAACCATATATGAAAGACATGAAAGTAAATAGAGAAAATAAATATGTAAATCATAAGTCTTGTAGAGAAGATACAAAGACATACCATACTCTCGAAGACATCTCCGAAACGGGAGCATAACTCCACTCTCCTTTAATCTTGATTAGATCTAAGTTAGATCTAATCTAGTTCTAATTACATGTCTAATCTACTTCTAATTCACTAATCCCAGAGAGGTTATCCTTACATTGGTGAAAGGTCCTAATGGCTAGAGGGGGTTGAATAGCCTATTAAAAATTCTACAAACAACACTAAGCAAGGCGGTTAGTAAATAAGACGGCGTAGCGAATAAGCAAATGCTTCAAGCTAACTATGCAAGCCTCCTGGCAATTCTAGCAATTCTAATGTCTCTAATCACAAGCAATGGCTAGGTTGCTAAGTTACTCCTAGGTGGACAAGATATACTAACTAATTCTACCACTAGGAGCTAACAAGACTAAGCTAACTAAGCAAGCTACCCACACTAAGCACCCTAACAAGATATACTACCAAAGTAATGCAAAGAGGTGCTAGAATACAATACCACCGGTGTAGTGTCGAGGTTGTAGCCAATCACCGTGATCACCAAGAAATCTCCAACGAGCAAGAACAAGTGACACGATGATTTTTCACCGAGGTTCACGTGCTTTGCCGCACGCTTAGTCCCGTTGTGGCGACACACCCACTTGATGGTTGCTAAGCTTAATGGCGGTGCCAAATCCCTGTGGGAGCTCAAGCACACCAATCACAAGAGGGGGTACAACAAGCCACGAGCAATCCACTAGTGCTCCTTTTCGCGAATCTCCCGCGGGGTAAGGAACGACCCCTCACAAACCACCTGTGTGGCCTCGAACAAGCTCCAATCGAGCTCAACACCGCCTCTTGCTCCAAGCCGCTAGGGAACCAAGCAAATTCCCAAGAGAAACGAAATCCTGCAGCTTCTCCAAGGATGAAGTGCCTCTAGAATGCAACCGACGATGCAATGCACTTCTATCACTCTCAATCTCACTCAAGAATCGGGTTAGAGTGAAGAGATGAGTGGAGGGGAGTCTCACTTGCTCACAAGTGTGTAGGAGTGTTCAAATGTGCAAGAGAGAGGCTAGGAACCGCCATCCAAGTATATATAGCCCACCTCATGAAATGGAGCCGTTGAGCTTTGAAATGGGCTCTCTGGCATGATCGGGACACATTATCGACCAGGACTCACCCGGCCCAGTCCGGTCACGGGTCCGGTCACAACCGACAAGCTTCTACCCCCACGGTGACGACATCTTTAGCGTGCGTCGGTCGGCCGACGCCGGCCGACACCGGATGCATCCGTCCGACATCCGGTCACCGCGTCCGCAAAAACGCCACGAGGGCTCTACGCGGACGCGACCGACCGGAAGCCACCGGTCGGTCGCGTCCGGCCAACGCCCGGCGGCCGGCCGCCCGATTTCAAAGATATCTTCATCTTTTTCGTTGCTCTTTGCTTCAACCTTGCTTCGCCTCTTGCCATGTGTTTGCCAACACGTCGAAGATGATCACGCGTTATCACCAAAGTTAGCACGTCGATAAGTTCGGCAAGATCGAAGTTAGTGCTCTCATTGTCCTAAATGCAATATGCAAGTCAATTGGACCTAGAAGCACTTCACCAAAGAATTGTCGCGCATTCCCTCTTGATAGTCGGCTATCTATCCTATAATGTGATCACACGCTCTATCGTGTCTTGATCACCGAAAAGGAAAACCCTATCAAGATACCTTTGCCTTGATCTCCCGGGTTCCTCTCAAGCCGATCACCGAGCTTGACGATCCATCAAGTCCACCCCACATTGTCCATGTTCATGATCATCATGCTCCACGCCATCCACCTAATCCTATCTCAAGTCATCACTTAGAGGAAAGGATTAGTCCCACAAGTGTGCCATCAATTTCCAAAACCAAACATGAGATTTCAATTGGGACACCTCTACAACGAGAGATAATGAATAGAATGAGATAGAATGAATTAGGGTTTTGCCCCGGGGTCGGGGGTCTTCTTATATAGGCCTTGGCGATGAACGATGACCATTGGATCAAACCGACCTTTCAATAATGGTGTAGATACAACCTCAAGGTCGGTTACAAACCGACCTAGGAAGATGAGCCTGATTGGCTCTTTGTAGCTGGCGGCGCCCGGTGATTTAGGGCCGGCCGCCGCCCTCGTAACCAAACCATGTCATCTTTCTTCTCGTGTCTTCTGGTACCTTCTAGAGTGTTTTAGTCCACATTTTGGGTCGAAGTTACTTCACGGTTAAGTCTTGTCATCGTATGTGAAATATATTACGGAACTTTCTCCATTCTTCTCTGCATTTATCCATTTAAGTCCCCTAAAAGATATAAATCACCAAAGCTCGTGGAATTATGTTAGTTAGACCCCTAGTCTATGTTGATATTCATTTTAATCCCTTATCCATGTTTAGTTGACTAGTAATATTATGCTATAACAGGTGTCAACAAGTTCCCCAAGCTTACCCTTTGCTAGTCCCTAGCAAAGCCAAACTTAGCAATGGATCGGGAGTTGCTACAACGCTTCACGCCTCAAAAGTACACATGCTTTCAAACAAAATTTCTCCTCTATAAAACCTTTTCAACTCTCAACTTACCCATATTACCTTTAACCATGGAGCTTATAGCCTTTTCTTAGAATCTTTGGCAATTGAAAGATAGAACAATCAAGTCAAGCATCATGTCTCAAACTCTTTGTTCAATCTGTCCTTCGGAGTTTTTGTAAGTTTCCAAAATAAAACTCAAAGTTGCTTTGTATGACCCTCTCAAGTCTCTTATTTGTGGTATTTGTGGATCCTCACTTAGGCAATAATGTTGTGTTGCCTTTCTCTCATAGTATATGGTATTTTTGGAATAAGGCAGTAGGACACTATGCCTTCTTCTCTCTCACCCTATATCTAAGGTTTATATCTAGAGCTCATAGGTGGGAGAAACTAGATTTACTTACTAAGCATATATTGTAAATTCAAGCAATGGATCCAAAGTCACTAGTCACATTGATCAAGTGGTGCATGTGTATGGTGGAAAGAATATAGTGGATATGGTAGGGAATATGGTAAGGTGTATGGAATGAATGAGGGGAAATCCTAATTCTACTTTTGCTCCTTGAGGAATCATCTCTCTCTTGGGTTCTGAAGACTTTATGAGAACTTGGATTGTATCTCTTTCTTTATTATTATTTTTTTTCTTTTTATGGAGAGGCGAGCATCTAAGTATCCATTGTTTACAGCGGACACTTGTCCATTTTTTTAACTCTCCTTTATTCTTTCTTTTTCTTAGGGAAGTAGGCTCTACTCGCCCGTAGGACACTTGTCCATTTTTCATCTCCCCTTCTTTCTTTCTTTCTTTCTTTTTTTTTATACAACCCAAATCTATTTTGCAATAACTTTTGAGAGATAGACAAAAGTAATGGAGCTTTGTAAAAGATTGGCTAGATATGGATAAGTGGATGGGTGTAGAGAATATTTTTAGTTGTTCTCTCCCAGGATAGGAGTAGAACATTTTTGGTGAATATTTTGTGGATGCGTAATTCTAGGGTAGAAGTAGCATAAATGCAAGTGGGGTAGAGTGGAACAAGGTGGAGTGGAATGTGGTGAAGTTTACATGATCAGCATGACAAGTTTCTAAGGGTCGACAAAGATTGAACAAACTCAATGCAAAGCAAGCAGCCTATATATATGTCAAAGGGTTTTTCTAATCTAGAGAGCATGTATATATGGCTGTGGTAGGAGGTTCAACACTCTTGTCACACAGGAACTTATCATGTGCACTTTAATTTTCAAAAGATAAATCTCCGAAATCTAGTATCACTAGGAGTAAGATAAATAGTAACTCGGACTCTCATATATCATATCCGTCAATCACCTAGACTTTAGAGCAAGCATTCGCTACTCACGGGTTTCAGTGTTCGAGCAAATCTCAACTCAAAGTAGTTGCATTAAAAGCTCGAGAGAAATTAAGCTTGAAAGGTAGGTACTTGAAAAGAATTACGACGGAGCAACTATTCATCATCTCCATGACTAGAGATTATCTTAAGAGTTTATTTTATTACCACACTCTAATAAAGACTCTTTAATAAAGACTAGATAGACTCTATTTAATTGGTTTTCTTAGTTATGCATCTTTTTTTTTTATTTCTTTCTAATAAAACAAACATATCTAGCTAGTAGTAAATAAGATAAAGGGATACTTATCTGGATACATGGGGGTTGCACTCCCCAAGCCGGATGTTGACATAGTCTTCGATGTTCTTGATGGTTGAAAGTAGAGGTAGATAGTGACGATGGTGTCATCCTATCATCTCTCTCTTCCTTGAATCCTGCTGAACTCAAATAAACAACAAAGCTAGTGGAACTAGTTAAGCGTTAGTGGTTTTAGCCACTTAGCTTCTTGTTGCCAAAGATAATTCTATTAAGACAGTAGTTCAGCTGCATTAATATAATTTTGGATTTTCTATGCAAAGAAAAATGATGCATGCATATTTATTTTATTTTTATGCCACCACAATAAATATCCTTGTGGGTTGTTACACACCACAAAATTACTCACATGGGGCTTAGAGTTTTTCAAAGTATATGCAACAAACAAATATTTATTTTCTTTTCTAATGCAAGGCTTGTGCTATAATGTAAATATGCTAAAGGAAAATAATTATGCATCGCAATAAGGTAAATATGGATAACTACCGATCTTACCTTTTCTTTGAGGGTTCAGTGTTTTAAGACCTGTAAACGAGACTTCTTACCTTGTTATTTCCTTGAGTGTATTATCTCGATCTTGACGGTCGTGCTCCTTGAGATGGTGAAGGATGACGTCACCCATGTTCTTTGTTTGGTCTTATGAGTTGGAATGAAGCATTGATGTAGGCGTCTTGTTTAGTGTGCATGCTTGCAAGACATTCACTTGTTGAATTTTAGACGTATTTATAGGCTTCCTCACCTTTTTGCTCAAAGTGTGTCCTCGCTTGCAAAGTCATGGTAGAGATCAAGTACATGGGCTCTGTTGGTGGGAAAACACCAACAGAACCAAAACTTCATTCATTCTTCTCTAACCATACGCACATCAAACAAGATAGAGTTGATTTATTATATACTTTTCTTAAACCTAACTTGGGTGACAAGATCGGAAGATTGAGCATGATTGTTTGTGATTAAAACATTCGACGGATCAAATCAAGCTCGTTGACTTTTGGAAGGGTTTTCTTATCTAAACATCAAAAGCATGATTATGATTCTTCCAAAGCAAGGTAAGCAATATTACGGCTTACAAGATGAGGACTAAAAGATCAAAAGAATGGTGGTAGGAACAACTAAAGAAACATGTTGAGCTAATGAAGTTGGATCGGGCAAAGGTGTTGCTCTAACATGTTTGGCTATTTGTTTATAAACACACCATAGTTGAAGGAAAGCTTATTTATTGACAACTTATCTCAAGATGTTACCTTAATTGTTAGAACATGCCGGCACCGTAACACCTCGTGGTGGATCTTTCCATCTGCTTGAAGCTTTCCTTATTTGGCCTCTTGTGTATCATGTTCTTCACTTGTCTCCTTTATTGCATCGTCCTTTCTTTCTTGTCTTTTAATTGTGCTTAGACCTTTTTGCTCCTCTCATGATTTTATTCCTGTAATATTAGTTGACAAATGTATACCCGAGGAATACAAGTAATTGAAAACAAGGGCGTAACTGTCATGGAGCTTAAGGTTGCTTTTATGCCGGAAGAAGTTTTAATTGGATATTTTATATGCTCACCATTACTTTCTCTCTAGTTGGAAATTTTATGATATTTTAAGTTTGATTTTAATGTATGATATTTATTAACCATTCAAACTTTAGAGAGATAAAGTAATTGTGAGTAAAGGGATTGCAAACCAAAGATGTCGAGTGATGGGAGCTTGAGTAGAGGAAGAGTAATGTCGATGATCTTTAGAAGAGTCGACCTTCCTCCCCATGCTTGAGCCTTCCTGTCACTCGGCACTTTAAGTGTGAATGCTAGACTGTCCCTAATCGTGTGTTGCAATCACCATGTCCTTAGACATTGTTCATCCTTTGTTTTACGCAAGGTTAGTGATAAAGAATACCTGAAGGAAACTTGTCCTAGGAACATGTTACATTTTACCATGAGCCATCATGTGCTCAGATATATATATATTATTTTTATTTTCTTTTTAGAACATAAGACAAAAGTTGTATATAAATATGTGAGTTATATTCACTTACTTGTCTTTAATGTTCTTATGGCCTGTAGCTTTGTCCATCCACTTCTTTAGAGTGATTACTTTTTTGTGATCGTGTTGTATGACACTCTTCTTCATCGAATAGACATAGCATAGACTCTTTTTTACTGCAAAATATTAGTGGACACATACCCGGGGAATATACAACATGGTTGAAGCGGGGTTGTTATCCAAAAGTTTATAAGATTTCATCTATGCTAGCAAAAAAGATGGTTCTTTGATTATTCTTAGCACGATTTTATTTCTCATGTCTTATAGCAAACTTTATTTATATGACTGCACTCTAGCATGTGGATCAAGGCAAAGGTAACTTGTAGCAAAAAGACAGTGAATGATATTTGATACTTACAATGCTTCCATGAATGAGCCGTGTCTTTTGCACAAGGTTGGAGTTCATCGATGCCTTGCTTCATCTCCGATCCGAGTTCATCTCTTAACTCACCCAAATTGGATTTGATAGTTCTCTGCATGGGTTAGTCCAACAAAATATACCAAAGATCTACTATAACATACTATTGGTTCAAAAACCAACCTAGACACCACGTCCAATTTGATTTAGGAAGGCATTTTAACCTAAGCACCATGCTTAATTTAAAAGCCAATAGAAGTAAAATCACCACTCCTAAACTAAGCACCATGCTTCATTTAAGAGATGTATGAAGATATTCCAAACCTTAGCATATTATAGCAAAACAAAGGTAACATGAAAACCTTACAAAGATTTACTCAAATAGTGATGAAAGAGCATGATCAAGGTGAGAGATTATTATTATTATTATTATTATTATTATTATTATTATTATTATTATTATTATTATTTTTAGATGCGAACATGGATGGATGCAAGGAACTAAACATGCAATGGATCTACTATGAGAGAACATAAACTAAGCGGAGTGAATGCATGATTTGATCAAAGTAAACATGTAATGCAATGCAAGAAATTAAATGATAACTACTCAAATAGTTTAAAGTCCATGAGCAAGACTATCTCACCTTTATTGATCATACTTACCATGATGTGCGGCTTCTATGTACGTCACTTGAGATGTGTGCATTGAATTCTTGTGACGGCGACTTCTTCTCCAATCTACACATGGTTAGAAGATTTTATATATTTAAAGACATACCTTGAGATAGCGAGGGGTTCCAATGTGTGATGAATCTTGAATGATCAAAGGCGTCCCGGGTTCTTCAATCTTTCTTCTTTTTCTTTTCTTGTGGAATCTTGTCGAAAAGTCGCAAGGACATCTTTTGTCCTGTCTATTCCACAACTCAACAGAACAAGGGTAATCCTACTAAAGCTAGTGATACACTAATTATCGACAACATGATCATTATTAGAATCTTTAGGCCAATTGCTTCCCAAGAACGGCGCCAAAAAAGCTTGTTGGCATTTGTTAAGTGCTAAAAGAATATGAAGGACTCTGCAAGCGCCGCGAACACCTACCATTGTAGCTTTTCTCTAGGATGAGTATTCTAGAGTATCATATCCACAGGGAAGCTTTGGCTAAAGAATTCTAATAAGTCACAATCATGCATCTACTAACTTAGCAAACCACTAGACTAAAGTGAGGAGGTAATTAATAAAGGTTAAGTAAATGTCAATGCATAAAATAATATCCTACCTAAAATATCTTAGCAAACCACTAGACTAAAGTGAGGAGGTAATTAATAAAGGTTAAGTAAATGTCAATGCATAAAATAATATCCTACCTAAAATATCAGAGAGTAACTAAACTAATCAAGAAGTCAAAGGGAGAGATCAAGGTTTCTGGGTAATTCTCTATTAATTAGGTTCTATGATAGCAATTATACTAATGCACTTTGGAGCAACAGTTCCTTTCCAACTCTCGAGAAAGACTGGGAAGAAGGTAGTTGGGAGAAGGCCGCCAAAAGCTCTACGAAACACCAATCCGAACGGGGTGGAATACAAAGGCCTTACAGAGCTATCACCCCTGGGGCTACCACAACTAGCCATTGGATTGGGCGCAACCTCAGGTAACCTATAGCCTAGACACCAAGTCTACACTATCGATTACTACTCTAGCTACCGCGAATAACTAGAGTCCTCAATACGAGCGGAGATCCCATGCAATAGCATAACAACTATACTTAACCATATATGAAAGACATGGAAGTAAATAGAGAAAATAAATATGTGAATCATAAGTCTTGTAGAGAAGATACAAAAACATACCATACTCAAGACATCTCGAGCGGGGAGCATAGCTCCACTCTCCTTTAATCTTGATTAGATCTAATCTAGTTCTAATTACATGTCTAATCTACTTCTAATTCACTAATCCCAGAGAGAGGTTATCCTTACATTGGGACACCTCTACAACTGAGAGATAATGAATAGAATGAGATAGAATGAATTAGGGTTTTGCCCTGGGGTCAGGGGTCTTCTTATATAGGCCTTGGCGATGAACGATAACCATTGGATCAAACCGACCTTCAATAACGGTGTAGATACAATCTCAAGGTCGGTTACAAACCGACCTAGGAAGATGAGCCTGATTGGCTCTTTTGTAGCTTTGGCGGCCGCCAGCGGATTTAGGCTTGGCCGCCCGGGCCCTTGTGGCCAAACCATGTCATCTTTCTTCTGGTGTCTTACGGTACCTTCTAGAGTGTTTTAGTCCACATTTTTGGGTCGAAGTTACTTCACGGTTAAGTCTTGTCATCGTATGTGAAATATATTCTAGAACTTACTCCATTCTTCTTTGCATTTATCTGTTAAGTCCCTGAAAAGATATAAATCACCAAAGCTCGTGGAATTATGTTAGTTAGACCCCTAGTCTATGTTGATATTCATTTTAATCCCTTATCCATGTTTAGTTGACTAGTAATATTATGCTATAACAGGTGTCAACAACAGGCAGGGGCTTGGCGCACCGCAACAAATCATAATGAAATTTTCTTTGTGCCAAAGCTCTCCCAAAAAGTCCAAACCATACCTCAAGTACTCTTTATGAAGTTGATCGGATTTGAATAATTTGTCCTAGCACTACTTTAAAAATTGATTTGATTTAGGACGGGTGGGATGGATGGGCGCCTGACGAATTCGGAAATTGATCTTCACCAAATCCGAAATTCTTATTTGTTAGGCTTGTGAAATGGAAACCAAAAGGCTAAGGTTTTAGATGGGCTTTGTAGTGATAAAAAATGTGTTGGGCCTATGACATGGAAGCTCCAAGCGCCCCACTGCTGCATTTGGGATTGAGCTTTGTGTATACTCCCTGTGTCCCATGGAGTTTATCGTTTTTGACTTTCGAACTTTATGTTTGACCATCTGTCTTATTTAAAATATTTATGCAAATCATAAAATAAATTAATCAATATTTAAGTATCTTTATTGATAAAATAGGCCATAACAAAATAAATTATATTTGTGCAAAAAATTTGAATAAGACGAAACATTGAAAAAGATGACACGGAATTTAGGGTGACAAACTCAGTGGAACGGGGGGAGTATTTAGTAATTTAGAGGTCAATCGCTAAAATGCTGAAGAGTTCAGTAGTCTGAGTTCAAGTAGTCTACTAGTCTGAACTCTCCAGCGAGAGCAAGCATACGTACTGTATGGAACTCTTCCAGTTATCGTACTGAAAAAATGTCTAGCTATGCCGGAGAGAAGGAGAAGTCTTTCATGACACGGTGACACAGCTCGGCGGAGTGTGGATCCGTTTGATCTACATCTACAACAACAACAACAACAACATAGCCTTTAGTCCCAAGCTAGTTGGGGTAGGCTAGAGATGAAACCCATATGAAACAATTACAAAAAAGAACGTAGAAAGGCACAAGACAAAAGGATAAAGATTAGAGTAGATAGAAAAGGAAACAAAGTCATGGTTCGGGCACGTTAATAGCTAGCCTCCAAGCGCTCCTATCCAAAGCTAAATCCTTGGAGATATTCCACTCCTTAAGGTCTCGCTTAACCACCTCGTCCCAAGTCAGTCTAGGTCGGCCTCTACCTCTCTTTACATTATCTACCCGCTCTAGAACTCCACTACGCACCGGCGCCTCGGGAGGCCTCCGTTGAACATGTCCAAACCATCTCAACCGATGTTGAATCAATTTCTCCTCGATAGGGGCCACCCCGACCCTATCCCGAATATCTTCATTCCGAACTCTATCCCTTCTAGTAAGCCCGCAAAACCAACGCAACATACGCATCTCGGTCACACTTTAGTCGTTGGACATGTCGCCTTTTTGTAGGCCAACATTCAAGACCATACAGACATCGCCGGGCGAATCGCTGTCCTATAGAACTTTCCTTTTTAGCTTCGTGGTACCCTCTTGTCACATAGGATGCCGGAAGCTTGACGCCACTTTAGCCAACCCGCGATTCTATGTCTAACATCTTCATCAATGTCGCCATCCGTGCGTAGCATAGATCCTAAATACCGAAAAGTATCCTTCTTGGCCACCACTTGTCCATCCAGGGTGACATCCCCATCCTCGTGCCTAGTCGGGCTAAAGTCGCACATCATATACTCGGTCTTGGTCCTACTCAATCTGAACCCTTTCGACTCTAGCGTGTGCCTCCACGGCTCCAACTTCCTATGTACCCCCCTCTCTACTCTCATCCACTAGCACCACATCATCGAGCAAAGAGCATACACCAAGGGATATCACCCTGTATATCCCTTGTAACCTCATCCATCACCGAGTAAATAAATAAGGGCTCGTCTTGACCCTTGATGTAGTCCTATGTTAATTGGAAAGTCACTGGTATCGCCATCACATGTTCGAACACATGTCGTCGCATCTTTGTACATATCCTTGATGAGGGTAATGTACTTAGTTGGGACTTTGTGTTTTTCTAAGGCCCACCACATGACGTTTCTCGGTACTTTGTCATACGCCTTCTCGAGGTCAATAAAGACCATGTGCAAGTCCTTCTTCTGCTCCCTAAATCTCTCCATCAACTGTCGTACTAAGAAAATCGCCTCCATGGTCGACCTCCCGGGCATGAACCCAAATTGGTTTTGAGTCACACTTGTCAGCCTTCGTAGGCGATGCTCGATAACCCTCTCCCACAGCTTCATCGTATGGCTCATCAGCTTAATCCCCGGTAGTTAGTACAACTTTGAACATCTCCCTTATTCTTGAAGATTGATACTAATATACTTCGCCTCCATTCTTTAGGCATCTTGTTTGACCGAAAAATAAGGTTAAAAAGCTTAGTCAGCCATACTACCGCTCTCGCTCCCAGACATCTCCACACCTCAATGGGGATGCCATCAGGGCCCATCGCTTTACCTCCCTTCATCCTCTTCAAAGCCTCTCTGATCTCTGCCTCCTGAATTCTCCTCACAAAGCGTCTACAAGTATCGTCAAATGAGTCGTCTAACTCAAAGGTAGGACTATCATTCTCCCCATTGAACAACTTATCGAAGTACTCTCGCCATCCGTCCCTGATCTCCTCGTCCTTCAGCTAGTCGATCTGTCCCATCCTTGATGCATTTGATTTGGTTTATGTCCCTTGTCTTCCTCTCCCACGTATCCTAGCGATCCTATAAATGTCCTTCTCCCCTTCCTTCGTGCCTAGCCGCTCCTTAATAGCCTTTTGTACCTCGTCGTTCCACCACTAGGTGTCCTTCGCTTCCTTCTTGCCTCCCCTACTCACACCCAACACTTCTGAGGCCACCTTCCGTACACATGTTGCCATCTTCAGCCACATGTCATCTGCATCTTCTCCTTCTTCCCAAGGCCCCTCGCCTAGCATCCTCTCCTTAAACGATTGTGCCGCTTCCCCTCTAAGCTTCCACCACTTTGTCCTCGTAATCTTGACACGTTTGTCCCGGTGGACACGCACCCAAAACGAAAAGTCCGCCACTACAAGCTTGTGTTGAGGGACCGCACACTCCCAGTATCACCTTACAATCTAGGGAAGCAGTCCTATCCTCCCTTCTTGCAAGGATAAAGTCGATCCGGCTCGAAAGTGTTGTCCACTACGGAAGGTCACTAAATGGGATTTCCTCTTTCTAAAGAGGGTATTCGCTAACAACAAGTCATAGGCCAAAGCAAAATTCAAAACATCCTCCCCCCTCTTCGTTCCTACTACCGTGCCGAAACCCCCGTGTACTCGCTCAAACCCTACATTTGTTGCACCCACATGGCCATTGAGGTCTCCTCCTATGAAGAGTTTCTCACCGATAGGCACGGTACTAACCATGCTATCTAGGTCCTCCCAAAACTGACTCTTGGCGCTCTCACTAAGACCTACCTGAGGGGCATAGGCACTGATCACATTCAAGACCGAGTCTCCAACGACCAATCGGACTAGGATAATCCGATCACCTTGCCTCCTAACGTCCACTACTCCATCCTTAAGGCTCCTATCTATCAGGATACCTACACCATTCCTACCCGATGTTGTCCCCGTGTACCAAAGCTTGAAGCCGGTGCCCTCCACCTCTTTCGCCTTACGGCCCTTCCATTTGGTCTCCTAAACGCATAGAATATTTACACGCCTCCTAGTTGCCGCATCGACTAGCTCTCTTAACTTACCTGTTAGGGACCCTACGTTCCAGCTACCTAGACGAATCCTAGTTGGCTCGGCTAGCTTCCTTACCCTTCGCACCCGTCGAGGAAAGTGCAAAGACCCTTGCTCATTTTTCACTACACCCGGCGCGCGGTGTAGCGCGCCACTAAGGTTCGCGACGACCCGACCCTTGCTCACTTTGTTCATCGTACCGGATCACGATACGACGCGCCACTAAGGGGATGGCGACCCGGCCCTTGCCCATTTGACACCACACCCGGTTCGATGTAGCGCGTCGCTAAGAGGGTTACGCCCCAACGAATTTCTTATGGGTTTCATATCCATTAGAGTGGTCGGTTTTTACTGTTGGTTCGCCAAACCTAACGCAACCCTCCTCCTTTACCCGGGCTTGGGACCGGCTATGTTGAGACGACTCAAGAAAGTCTTCCAGTCAACATAGGCTAGAGTTGTTTGATCTACATCTACCCCAACTTTTTTTTTGTTGCTTTGCTTCCTGCGTCGCATAATCGAAAGCGCTTTGGATCAAGGAGGGAGTTGCCGGTGGTGAGTGCCCGGTGACAACATTATTGGCGATTATGTAGAATATGTTCTTATCAGTTTAAAATCTGATATATGGGTCATGTGTCCACTTTGATTAAATTTATTTTTTGTTAGGAAGAGACCATAACATTGGCTCGTCATTGGGTTCTTTGAGCGTCGTTCAGCGGTTAGGCTTGGCGCACCCCCAACCAAATCATAATAAAATTTTCTTTTGTGCTAAGTTAAAGGAGTGCTTAAGCGTATTCTCTCAGAAGTGATTAAGTATATTCTCTTTTTATACACAACTATTGAAGTCATCGGTTTGAATCCAGCTATTTGTTTTTATATATAATTTTAACTTTGTGCTTTGTTTAGTTTTCAGACTCTTGCACTAAACTAAGTCATAAATTTGTAAAAGAAAACCCGTACTGAAATAATTTAGATTCATTTTAGTGGAAACTAACCTTGGTTAGGGTCTGCCGGGCAGTGCAATTTTGCAAGTAGCAGGATCGAAACGAGAACTCGGGACAAGTTTAAGGAATTGAATTTTTACAATTTATTAAGACCTGCGTCGTAAGACTGTCCGTAGTGGGATACAGGAAATGTTCTTGTAAACGCAAGCAGCGAAAAAATCCCGCAGCGGCTTCCGCTACCCAGTCCGTTATTAGCTAGGAGCGTAGCTCGTCCGGGAAATCTACCGGACATAGCGTCCTTCCGGTAAACGCCGCGAGACCCAGGATTGGGGGGAGGAGGGGGATGGACGCGGTGGAGCTTGAGCCGCCACCGGAGCTGCGAGCTCGAGCCGCCGGCAGCAGAGGGCGGCCGCTGAGATCTCTGCCGCCGGAGGGAGGGAGAGGGTTCGCCGCCGGCGGCGGAGGGAGGGGTGGCGTGGCCGAGTGAGTTTGTGGAGGAGTTGGCGGATGCGGGTGAGTGTGACGTCGCCCAACCATGAGCCACCCGCGGCCCACCGCTCCACCGAAGCTGAGCATCATGCTACCAAGCCCCGCACCCGGGCGTCATGGCGAGGAGCCCGGCCGCCCGATAGGAGCCTGTTGTGGGTGCCATGGAGAGGGGGAGAGAGAGGAGCTGCTTGCCGCCCTGGAGACAGAAGGGGAAGGGGAGGCGGTGGCCGGAGAGGGCCGGGGCCGCCATCGCGATCCGCTAGTTGCCGGAGCCGCACACGAGCTGCGTCGGCCATCATGAGTGCGAGCTCGCCACGGCGCGAAGCGCCATGTGGCCTCTATGCGCCGGGAGGGAGGCGGCGACGCTCCCGCGCCCATCTCGTGAGTCGCCCCCATCTCCATCTCCGTCGCGGTCTCGCCCCATGGTTCCCCAGCACCGGGGCGGCAAGTGCTCGAAGGCAGCGGCGCCCAAGGTCGTGTAGGTCGAGATGCGGTGGGTGGTGGGTGGCGGGTGGAGAGAGAGATCAAGAAGAGGAAGGGGGAGGGGGAAGGGGGAGGAGGGAGTAGATATTTCTTAGGTGGGTCCCACATTTCATCCACTGTAAAAGGGTGGGTAAAATATTTTTGAGTAAAAATGGTGATAACTGGGATATAAAGGATGAGGTATTTCAGTAAAAAAATGGTTAGAGGATGCATTTAAAGGATCAAACTCGGCAAACCATGCAACAAGTATGGTTTCTCCAAAATAGCAAACAATTAAAGACTTCACTTCAGGTCTATAATATCATCACTGTAGTACTTTATATAGAGTATACTTATATAATCACATACATACAATCCTAAATGATCCAGTATAATCACATATTGCGTGTACATACACTTTATTGGCTCATATACAGCCTAAATCTTGATATACACACATATCAGTACACCCTAAGAGTAGAAAGGATTACATATACATACACACATATATCTATATATATTTTATAGTTATTTGGTATTTGAGTAAAAGAAATTTGAGAAACAACACCCATATGGCCGGATCTATATTATTCTTTCTTCAAGGACATGACGATGGTGGTAAACTTGGTCTTCTCGTTTTCAAGGTGCTCAGCAACATGGCTCCTGAACTCGGTAAACCATGCTTCAATTATAGTTTCTCCGAAATGGCTAACAATTAAAGACTCTAGTGCAGATCTAATCAATCTAGCAATATTCATGCTACTGCGTGCACTATCCTCAACATCATCGCCCTCTGAATCATCGAAAGGATCCCAGTTCATCTCAAATTCTTTGATTAGATCCATGTTGAATAAATATCTTTCCATGACTAATTCTTTCACTTCTCCAACCGACGGCCCGTAGACGGGTAGATTGAAAGACTCTAGTTTTTCCTTGTCCACAAGGCCCTGTTATAATCATAATTATTTTTAACTTCATGACTTCCTCTACAAATTAAGTGAAAATAAGTAAAAATACAAAAATGCAATAATTTACATAAACAACTACCTTCAAGACAAGAGACTGTAACGATCTTGCAACCAATGCAAAAAGTTGATTGAGATCACCATTGTATACATCCTGATTCTTCCTCCCAAGAAATATAAGGACCATTTGCCCTCCGTGCACAAGTTCTTCATAGCGTAGCTTCAAGAAAAGGGAGACATCCTTATGGAACTGCTTTTGAAACAGTTTCACCACAAAAGGTGACGTGGTCTTTGTAATGTAAATGTTGTCTTCATTTAGATAAGTTTTTCTCCATGCCTCGAGTCCCTCAGGTTCCTACACATATATCATTTCATATGTTAAGAGAGAGCAACAAGAAAAAAAGTTGGATACATCATGGAAGATATGTAATAATAACTAAGGGGATTGCTGCAATATTCCCAAGTAAATATTGATTTAAATATTGATTACTACATATAGAATAAATATATATTTATATATATTTTATTTTAGGAAATAGGCATATGTACGTGATAGAAAACGATCAAACACATACATAATTAGATCAATTAATAGATGTGAATGTTTGAACATGTAATATTTTAGTGGATGATTGAACATGACATTATTTTTTAATTCATTTGCATGGTAATTACAAAAAGTATACCTTGTATGCATCGAATAAACAAAACATAATGTTTTCTCATGATTCACCTACTTTCAAAAAACATTTTTCTCGAGAAAATAAAGACTTCTGGTGAAGTCATGAAGTTGTAATATAATTTTATCTTAATAACAAATAAAATTAAGATTTTCCATGAATCATTCTACAACTGCTTTTCAATTTATGGTTAACTTGTTTTGCCACTCAAAATGTTTTCAGAAGTTCAAAACCCATCCAAATTCATGGTTCAGGAAGTAAGTCATATAATTTTTTTAGCATACATGCTTGAGTAAAACTCGTTTTTTTCTTAACACAAGGCATGCTGAAAATTAGGCACTATTTTGAATTAGACATGTATAAAAAAAAATTTAGGCTTGCTTCCAATGTTTCAAATTTATTTTGAAAATATATCCTAATTTTGAGATTTCCATTTATTAAGGAAACTTGGATTTCACTTGACCGCATATGAAAAATACTAAATTTTGAACCATAAATAGATGATTTTTTCCTTTTTTTTTTTTTTGGGGTGTCTAAATAGCTTAACAAAAATTGAAATATACAATTGTAGGAAGAAATTCAATTTTAAATCTGTCAAACTTGTGATGTGAGGTATAAATCTGTAAATCTCACCTAACAAAACTTAAATTATCAAGTACAATAGGTACGTCTGGTGGTGTTTATGCTTGCTTTTCATGCAAGAGAGACATAGGTAAGTAAGTAAATCTCTAGCTTAAGTTAGATAGTTTTTATTTCTTTTTTCTTGTGTGCTAATTATTTTAATTAGAAAATTATTACCTCTAGCAAAAAAAAACATAAGGGTTGTGATTTGTTTAAGCTCTTACCATCAGTAAATAGAGTACCGTAGCAAAAAAAAAAACTTTCTTAACTTTGATAATAACCAATTAAATTAGTGATCCAAATACCTGGGAGCGCCAATGAAGGCCAAATGAAGAGTGGAATAGATGAACACTTTCACGGGGGAAAAGTCTGTTGTAATAGGATTCAGGTAACCCTTGAATATAGTAGAAAGGTGGTAGATGTGCCCTTTCACCCGTTATACTTGGGCCTTTGAACTTCTCAATTAACTGAAATAGTCCGTTAAAGTCGTTTCCAGGAAGGTCATTCAGGAAGAATTGAAGCTCCACATAATCATCTCCACTAGATTTACACTGTTCAACAATGGTGCTTATAACACTAGAGATGAAGAGCAATGCGTTTGGTCCTATAGCGCATCCTAGGTCACCAACGATCATTGTTTTAGGGAGAAGAGTTGTGTACACTTCTTTTACAACATTCTCAACCACTGGCTTGGTCTCACGATAATATATTTCCTAATAAAATCCATAAAGAAGAAGAAATCATTAGGTGATATATGGTCTCCCATCTCCTTCCATCGTAAGGAGAATAATGAAACCAAATTGATATTTGCATTAAGTTGTTGGATAAGGTCAATTGATGGTACTTAACTGGCATCTAGAATCACACCAGATTATATGATAGATTTCACAATTATCAAGCAACATTTGCAGACAAAACATGGACATAACTAATGTTGGACTATATGCTTTAAGAAAAGAAGACTAATTTTATATAGTTTTAGAAATCCGTAGAAGACAATATAATATATATATTATTGTTACAATGATTAAAAATAACAATACCAACATATCATTGCTTAACTTGGTGCATATATATGCAACATGAGAAATGCATGTGGCATAAAAAATATATATAGTTGATGTATGGATCCTAGGAAATAGAAGGGATAGAATAATCACTGGACGCTTAGAATTCTTGGAGTAGCTCCATTCTCCTTCCCCTTCAGCCATATGAAAACCATATCTTATATTCATTTCTATGAGCGGCTTGGGATTGTATTCACTAGCTTCACTAGCAGTAGCAAATTGCTTGTTCCAATACCATCTCTGTGGGGGTGCAATTTATACTGCTCTAAGGAAGTAGGGGACCTTTGCATGATGAGGCCGTTTGGTCCAATGATATTAGGAAGACAAAACTTAGATGTCATAAAAAAGGTAGTAGGGGACCTTCGTTCTGTCGCTTCTTCTTTACTCGACAAGCAAGCAAGACAGAGCATCCAGTCATTCTATGTACTAGTATGCATCAAACCATCAAATATGTGGACACTGAAGATGAATGGCTCTCGGGAGTCAGGATTGCAGGATATTCGCAAATCAATTATGTGGTTCTTTTTACTACCACTTAATAAAAAGGGTCAGTGCATGAACGTTTGTTGGCCGGCACACCTTACCAAAGACTATAGCGCTATATATGAAGATTTATGAATGATACTGTTACTTTATAGTATTATGCAACAGTTAATTTCCTCAAAATTTGGCGTAGTAGTTTTTCCTTTTCAGTGAATAACATGATAGTAGAGTTGATTAATATTCTTATTAATTTCTGGGGGCCTGTTTGGCACAACTTCGCCAATAACTTCATGAGTTTTTTTTTTTTTTTTTTTTTTTTTTTGCTAAATACCTTTTTCCAAAACAAACTTTATGGGTGACGCTCAATTTTTTTTTTTTTTTTGAGATATGGGGATTTCATTACTCATCTGCTGACTTGTCGTCAGCCACAATGACGTTTACATTTTCAGGGAGAGATTCAGTAATGATCTCCTCGCCCTCATTACACTGATACCCCAACATAGCCAGCTCATGTGCTGCCCTATTACATTCTCTAGGACTGAACACACACTCGTAATCGATAAAATTCAGCCTTATTAGAGACTTTTCTTCATCAATCAGGTGACCACCATCTGAATTATCATATGAGTTAGAGTTGAGGGCCAACATCACCTCGTTAGCATCTGTTTCAATTGTAATTCGCCCTATGTCCAGGTTCGTCGCAAGCTGTACTCCTTGGAGGACAGCAATGAGTTCAGCATGAAAGGCACTGAGCAAGTAATCAATTCGCCCTCTCCCTGATGTGACCAAATCACCATCGCTGTCCCTGATAATGACACCCCAGCTGCCTGATCTAGTCTCTGGATGGAACGAAGCATCACAGTTTAATTTCAAATAATTTCTCCTCGCTCCTTTTTATGCTATCATAAAAATAAAGAGAGGTGAAGCTAAAAAAAATAGCTTTTTTTCTTGCATTTTAGCCTAAAAGTCAAGTAAAAAATGGAAACTGGCCTTTCAGAGTTTAGATTCTATTCTAGAAAGCAAATATTGGTTTCGAAGTCTATGAGTTCTGTTTTTTTTACATGCTATTGGCTATATTTTAAGCCTATGACTTTGATTTTTGTTTAATGATGTGGAAGGAATACCCAAATTTTAAATTCTAGCTCCTGTCATTGGACAATGCAAATTGATTGATTGTACGTACTGCCTAAATTTTCTCGATGGTCGTCCCCACGAGTCGTCTCGTTGAGATTTATAGATACTCTCTCCGTCCCTAAAAGATTGTCACCGCGACTTCCGAAAACACAAATGCTTGACAATTATATATTAAAATATAAAAACATTTGCGCTAAGTAATTAGCATCATCGGAAAGATCTTCAAGTCTAGTTTTTTAACAAATTTATTTGAAATTTAAATGTTGCACATATTTTCTACAAATTGAGTCAAACATATAGCACGCATCTCATGGTGACGTTCTTTTTAGGGACAGAGGGAGTAGATACTACCATAGCCCATCCTCTCATCAAAGATAAGCACTGCAGGAAAAAAATAAAAGTAGATATACTCTCCCATCATTCCATCAAAAACACGTGAATGAAGGTGTATATGTGTTTAGCACCCAAAATTTTGGCTAAAATTTTGGACGGATGGGACATGCATGTTACATCGTACACCGTAGCACGTTTCGTTTTTAGTGGTAAATATTATCCTACAATGGCGTAACTAGGCTCAAAAGAATCGTCTACGCAATGTACATCTAAACTGTGTAATTAGTTTATTTTTTTACCTACATTTCGTACTTTCGATACATGTGCCGGCATTCAAATTCATGGTTCGAGAAGTAATGTGTCATATAACCTTTTAGCATACATGCTCGAGTAAAATCGAATTTTACTTAACAAAATGTATGCTAAAATAGGCTCAATTTTAGAATCAATAGATACATGTAATAAAATTTATGCTAAAGACCTTCTAAACATTGATAGTAAATAGTTATTTTAATCAATCACCCTGATACCTGGGAGTGCCAATGAAGGCAATATGAAGAGTGGAATAGATGGACACTTTCACGAGGAAAAAGCCTATTGTAATAAGATCCTAGTAACCCCATAATATAGTAGAAAGGTGGTAGATGTGACCTTTCATCCACTAGTAACAATTCGATTTTGTGTGATGGCAGACTTTTTTTTTTTCGTGGCGGGCACACTGTTTACCCGCCACGGAAATTCCTGGCCGGCGTGGCCGCCCGGCCGCCCGCCACCTAAAATTCTCATTAACCGTGCGGGCGCCTGCAACGCG
This sequence comes from Hyparrhenia diplandra, assembly GCA_015847255.1. NCBI lineage: Eukaryota > Viridiplantae > Streptophyta > Magnoliopsida > Poales > Poaceae > Hyparrhenia > Hyparrhenia diplandra. Next base: position 74,533 of record JADLZK010009746.1, on the reverse strand, counting down.
CCCGCCACGGTAAATCTGTTAACTAATTCGATATTACGTAATATGGAATTAGTTGTCTGGATACCATCTCTGTGAGGTATACTACTCTAGGCAGAGGACCATTGCATGATGAAGCCGTTTCGTCCTTGTGCATGCCTCATCACTCTCCAACAGAATCTGGTGCCATTCATGGAACATGGTACAGTACTGCATAGGCGGTAAAAAAAAACAAGTTACAGTGACAATCCCAATTAATATACTAATGCCAGCACTAAGATAGGTGCACTAAGATCTCTAGTCTGAACTTCTCAGAGGCAAGAACCAACTCGTTCCCCCTTGATGCAAAATGCATTGAACTTTTTGCTACTTATGCCAGGGCAATGCATGTCCAATGATGGAGCTCATCGTCTTCTTCCAATCCGGTTACTGTTTTTGAAATTGTGTTCAACTCTGGCGTAGTGTATGTGGATCCTTTTTCTTTGTCTTCCTGCATCGCACGTATTATTAGCTTCCTCACTGTCAGGTTTGATTTGAAGGGAGAAGAAACTAGGCATGCTGGCCGCTGGCGTGTGGTGCCATGTGTTAGGTAGTGGGCCGTGGCCCTAGTGATGTGGGCCTTGGGCCAAGCAGGCCTTCGAGCCAGGAGCGTTACCGCCTCCTTGTAACAGCTACTTAAGCTGATTCCTGTAATCGTTGACGGTTATCGAATGAACTTTGAAACTTCGTCCCCAATCTATCTCTGAATCCCACGGTTCCTTCTGTGTTCCTGCTTCTACCTCAAAATCCTTGCTACGTTTCCCCCAATTCCAGTTCTAGGTTACCAGGTTAAGTAACATTTGGTATCACGAAGCGGTTAATTTGGGGAAAAATTTTTCCCCAAATCACGCGCCGAAGAAGAGGAATCCACCTCTGTACCAGTCCGGATGGCGGCCTCCGTCGGCGACCTCAAGGCCACCCTCGACCGGCTAGCGGCGCAGCCGGGCGGATTCGGACGATGGCGGCGCCGCTCGACAAGCTCGGCGACCGGCGCACCTCCACCGACGCCTCCATGGCGGCGCCGCCCGCAGCGGCCGACAACTCAAGGGCGAGGATGGGCGACACGGGCGGCTCGCGTCCACGCGCTTGGAGTTCCGCCCACCACCACCACCACGCCCGCCGCTCCCGCGCAAAGGTGGGCGACGGGCGCGCAGAACCCACAGGCCGCCACCACGCGGTGGCCGTGGGGATGGGTCCGCGACTTCCACCTCGCGCCACGACGGCGGGCGTGGGACTCGACCTCAACATCGCTCCGGCCGCGTCCGCATCTACGAGCGCGTCGCCGTCACGCGAGTTGATATGCCCATGGGGCCGGCTACGGCGGGGAGCATCCACGAGCGAGTCTCCTTGGGGCGCTCCGCCGAATCCGGTCGAGGGGTATGCCGCATCACCCTCTTCCTTCTCACGCACGCCATGGATGATTCTCATTCACACCACCCGCCATTTCCCAAGATGGAGTTTCCCAAGTTCGGCCGGTTCGACCCTCGTTGGTGGATTGATCAATCGCGAGACCTATTTCGAGGTCTCCGTGCGGCGAACGCTTGAAGCCCCGGGCGCCCCACGAACTTCCAAGGACCGAGGCTGCGGCATGGTTGCAAGCCGTCTTGCGGCGGAAGCGGTTGTGGAGTGGAGGAGGCTGGTGGACATGGTGGCGGCCAAGTTCGATAAGAACCAGTACGGATCCTATTGAACCGGATGGACTCTTTGCGGCGCGCGAGTTGGTCTTTGGACTACAAAAAGGAGTTCGAGAGGATTAGCGCCGCGGCTTGGCATTTGGCCAACGCGGCGTTCGACGACACCTTCTTCCGTCCTGCAGCTTCATCGCCCAGGCTCACGAGGAGGACATCCGTCTTGTGATCCGTCTACACCAGCCCAGCGGCGTTGATACGGCCCGATGGCTGGCGTGCTTCAAGAACAAGAGGTGGAGCAACATGGCAAGACCTGCGGGCGGGATTTCACCGGAGAGGGGCTACCGGGCTCGGGGTGGTGGCGACGAGAACCAAACCTGGCGGCCGGCAAGTTTGTCATCAAGGCCACCAAGGCGGATGCGAGAAGACAAACGGCCCAGCCTCAAGTCCTTCGAGGCGACCGAAATGGTTTATGCTTCAAATGTGGTGAGAAATGGACTCCTGCTCATACTTGTCCTACAAACATATCGATTCATGTTCTAGAGGAGTTGCTCGATGCCATGGACATTGTATACTCGACCGATGATTGTGAGGGAGAAGAGGAAGATGGAGATGATCGGGGATATTTTTTGGTAGTTCAGCCGCCGCCAAATTGAAGCATCTGCCGGACAAACTCGAAGCTATTGGCCAAGGTGGGGAAGCATCGGTCTTGCTATTAGTGGATTCCGGCAAAGTTGGTACATTTGTGAGTGACCAATTGGTGAAACAACTTAAAGTGACCACCGAACCTTGTGAGACTAGTACCTTTAGAGCAACAGGATGGGGGAGTCATGATATGTGATCGAAGGTGGTAGGATTACAATGTGGGCTATCCAGGTCATTTGTTCTCATCGATGCTAAGGTTACGCCTCTCAAGTGCTATGATGTTATCCTAGGCCAAGATTGGTTAGAAGAATTTAGTCCTATGATGACCGATTCATGAGACTAAAGACTATTCGGTTTCAAAGACTGGGGAAGACAATGAAGCTACAAGGAGTTGTTGATAAGCCCCGAGAAGTGTACCCCAAATGGTGTGCATAAGCTAAAGCATCTGTTGAAATATGGAGCCATATCACATTGCATTCGGTGGTCATCCAGAACGTCCTAGATGGCTAGAGGGGGGTGAATAGCCTATAAAAATTTTCTACAAACTCAACTAAACAAACCGGTTAGTATAAAACACGGCTTAAAAAACGGTTTGCACTAGCTCTAGTGGTCTTGCAAGCCTTCTAGTGACAAGACTAAATATTTCTATGATCTCTAGTCCACACAAGGTCTATGTCACTACTCTAGCTAAAGAGCAATCCTAATAGATCCTTATGCTAGCAAGAACAACTACACAAGACAAGTGCTAGCTCTCTACTCAAAGTAAACTAAGAAAGTAATTGCAAGTGAGAGAGCGATATACCAACGTGTAGAGGATGTCAACCAATCACCGGGAAGAAGAAAAGCTATCAATCACACGAAGGTGATGATCCACACACCGAGACAATGAACAAGTCGATTTGTTCACCCGGAGTTCGCTTGTACACCGACAAGTTACTCTCGGTTGTGCCGACCAACACAAGGATGGTGTTTGAGCTAGGCGGTGCTCTTGCTAGCCTCAACACACCACTCACAAAGTGAGGTAACCCAAAAGCACGAGCAATGTATTCCTTGCACTTTGTCTTCCCCGACGAGGAGTGTGTGATCCTCTCACAATTTCGCCCGGAGGTGGCCAAGAAACAATCTCCTCTTCTTGCCAACAACTCCACCAAATCACCAAGCCGGCTAGGAGCGGTGTCTCCAAGAGAAATAAGAAATCCACCGTCTCACAACGAACCCCAAGTGCCTCTAGATGCAAGAACTTCGATGCAATGCACTAGGATCAACTCTTCTCTCAAGAATGAAGCTCAAATCAAGAATGAGAGAGGAGGGAGGCTTGCTTGCTTACTCAAAGGTGTTAGGAATGATTCAAATGACCAAGAGAGAGAGCAAGGAGCAGCCATGGGGGTATATAAAGGCCACACCACGAAATGTGGTGGTAAGGGTGAAAAGCCACGCTTTACTGCGGCTGGACCGGGGCCTTGACCGGACTCATCGGTGAGTCCGGTCCGGTGGGTCCGATCACAACCGACAAACCCAAACCGGCCACCGTGACCCCCAGGCTCGGGTGCGTCCGGTCGCCGGATCCGGCCGGCTTCGGTCGCTGACGGATGCTTCGATCGGTGGGTCCGTCACCCGTCGACCCCGACCCACGAAACACCCTCTCTGCGCGACGCCCGACCGGCCGGGCGTCGGTCACTTCGGCTGCTTCCGGGCCGGTGCGTCCGGTCCACGCCCGAGCCGCGAAATGTCGTCGTTTCGTCGTCGTTCCTTCGCCTTTGCTCCAAACCGACTTCCGCCACTTGATTCTTGTTGCCGGCACGTCGAAGAACACCTCGACACCATGTGTTAGCATTTTCAAACATTTTCACCAAGTGCGGAGTTAGCTCTTTTAGGTTAGAATGCATGCAAATGAGACTTGAACCTAAAGGCACGTGAGGATCGATATGTACGAAAGTTTTTCCCTCTTTATAGTACGGCTTATCAATCCTATAACCACCCACACTCTCTATAGTGTCTTGGGTGTGAAATCAAAAGCCCTATGGTTATACCTTTGCCTTGGGACCTTTGATCTCCAAACCTCCACCGAAGTTGCATGCTTGATCATCTTTTGGATCACCTCGATCCCTCATCCATGATCACCACATACCAACCCGACACGACCAATCTCAATCTAATCAAACACTTAGCATCGAGAGATTAGTCCTTAGGTGTCACTAATTAGCCAAAACCAAACAAGAGATCTTCATCATCTCAAGCTCAAGAAGAAGGAGCAAAGAGTCGCTATTGACCAAGCTGACGGCATTCCCGGCCGAGATATCTGTAGTACTAGATCAGTACCAAGGATTGTTTGCTGAACCAACTGAGTTACCTCCAGCAAGGCAAGCAGATCATCAGATACCCCTATTGCCAGGAGCTCAGCCAGTTAAGATGAGGCCCTACAGATACTCTCAATACAAAAAGACCGAAATAGAGAAGCGGCTATCCCAACCGCGAGGAGGCAGGGAGGCGGTTTAGCAAGGAGAGGCCTTGTGCGCCTTCGCTGAACGCCGGGGAGGTCATCTCAGGCCGGGGTTGCCGCTGGCCGAGCATTCCTCACCGTCTTCGAGGACGCGACGCCGGGGCCGCCGCTAGCCTCTCGCCACCACCACCACCACCCTCGTGTGGGGCCCGCCCTAGGCCGAGGTCGACACGCGGGGCCGCTGCACCGCCGTGGTGAGCCGTCCCACAGGCACCGGCCGAGTGGTGCGAGGCAAAGCGAGGGAGAGCTCAAGAGGGAGGGCGTCGCCGCCGCCGGGCGCCTTGCTATGCATGGAATGTGTCCGGATATGCCCTATCGTCTGTATCTTCTTAATACCCCTTTCTAGTATTTGTTAGCAATAGTATAGAAATATGGTCATGCTTAACACATGGCAATTCAACGTTTGAGAAAAAGTTTTTTATTTTTAGCATCATTTGCATTAACGTATGGTGAACAAAGGCATACAAAGTCTTGTATACTGAAATAATTACAACAGTAGCATGGTGTATTGAGACATGCTGAGAATTTTCCTCCAGCATAGTAACTCTATGTATAAGCAAAATAAATCCAATGGTAATAAATCTGATGTTCAGAAAAGAAATGGAATTCAGTGTGCATCAATACAATCCACTAACCACTATGTTTGCTTAAACAAGTTCACCAGTGATGCCTATTATATTTTACTAGCTACTTGATTTATATAGCAACAATGTGTAAATAAATTATTATAATTTATATAGCACAAGACGTAGCGACTGCAGGTGTTAGTTCTAGCTCCATCTGTTTCTGTTGGAGGAAACCAACCAATAGCCCTCTGTTGCTTTGAAATGGGTCAATGAAATCCTTTTTGACACACAAAATTTACACGGAGGCTGTAGCGACTGCCTTATCTTCCAAAAGTACAGTTATCTTCACCGTATTCTGGAGGAAAGTTTTGTGCTCATTCCCGTGTTCCAAATGCGGGTACACTGAAGAAAACTACAGGAACTGCATTCCTTTCCTACGTTCTTCACATGAAGCAAACATGCCCTAAAACAGAGTGCAATTTAGTAGGATAGCTTTTTTAGGGGAATTGATTGCGATAGTAAATTCTGGTAATAACCAAGGCAACCTTGAATGCTTGTTGAACCAATAATTGATTTATATAGCATGAGCTGTGTAAGAATGTGATTTGGCTCAAAGCTTAAAAGACAGAACTGTGAGCTCATTGGAATGAACCGATAGCAGGTTATTACATTAAGCAAGAGTGTATCAAAGATTGTGTCTGCTATCTCCAGGATAAAGCAAAATCGTGAAATAGGGTGATTTCTTGAGGGGACTCTAAAGTTATATGAAATAAAAATGAACAGTCATATAATGGGGTGATGATATGGCCATTTCATCAAACACACGACATGCAAACTCATAGAGGCCATCAGGACAAGCACGGGAGGACAGAACATGCGCTCGAGTGGGAGGAGAGGTCAGGACATGCGAATAGCACCTCGTCTCCGGCGGCGGCGCCTGGTGTTGTTGCCGGTAGACCCTGTGCCAACAGTGGTGGTCCACTGATGCCGCGACGCCACCGGGCGGGCACCCAAGCACCCGGCCGCGCCGGTTCACCGCGGCCACCGCCTAGCCGGAGGACTGCCAGCGCGAGGGTCGATCGGTATGCTGCCACACAGGGAGGAGAGAGAGAGACAGGCGCGATGCCGGTAGTGCCGCAGGGAGGGGCGGCACGCCATGCCGAGCTAGGCCAGGTCAGCCGCCGTTGGGGCTCATGGACGCGCGCACAGCCGGGAGGCCGCTAACGTCGAGGTCGGCTGCGCCGCCGCCAATATGGTCGGGTCCGGATCGTCCGGGGCGGCCGCGCTCGCACCCCTGCCTGCGCCGGGGTCGCCGGAGACGTTGGGGCTCCCACCCGCGCCGGGATGGCCGGGAACGCCGCGCCCGCAATGCCCGCACCTCTCCCTCGCTGGGGTCGCTACCGCTTTCGCCGACGCCGGGAGAAGGGAGGTGGCGACCCCGACACAGGCGGACAGGCGGTGCGCGGGTGCGGCGGATCCGACCGCTCCAGTCCCGGTCATCCTCGCACGGGCCGGAGCCCCCGCGCCGCGACCGCTGCGACTTGGCCGCCGGTGCGAGCGTAGCAGCTCCGTCCACCTGAGAGCCATCCCGGAGCGGGTGGGAAAAACGAACCCGGCGCAGGCGGGGTACAAGCGCGGCGGCCCCGGCCTCTCTAATCCTGGTCATACTGGCCCGGACGGAGCCCGCAGTCGACCGCACTTGGCCGTCGTCCGCTGTTCCCTCCTCCTCCTGTACTCAACGCAGCCCCCTCCACCCGCTCCAAATCTGCCATGGTGATGCAGCCTCCACCGTAAGTCATATGGATACACACGCAGGTTTGAGGAAGGGGCTCGCTGATAATTGGATTTGAGTGGGGAAGCATCATTGTGAACTGAAATTGAGCAGGGGCGCTGCCGCTGACTGAGAGCGCGCCTGGGAGGTGTCGCCGGTTGCCGTCCTCCTCGCGGCACATCGCGGCCTCCATGGTGCAGAGTATGATGAGCTGAGGACTACGAGTCATTCATTCAAAGTTTGATTCCAAGTTTGTCTGTTCAGATTGTGAGCACATCATTGATAAGGCTTTTCTTTAGGCGCTATACGAAAACTGTCTCAAAAAAGGATCTGAAGGCCCAAGCAACGGCATTAAAATTTCTTGGAAAAAAAATCAGGTCAAGTAATTTCACTTCTTTATTGCAATTCATATGGCTGTGTGTTACATGTATACTTTAACCAGTGAAGCCGATGTTTATAACTCAATTCTTACATACATGAATAAAAGGAAGAGAAGGCTCAACACCAGGGACATATAAAGACCATAAAATGGAACCGGTTTTAACGATGACAACTTCTTTTCAGTGACCATGCATATTTTGTATATATCAATGGCAATATGTGCTGAAATCTTCAATAAGTTCATATGTTTCTGATACAGGGAATTGGTAGGTTGTGCTAACCAATTGTTGTTTCAAAGGTACGTGACATTTGTCAAACATATGATTTTTAAGAACAATGGGAATGCATATTGCATCACTGTCCTTTCTTTGAAGGATGCACCCATAGGTCATCGCGCTCATGAACAGTTACTCCATCAAGAGTACTGCTATTGCATATAAAAAGCAATGCCTGCTTTTTAAAAGTTTTAGAGGAGTCTCAGGCTTGAGGCTATATAGTATCTTTTGCTTACTGCATTTTTTTTTGCAGTTATTCCCATTTTAATCAGCATGAGAATGCTATTAGGTTCCTGTCTTCAGTCTGAGTTATTAGTTTTACAGATGACGACAAATAGTTCTTGTATATATTCTTCAAGACCATGACACGTGGCGTTGGTCTCCTGTCCACAGATTGAATCAATTAACCAGTGTTATATCGCATAATCATTCTTCAACATGTATTTGATTGATCAAAAAATAGCAATTTGACCACATCACAACAAGGTGTATTTGTTACAACGGTCAGAGACAATGAACAATGAATTTGCCAAGTCCATCTTAAGACGCATCCAGTAACAGGTAGAAACCTGCTCTCGGCTACTTTGATGACCTTATCTTGCCTTTTATTTGGTGACCTTAGCTTGGTAAAAACAATGGTTTCGATTATGCAAATTTTATCTTTGGCTGAGCCAACCATCAGCTTTAACTAACGACCATCAATGTCTTTGTTCGCGAGTAACATAAAACAAAGACCACCTATCATACAAATAGTATCGATGAACCCTTTATTCTTGAATGTAATGTAAATGATGTAACCTTATTTTTTTGATAAGTGATGTAACCTTATTTGATAATCAATAAAGTGTGCCATATGGTTTGCATAAAAAACCATCTATAATACAACGGCACATCCATGGCCATAAGCGGCAACGCCGCGACCTTTTCTAGTGTTATCTCATATCTGCCTGAGAAATTTCAGTATTCAACTCTCTTCTTCTGGAATACTCCTATATTAGGTTCGTCACCTTTGTTTTTTGACACACGGAAATATTCAACTGTTTATAGTCACTCGGTTTTGGATGACTTCATCAAACGCATATCCTGCTCAACTTGGTCCGAGTCCGTCGCTGACTGATATCTGACTGTTGAGCCTCTCGCTGACCGACTCATGCTACTGGTCTGACCAGCCTTTTGTCACCGATTGATTGAGTCGCCAACAGCTCAGTTTGACGACACCTGGACTTCGGCCTGTATTTCCCCACATTTCGAGGGCGTTTTTGTAAAATAGCCAGGACTCGCATGATCTGAGCCATTCATTTGGCCGATCCGACGTCCGGGAAAGCGGGCGATGTGGCCACGCTGGTTGGCCCGCTTTGGTGCTCAATTCGTAGGGTGAAAGATGCGGTGGCGACGGACACGTGCTCGATCGGATGGTAAATTACGAGCCTAAACGGCCCAATCAACCAACATTTGCGCTGCACTAATCCGTATTTAACCTAAGTTTAGTCCCACCACGGTGGCTTTGAGCAAATAGATCCAAAAGAACGGTATAAACTGAGACCCACGGCCTCCATGCAACTCATACCTTTCTCGATCTTTTTTTGGCTAAGATCAAGTGTAGTATCTGTTTATCACTTTAATATATGATATGTGGACTTCCACTTTGATATTAAATATATTTTTTGTCGGGAAAGGACCCTTACAATGGCTTGCCACAATGGTCCTTTGAACGTCGCTCGGCTGGCACCCCAACCAAATCATAATGAAATTTTCTTTATGCCAAAACAAATCCCTCTAAATAAATAGAAAAAGTTAACTTGGTCTCAAGTTACTCTATATATGGAGTTGATCGGATTTGAATAATTTGTCCTAGCACAACTTTAAAAATTGATTTGATTTAGGACGGATGGGATGGATGGGCTTGCCTGAGAAATCAGAAATTCTTATTGGAAAAAGTCCGGATTCCCTCCCCCCAACTATCACGAAAGTTCACTTTTCCTCCCTCAACTTCAAAACCCGGACAAATCACCTCCCTCAACTTTTCAAACCATGCAAATTACCTCCCTCGAGCGGTTTTGAAGGCGGATTTGCTACAGTAACCGCGGTTTTGCTACAGTTTCAGCGGGTTGCTACAGTGACAGTGACTTTTCCTTTTCTTTTTTTTTATAAAAATTCGGTTGAATCTTTAAAAAATCATAGTAAATCACGAAAAAATTATAAAATAAAAAAATCCAATTTTGTTGGACTCCACATGATTAGACCTACACATTGAATATATAATATGATATGCTTTAGTACAAAGTTTTTGCTACGAAAGGTTTTTCTTTTTTCTTTTATATTTATTTGGTTGAATCTTTAAAAAATTATAGTAAATCACAGAAAAATCATAAAATAGAAAATCTAATTTTGTTAGACTCCACATGTGCATGTCTACACAGTGAATATATAATATGGTATGCTTTAGTACAAAATTTTGGTTGTAGCTTTAGATCTATGCTTTTTATAATTAATTGAAATAATTCGTAGCTGCAACTTCATAATTATTTTGTTGGACTAAAGCATACCATATTATATATTCAATGTAGATCTACTCATGTGGAGTCTAACAAAATTGATTTTTCTATTTTATGATTTTTCTATGATTTACTATTATTTTTCAAAGATTCAAAATAAATAAATAAAAAAGAAAAAGACAAAACCTTTCGTAGCAAAAAAAACTTTATACTAAAGCATATCATATTATATATTCACTGTGTAGATCTAATCATGTGGAGTCCAACAAAATTAGATTTTTATTTTATGATTTTTCTATGATTTACTATGATTTTTCAAAGATTCAACCGATTTTTTTGAAAAAAGAAAAGACAAAGTCACTGCCACTGTAGCAACCCGCTGACACTGTAGCAAAACCGCGGTTACTGTAGCAAATCCGCCATCAAAACCGCCGAGGGAGGTAATTTGCATGGTTTGAAAAGTTGAGGGAGGTGATTTGTCCTGGCTTTGAAGTTGAGGGAAAAAAAAGTGAACTTTCGCGATAGTTGAGGGGAATCCGACTTTTTCCATTCTTATTTGTTAGGCTTGTGAAATGGAAACCAAAAGGCTAAGGTTTTAGATGGGCTTTGTAGTGATAAAAAATGTGTTGGGCCTATGACATGGAAGCTCCAAGCCCCCCACTGCTGCATTTGGGATTGAGCTTTGTGTATATTTATTTATTTAGAGGTCAACTGCTAAAATGTTGAGAGTTCAGTAGTCCACTAGTCTGAACTCTCCAGCGAGAGCAAGCATACGTACTGCATGGAACTCTTCCAGTTATTGTACTGAAAAAATGTCTAGCTATGCCAGAGAGAAAGAGAAGTCTTTCATGACACATTGACACAGCTCTGGCAGAGTGTGGATCCGTTTGATCTACATCTACCCCAACTTTTTTTTTTTTTTTTTTTGGCTTTGCTTTGTTTCCTGCGTCGCATAATCAGAAAGCGCACTGGATCAAGGAGGGAGTTGCCGGTGGTGAGTGCCCGGTGACAACATTATTGGCGATTATGTAGAATATGTTCAGTTTAAAATCTGATATATGGGTTATGTGTCCACTTTGATTAAATTTATTTTTTGTTTGGAATAGACCATAACATTGGCTTGTCATTGGGTCCTTTGAGCGTCGTTCAACGGTTGCATTGTCGGCAAGGCTTGGCGCACCCCAACCAAATCATAATAAATTTTCTTTTGTGCTAAGTTAAAGGAGTGCTTAAGCATATTCTCTCTAGGAGTGATTAAGCATATTCACTCTTTATACTCAACTATTGAAGTCATCGGTTTGAATCCAGCTATTTGTTTTTTTATATATATAATTTTAACTTTGTGCTTTGTTTAGTTTCCAGACTCTTGCACTAAACTAAGTCATAAATTTGTAAAAAGAAAACCCGTACTGAAATAATTTAGATTCATTTCAGTGGAAACTTAACTTGGTTAGGGTTGGCCGGGCAGTGCAATTTTGCAAGTAGCAGGATCGAAACGAGAACTTTGGACAAGTTTAAGGAATTGAATTTTTGCAATTTATTAAGACCTTTGTACGTGAGACTATCCGTAGTGGGATACAGGAAACGTTCCTTTAAACGCAAGTAGTGAAAAAAAAAAAGCCCGCAGCGGCTTCCGCTACCTAGTCCAGTATCAGCCAAGAGCGTCGCTCGTCCAGTAAATCTACCGGACATAGCGTCCTTCAGGTAAACTCCGCGTGAGACCCACGACGTGGGGAGGAGAGAGAGAGAGAGAGAGAGATGGTGGAGCTTGAGCCGCCACCGGAGCTGCGAGCTCGAGCCGCCGAGCAGAAGGGCGGCCACTGAGATCTCCGCCGTCGGAGGGAGCGGGAGAGGGGTTGCGCCAGCCGGCGGCGGAGGGAGGGTGGCGCGGCCGAGCGAGTTTGTGGAGGAGTTGGCAGATGCGGGCGAGTGTGACGTTGCCCAGCCATGAGCCACCCGCGGCCCACCGCTCCACCGAAGCTGGACATCATCAGGGGCGGATCCAGGGGGTGGGCTGCCGGGCTGCGGCTCCTGGGAGCCTTAAATCACGTGTAAAAGTACTGTTCATTAGCCTCTAAATCACCATTATTTGCTTAACTCTCATCCTAATCTTAGTTATTTAGCCTCCCGAGGAGCTTTTCTGGATCCGCCCCTAGGCATCATGCTACCAAGCCGCCCGAACCGAGACGTCGTGGCGAGGAGCCCCCGCCGCGAGGAGGCCGCCGTCGGCGTTGCTCGGCCGATTCTTTGTGTCGCAACGATGTGCTCGAGGAGGAGGGGAGCCGCACGAGGAGGATGGCCCGCAGTTGCAGCCTCGCCCACTATAGGAGAGCCGGCGATGTGCGGGAGCGGCGCCGCACGACGAGGTGGAGCAAGGGGCGGGAGAGACGGAGTAGAGGGGGGGGCCGCCGGAGAGAACAACCACCAGATAGGAGCCGATCGCGGGCGCCATGGAGAGAGAGAGAGGAGCTGCTTGCTTGAAAGGTCCTAATGGCTAGAGGGGGGTGAATAGCCTATTAAAAATTTTATAACAACACTAAGACAAAGTGGTTAGACAATAAGATGGCGTAGCAATAAAGCAATGCTTCTCACTAGCTATGCAAGCCTCCTAGCAATTCTAGCAATTCTATAATCTCTAATCACACACAAGTGCTAGGTTGCTAAGTTACTCCTAGGTGATCAAAGAGTACTAACTAATTCTATCACTAGGAGCTAACTATGCTAAACAAGCTACACAAGGCAAACTTAGAAATGTAATGCGAAGATGTGCTAGAATACAATACCACCGAGGAGTGTAGAGGTTGATGCCAATCACCGTGATCAATAAGAAATCTCCAACGAGCTCAATACAATTGACACGATGATTTTTCACCGAGGTTCACGTGCTTGCCGGCACGTTAGTCCCCGTTGTGGAGATACACCCATTTGATGATCCACAAGCTTAATGGCCATCTTTGAAAGGTCCTAATGGCTAGAGGGGGGGTGAATAGCCTATTAAAAAATCTTGCAACAACACTAAGCACCCGGATTAGTAAATAAGATGGCGAAGCTAAGTAAGCGGTGCTACGAGCTACCTATGCAAGCCACAAGCAAGAGATGATATTTCTAATATCTCTAAGATCACTCAAGGGCTAAGTCACTAGTTTACCCCTAGGTGAACAAGCAATTCTAACTAGATTACCAACTAGAAGCTAACAAGGCTAAGCAAACTAAACTCACTACTCAAGCTAACAAGCTAAGCAAGGCTACACAAGATATATCAAAGTAAATGCACGTGGAGTAGTGAACGATATACCGACGTCGATGTGTAGAGGTGGAAGCCAATCACCGTGATCAACAAGAAATCTCCAACGAGCACAACAAGGTTGACACGATGATTTTTCACCGAGGTTCACGTGCTTGCCGGCACGCTAGTCCCCGTTGTGGCGACACACTCACTTGACGTATGCTAAGCTTAATGGCCGGTGGCAAATCCCCTATGGGAGCTCAAGCAAACGATCACAAGAGAGGGTCCAACAAGCCACGAGCAATCCACTAGTGCTCCTTTCGCGAATCTCCCGCGGGGTAAGGAACGACCCCTCACAATCACCACCGGTGTGGCCTCAAACAAGCTCCACTTGAGCTCAACACCGCCTCTTGCTCCAAGCCGCTAGGAACCAGGGCAAATTCCCAAGAAAACAAGAATCCCGCGGCTTCTCCAAGGATGAAGTGCCTCTAGATGCAATCACCAATGCAATGCACTTCAATCACTCTCAATCTCACCAAGAATTCGAGTTATGGATGGAGAGATGAGTGGAGAGGATTATCAAATGCTCACTAGCAAGTTGGAAGCTTCAAATGTGCAAGAGTGAGCCTAAGGAACCACCAACCAAGTATATATAGGGCTCCTCTCGAAATGGAGCCGTTGCTCCAAAAAATTTGCTCTCTGCGGGGGTGATCGGACGCACCGAGGAACCACCCGCTGGTCCGGCCGCGAGTCCTGGTCATCGCTTCGGTCACTACCGACAAGGGTCGGGCCCATACCGCACCCTTCCTCCGCGGCGTCCGATCAGCGGATCCGGTCGACACCGGAAGCATCGGTCGAGGGTCCGGTCACCGCGTCCGGCAAAAACCGCTGCGGGGCTCTCGCGCGACGCGCCGACCGACGCTCGGTGAGTGCGTCCCGCCGCACCAAATCACGTCCCGGCCGCCCCTAGACAAACCGCTTCTCCATCTTTTTCTTTGCTCTTTGCTTCAAACTTGTTTAAGCCTCTTGCCGTAGGTTGCCAACACGTCCAAGATGACCACGTTATCACCAATGTTAGCATGTCGAGATGTTAGGCAAGATCGAAGTTAGTGCTCTCATGTCCTAAATGCAATATGCAAGTCAATTGGACTTAGAAGCACTTCACCAAAGGATTGTCGCGGCATCCCCTCTTGATAGTCGGCTATCTATCCTATAATGTGATCACACGCTCTATCGTGTCTTGATCACCGAAAGGAAAACCCTATCAAGATACCTTTGCCTTGATCTCCCTCGGTTCCTCTCAAGCCGATCACCGAGCTTGACGATCCATCATGTCCACCATCATCGTCCATGTTCATGATCATCATGCTCCTTGTCATCAACCTAATCCTATCTCAAGTCACACACTTAGAGCCAAGGATTAGTCCACAAGTGTGTCATCAATTTCCAAAACCAAACATGAGATTTCAAGTGCCAAATCCCACGGTGGGAGCTCAATGAATCACTCACAAGAGGGGATCCACAAGCCACGAGCAATCCACTAGTGACTCCTTTCGCGAATCTCCCGCGGGGTAAGGATCAACCCCTCACAAGTCCACCGGTGTGGCCTCAAACAATCACCAATTGAGCTCAACACCGCCATGAACTCCAAGCCACTAGGTAACCAAGCAAATTTCCAAGATAACAAGAATCCCGCAGCTCCTCCAAGGATCAAGTGCCTCTAGATACAATCAACAATGCAATGCACTTGGATTCTCACTCAATCTCACCAAAGATCGAAGTTAGGCAAGAGAGATGAGTAGAGGGGAGTTTTCTCAGCTCACAAGAGAGTTAGAAAGATCAAATGTGCAAGAGAGGGCTCAAATGACCGACCACACACATATATATAGGCTCCACACAAGAATAGAGCCGTTGGGGTTCAAAACCTGGTTTCTACGTCTCGACCGGACGCTACGAGCATGCGTCCGGTCGTGCTTCCAGTCACATACGACAAAAGCCCTGGCCCCACAGCTGACAACCCGAGTCATGGGTCCGGTCACAGTCCGGTCATCGACCGGACGCTCCGGTTGACGAAATCCACGATTCCAGACCTTACTAGAATCGACCGGACTCACCTTGACCGGATGCTCCCCGGCCGAAGCGAGCCCCGTCCGTCCGGCCTTCCGGTGTCCTGGTCAACGTCGGCCGCCAAATCCTACGAAACTTCATCGTTCATTGTCGCCTTTGCTCCAACTTGCTACCCAACAAGTATACCAACTCAAGCACGAGGGTTAGCAAGATTTCTTCGACAAATTGCATCCGCACAATGGGTGGTTGAGAGAGATATCGGAAGATGGAGGACACGAGCGGGGAGGAGTAGATATTTCTTGGGTGGGTCTTGCATAAAAAATGGTGATAACTGGGATATAAAGGATGAGGTATGGAGGATGTTGGGTGCGGGAGAAATTGGTATAGAGGAGAAAATCTTGATAACTAGGACGGATAGAGGATGCATTTAAAGGATCAAACTCGGCAAACCATGCAACATGTATGGCTTCTGCAAAATAGCAAACAATTAAAGACTTCAGTGCAGGTCTATAATATCATCACTGTAGTACTTTATATAGAGTATACTTTTATAATCACATACATACAATCCTAAATGATCCAAGATAATAACATATTGCGTGTACATACACTTCATTGGCTCATATACAGCCTAAATCTTGATATACACACATAGCAGTACACCCTAAGAGCAGAAAGGATTACATATACATATACACATATATCTATATATATATTTTATAGTTATTTGGTATTTGAGTAAAAGAAATTTGAGAAACAACACCCATATGGCCAGATCTATATTATTCTTTCTTCAAGGACATGACGATGGTGGTAAACTTGGTCTTCTCGTTTTCAAGGTGCTCAGCAACAAGGCTCCTGAACTCGGTAAACCATCCTTCAATTATGGTTTCTCCGAAATGGCTAACAATCAAAGACTCTAGTGCAGGTCTAAGCAATTTAGCAATATTCATGCTACTATGGGCACTATCCTCGACATCATCGCCTTCTGAATCATCGAAAGGATCCCAATTCATCTCAAATTCTTTGATTAGATCCATGTTGAATAAATGGCTTTCCATGACTAATTCTTTCACTTCTCCAACTGACGGCCCGTAGACCGGTAGATTGAAAGATTCTAGTTTTTCCTTGTCCACGAGGCCCTGTTATGATCATAATTATTTTTAACTTCATGACTTCCTCTACAAATTAAGTGAAAATAAGTAAAAATACAAAAAATGCAATAATTTACATAAACAACTACCTTCAAGACAAGAGACTGTAATGATCTTGCAACCAATCCAAAAAGTTGATTGAGATCACCATTGTATACATCCTGATTCTTCCTCCCAAGAAATATAAGGACCATTTGCCCTCCGTGCACTAGTTCTTCATAGCGTAGCTTCAAGAAGAGGGAGACATCCTTATGGAACTGCTTTTGAAATAGTTTCACCACAAGAGGTGACGTGGTCTTTGTAATGTAAATGTTGTCTTTATTTAGATAAGTTTTTTCTCCATGCCTCGAGTCCCTCAGGTTCCTACACACATATATCGATCATTTCATAACCTTATGATAGACATGTTAAGAGAGAACAACAAAAAGATGGATATATCATGGAAGATATGTAATAATAACTAAGGGGATTGCTACAGTATTCCCAAGTAACTTTGAACTGTTGATTTAAAAATTGATTACTACATATAGAATAAATATAAATTTATATGTATATTATTTTAGGAAGTAGGCATATATATGTGATAAAAAATGATCGACAACATACATAATTAGATCAACTAATAGATGTAAGCTCATACGTGATTGTTTGAACATCTAATATTTTTGTGGATGATTGAAAGTGACATTATTTTCGAATTCACTTTGCATGGTAATTACAAAAAGTATACCTTGTATGCGCCGAATAAACAAAGCATAGAATGTATTCTCATGATTGACCTACTTTCAAAAACCAATTTTCTAGAGAAAAAAAGACTTCAGGTAAAGTCGTGAAGTTGTAATATAATTTTATCTTAATAAAAATAAAAATAAAATTTTTCATAAATCATTCTATAGTTGTTTTTTCAATTGTTGCTGAACTTGTTTTGCCCCTCAAAATGTTTCTCGAAGTCCAAAAACCATCCAAATTCATGGTTCAAGAAGTATCTTGTCATATAATTTTTAGCATACATGCTCGAGTAAAACTCAATTTTTTCTTAACACAAGGCATGCTGAAAATTAGGCTCTATTTTGAATTAGTAGACATGTATTGGGCTTGCTTCCAATGTTTCAAATTTATTTTCAAAATAAAACTTAATTTTAACCACATACGAATAAATACTAGATTTTGAACCATGAATAGATGATTTTTCCTTTTTTTTTTTTTGAGGGGTTTGTCTAAATAGCTTAACAAAAACTCAAATATAGAATTGTAGGAAGAATTTAAATTTTACATTTGTCAAACTTGCAATGCTAGGAATAAATCCGTAAATCTCACCTAACAAAACTAAGATTATCGGGTACAATAGGTGCGTCTAGTGGTGTTTACGCTTGCCTTTAATGCGAGAGAAATGTGTAAGTTAGTAAAAATTGCTAGCTTAAGTTAGATAGTTTTCTTTTTTTTTCATGTATGCTAATTATTTTAATTACAAATTTATTATGTCTAGCAAAAAAAAAAAATCAAGGGTTGTGATTTGTTTGGGCTCTTACCATTAGTAACTTAGTACCAAAGCAAAAAGAAAACCTTTATTACCTTTGTTAATAAACAATTTAATCGGTGATCGAAATACCTGGGAACGCCAATGAAGGCCGTATGAAGAGTGGAATAGATGAACACTTTCACGCGGAAAAAGCCTTGTTGTAATAGGATTCAGGTAGCCCTTGAATATAGTACAAAGGTGCCAGATGTGCCCTTTCACCCGTTATATTTGGGCCTTTGAATTTCTCAACTAACCGAAATAGTCCGTTAAAGTCGTTTCCGGGAAGGTCATTCAAGAAGAATTGAAGTTCCACAGAATTATCTCCACTAGATTTACACTGTTCAGCAATGGTACTTATAACAGTAGAGGTGAAGTGCAATGCGTTTGGTCCTATAGCGCATCCTAGGTCACCAACGATCATTGTTTTAGGGAGAAGAGTTGTGTACACTTCTTTTATGGCATTCTCAACCACCGGCTTGGTCTCACGATAATATATTTCCTAATAAAATCCATAAAGAAGAAGAAATCATTAGGTGATATCCGGGTCTCCCATCTCCTTCCATCGTAAGGAGAACAAAGATACCAAATTAATATTTGCAGTAAGTTGTTGGATAAGGAGAACAAAGAGTCACACCAGATTAATATGATAGATTTCACAATTAGCAAACAACATTAATTTGCAAACAAAGCTAGGGCATAACTAATGTTCTATATATATGCTATAAGCAAAGAAGAGTAATTTTATATACGTTTTGAAATCCGTATATAAGACACTGTATTATTGTTGCAATTGCAATGGTTAAAAATAACAATACCAACATATCATTGCTTAAAAACTTGGTGCATATATATGCATGAAACATGAGAAATGCATGTGACATATATAAAAAATATATATAGTTGTATCGATCCTAGGAAATAAAAAGGGATAGAATAATCACTGGACGCCTAGAATTCTTCGAGAAGCTCCATTCTCCTTCCCCTTCGGCCATATGAAAATCATATCTTATATTCATTTCTATATATTCACTAGCAGGCTTCACTAGCAGAAGCTAGCTTCACTAGCAGTAGCAAATTGGTTGTCCCAATACCATCTCTGTGAAGTACTATTTATACTGCTCTAGGGTGGTAGGGGACCTTTGCATGATGAGGCCGTTTCGTCAAATGATCTTATCTGGAAAAATATGTGTTCCGATAAACGGAAGGAAAAACATAAGGGACCATGTCGGAAAAAAGACAAAACTTAGATGTCATGCTGTCATACCGGTACATACCCTGGAATACTGCTAGTGCCATACACCTAGCTGTAACATCTGTAGACATGGTCTATACACAAAGGGGCCCACATGTAAGGCAATGTGAAGGAATGCACATAAGACCAACAGATGAAGCAAGAGAGGGCATCGAACAGAATACAGAAATAGAACGAACACAAGGGAGGAAGTGATTTTTCCTCCTCCGTATCGAGATCATACTCAGATTATCCCTGTGATTGCTCACGTCTCCGGGTTGATCTCACCGGCGACCACGGGTTGTTACACATGCTGACCTTCTTCTTCTCACTCGAGAAAAACAAGACGGTGCATCCATTCATTCTATGTGCATCAAACACTCCAAACCCTCAAATATGTGGACACCTTCGTTCTGACGCTTCTTATTTTCGGTGAGTCAATTGATAGTAGAGTTGATTAACATGCTCATTCTTCTAAAAAAACTTTTTCAGTGGTGAAGCTAATTTGTGCCAGACGGAGTCTAGATAAGAAACTCTCAAAGGTATCGACAATGCAAATTGATTGATTGTACGTACTACCTAAGATCGACCTCAATTTTCTTAATGGTCGTCCCCACGACCACGAGTGGTCATCACTCTCGTTGAGAGTTAGTATTATAGATACTGGCACGTACTCCATCCTCTCATCAAAGATAAGCATTGCAGGAAACCAAACAAAAGTAGATATACTCTCCCATCAAAACACAGTTGTTGACACCCAAAATGGCATAGGCTAAACCACCGCAAAATTCTAGACTTAGCCATATTTTGGAGGTCCAAGTCACCGCAAATTTCGGACTTAGCCAAATTCTCGAGGATCGAAAAACGGCTTTCTGGAAGGTGACCGACTCACCGACCGGACTCATCGGGCGCGTCCGGTCCGGCGTCGGCCGGTCGCGCGTCCCGGCCGGGTCGCGTCTGCGAGCAGCGCCGGACACCGGCCGGGGCCAGCGCGTCGCGTCCGGTCCGGCGTCCGTGTCGCGTCGGTTGGTCGCGTCTGCGACCCCTCTGCGCGACGCGACCGAGCGGCCGGCGCCCGTGCTATCAGAGCGGCGTCGGCCAACCCGATTTTCGGGCGATCCGAATCGTATCCAAATCGGTTTGTTTCCAAACTTGTTTGGTGCGATTTTTGGTGATTGGAAACGTCCCTAGGGCGCCTTCCTAAAAGGATAAGACCACCCTCCCCCTATAATGAAGGGGTTCATGGCGATTTGATCCCATCTACATCCAATCGTCATATACAACATATCTCTCAACTTTTTATCTCTTCCAAACCCTAAACTTGTTTGTTCGACGAACTCTCCGCGTTCTCCGCCGGCGTTCTAGGCGCATCCGCTGCCCCTAGGACAACCCTTGGTGCGCGTCTCCCGACGGGTCTTCCCGGAGGTGCGTTCGAGGTCTTCCGGCCGTCACCGAGCTCTCGTTGCCCTTACCGAACTCTAGATCGGTTTGGGTGATCACGCCGCGGTGCTCGCCGCTACTAGGTTGTTTAGCAACCTTCGTGGGCGTCCAAGGCCCTCTCGGTGTGTTGGTGCGAAGCCCTAACTTTGCGTCAACAACGGTGAATTCCCGTTTGAACTCTTGCAATGTGTTTTTTTTACGCAAAAAGATTTATGTATTATTGCTATTTAAAGTAAGAGTTTTTCGGACAAACAACGCCAAGATCCGGCGTAGTGGTCTATCAAGAATAACCGAACCAACCTAACGGACTGCATATTACACATAAAAAGACACAAAAAAAAAGTGTGAGCACCGGCCACGCCTATAGTTGGCCATTTGGCCCGCAGCCCGCGGCCCGGCCCGAGGCCCGGTAAAATGGCCCCTGGCCCGTCCGGCCGCCCCGGGCGGGCCATGGGCCGCCTCGGCCCGTGGCACGGTGCCGGCCGGTCCGTTGGCCCGTCCTAGCCCGCTGGCCCGCCCGGTGGAAAAATTCCATAGCAACATCCCATTATATTCCTAGGAAAATCCCAAGCAATTGTGGCCCAAACAACTAAAGGCCCATGTAACCAAACGAAAAATGACCCCATCATACTCCATATCTCTCGGTTTTTTTTTTTTTTTAGCATGTCCCGCCGTGGGTCGGCCCGTGGCCCGGATGGCCCGGCGGCCCGTGGCCCGGTAAAATGGCCCACGGACCGGGCCATGGGCCGGGGACGCGGCCCGGCACGGTGGAGGCACGGCCCGTGCGGCCCGTGGGTCGACGTGGCCCGCCGGGCGGGCCGGCCCGCCCGGCCCGTTGGACATCTATAGTCACGCCCTACGGGTCTTTCACGAAGAGCACCCAAACGTGCCCGTTGAACACTAGAAATATCTCGTCAAGTGCCTCCGCATGGCTCAACGATAAGGTCCCGAACACAACACGCCCAGCATTCCCTTGACGCTGGCGATGCGATACCTAACCACAGAACCACTGCTCGAGTATCATGCACCGCCGTGAGGCCGGTATATGTGAGCTCACCGTTTATTTAGGCCCCGTTTGGAACGGAGGCTTTTCAAAGGAATTTCGTAGGAAAACGAAAAATGTAGGAAAAAAAGCCCGTGTTGCGTTTGGAACGCAGGAAACAAAAATTCCTTTCCTCCTCGAAATGTTGCGGGGAAGATGCTGATTTCACGGGAATGAAAAAATCCACTCCCACCCCTTGTTTTTTTTTCATGCGCTTTTCAAGTCCGAGGCGCCTTCCATGGTTACCGCTTGCACAACATAGGATTAGGCAAGACGCAAAGAGCCACCACGTGCGAACGCAAGTAGTAATCACGTGCGTAGTTACTTGGTTGGACAACACATATCTTTATTTGCTAATTAACATCACGTATGTGGTTACTTGAAGTTAATAATCATATATGTTTATTTGCTAATTAAAAATTTGACGTTGTAATGGCAAATATAATTAAAAAATAAATATCCATCTTTTTTATGTTTGTTTGCTAATTAAAAATTAACGTTGCAATAACAAATATAACAATAAAACATGTATTCATCTCTTTACCATTCATAGACTTATGATTCCTGTGATATGATTTCCTGTGTTCCAAACACCTCAAAGTATTTATTCCCCGTTTTGAAATCCTGTAGTTTTTCACTTTTCGCTCTACCCTATTCCCCGTTTTTTTTTCCTTTCCTCTTTTTTGCATTCCCGTGTGTTCCAAACAGGCCCTTAATATATTTCTTCAGGGGCTCCGACCTCCGACCCCCCAGTCAGTTCATTTAAAAAGAAACACAGTGAGTTAATGAAGTGTAAAAAAAAAAAAAAAAAAAACTGCACACCGCCGGCCGGACGAGTCCCCCGGTGGCCCGGTGGCCCGTCCATCACCCTCTCGCGCTGCAATAATATGATGCGACTGCTTGTTTGCTACTACCTGTCTTCGGTGCGTCAAGAAAAACGACACGACGCCGCGGTGGCGAAGAAGTGGCGGAGCGGCACGGCACGCCTTCGGCTGCTAGCATCGTCGCCTCGCCGCAGGGGCCGACGCGCATTATTGGTTTGGGACCTCGTGGCTCAACTTGAAGTGCCCCAATGCTACGGAAAACACCAATAGAGACTGTGGATCACTGCACGTTAATCCTGATTCCTGATGCAGCTGCATGCTGAAGGTCTCTGCTCAACGCCAGCGGCTACGGGAAACTAGGCCAGTCATGGGATCCACCGAGTAAGGACCCGTAAACGGGCTTTCAGCTATCTCACGTCAGTTTTTCTAAAAGGCACAACCCACAATAGCTTTTATAAAAGCCATAACCCAACTAAACACACCGTAAATCTGTTTTTCTTGGGATGGGAATGGACCGAGTCGTAGATCGTTGGCCCGACCCACAAGAATAGGGTCAACACTACTACATATTTGATTTTGTGAGACACTTTGAAAATATTAATGGTGGCGGTTATTTAGAAAACCGCCACCATTAATCGAGTCCGATCGGCGCCCGCTAGTAAAAAAACCCCACGGGTTAATCCATTAACCATGATGGTTTTTATAAAATAACCGCCCGCGGTTAATAACCATTAACCGTGATGGTTTTTTATTAAAAACCACCACCATTAAAAGGCCAAGGCCCAGCCGGCCTAGTCTGAGGCCTTTGATAGACACACAAGTATAAATACTTCACCTAGGCTTTCACCTCTCCCATTCACAAGAGCGCCGCGGACTCCCTCACCTCTCCTCACCGCAGGCCACGAGCACCACACAACTTCCCGCCGCAACCACCTCACCTCTCCCTCACCGTAGGGCCGCGAGCACCCGGCGGGGCGCCCGAGGTCGGCCTTCACCGCCGGCGGCGCGACTCCCTCGCCCCGGCCGGCGGCCGACCTCCCTCCGTCCCCGCCATGTGGATCCGGGTGGAGCCCGGCGTTGACGCTCCCGCCTGCGGCGCCCGGCCTCCGCCACGGCCCCTCGTCCCCGTCACGTGGATCCGGGTGGGAGCCCCGGCGGCAAGGCTTCCTCCCCTCCCCCGCCGGGCGGCGCTCCTCCCCTCCTTTCCGTGACCCGGATCGTGGATCCTGTGGGCGTGGCGGGCGCATGGATCCTCCTTCCCCGGCCATGCGGCGGCATCGCGGTGCGCGGCGCCCCTCCCTCCTCCTCCGACGGGCGGCGTGGGGAGCACGCGTCGCTCTCCTCCGGCGGGATGGCGGCGCGGCTCTTGAAGGCGGCGACCGGACCCTAACCCCAACGGGCCACCAAAGTGGTAGATCTAGCGACGCGAGCCCGGATCCCGGGCCGTTAGGGTTAGGGTTGGGAATTTTTTTTTCTCTTTGTTTCTATTTTTTTTATTTTTTAGATTAACCGAACCGCCACACGCTTAATATTTACCATTATATTTATTGGGCATCAAAATAACCACCACGGTTAATCCTCACTACAAGAATCTCGTTAATCTGTGATGGAAAATTTACGTCACGGGATCACCGAAAAACCGTCGTCGAAACAACATTTGTGATGGTTTCGGAGATCATCACGGATTGGCGTCATGGATTGAACCCCGTGACGGTTTACGAAAACCATCACAGGTAACGGAATTGGTGACGGTTTTAAAACTGTCATCGTAGAGCCCAAGGCCTAGTTAGCCGAGCCCAAGTCCATTTCTGTGATGTAAAAAAAACCGTCACGGATCAAATGCCACATCATCTCAAATGCTTACATGGGCGATGATGTGGAACATTACATGGATGATGACATCACCATCCTAGCCCATTTATTCATGGCCCAACGCCTAAGATGGGCCATTTTTAGCCCATTTTTAATTATGTTCAGCCCATTTCCATTCTGGTTTCAGCCCATTTACATTCTGGTTTTAGCCCATTTAACATCATACCATGTCAATAAATTAAATAAAAATATATGAAATGAACATATTATAAAATACATAATTACACATAGTCACGGGTCATATAAAAGACCATGTCAATATATTAAAACAACATATCAAATCCATAATTACACATTGTCACGTCACTTTCAGTAAGGACCAAAACTAAAGCAACAACAAATTATATTCTGTTAACACCATCTCCTATGTAGAGCACCTGCACCCAATATCCCTACTTATACAAGACACCAGCAGCACTCTTGCGTCATTTCCAGCACTGTTGTAAAAGATGGTTCATGTGTTGCAACCTGCAGTGTTGGAAATATGTATGAATGTGCCCAAAAGGTCACCCACGGTCCCATATTTCTGCATTGTTATAGTAAGCAAAAATTTAGAATTAAATTATCAAAAGTTTCAGAAGTAAACTAACAAAAGAGCTATTAGTTATTGACTTTTGTTCCTTCAGAAATACAAAGTATTGTAGCAGCACAGATGTGCTAGCTGCAACTAACAAATACACATCCTTATGAAAGCATGATTCAGGTCAGTTCTGCAACTTCTGTTCTATTGCTCATTTTAATAGAGTGATGGTTGCCTAGCTGTGAGACAATTAGCTGAGATAGCAAATATACAAACTTGCAGGCTTAAAAATACAATATACTACATGATAGCAAAAATAGCAAACTTTCATATACTCCATCCTTCAATCAACTAAGCACCATTATTTATCCAGCATAAACAATATACAATGCTTAAAAAGGAGAGAACAAGAATTGACTAATACAGAACCTATTTCTATGACTTGTATGACCCTATATGACTACCAGTGACCAGACAACAGGAGTATGTTAATAAATTTTAATTCAGTAGATACTGTAGCTAAAAAGGGACATTTGACAAATATGATGACTGGATCAGAGCTGCACCTTTACTGAATGTTGATGTCAAACTCCTTGCTTTCCTACCAGGCGTGTAGCCACAAGTTTCACAGAACTGTTGTGCATTTGTGCTACAAACTGTCAATGAGCACATCGAAGAGCACACTAATAGAGGCCTGCACAAAAAGTTCTTTAGCTGTATCATCAACTGAATCAAGCATACAATGTAACAGTGACCTACAGAAATATAGGAAACAATATAAAAATTATATGTAACAGAAACAATCATGACCAGCCCAGTGCATATTACAAAATTTCACCCAACAGTTAGGTGCAGACTCTAAAAACTAAACCAAGCAGCTCTGAAATTGATCGGTCAGACCCACATTTCAACAACAGCCACAATCCACTTTACACAGCGCAACAATGAAATTTTGTTGATTCGTAATAATTTAATAAAGAAACACTAGACACATTTTGATTTAAATGCCACATTATGAATTTGCAGAATTGGTTGCATGTAGGAAGTACTAAAATCACAATCATATATATCTAGGGTCTAAATCACATCTCACGTGCTAGTTAGACATCAGATAACATAGGGCAGCTCGATCCGGAACGGAAGCACCAATTAGCCATCTACAGACACCTGAATTTGGAATAATATCAAACCAAGAGCTACATACAAGTACTAATTTGCCATAAACACACATCCAGATCTCTGTGTGGGGGAGTGGAGAGTGCAGTCGGTGGTGTGGGTCTAAGTGCTCACCGGGCAGGTGCTGCTCCTTCACCACCGTGTGGGCCGCCGGCTGGGGTCAGAGCACCTTCGAGGCGTTGGTGGCGCCCGCCCTCTGCAACTGGCCAGCAGCCAGCGGCCACCGAAGAGGCCAGTCCGCTCACGAGCCGTACCGTGCAGCGGCTCCCTAGCCACCTCCGCCCCACGCCGTCGCCTCACCGGTCACTACCCCGCAGCTGCGACTCGAGCCAACACATCGCTGGCCACCTCCGCACGAAGCTGCGACTCCCATTGCCGCAGGGGAAAATGAAGGGCACGGTGGGGTCTTCCACTAGGATGCACGAGAGGTGCGGCACGGAGACTCCACGGGCGGTGCAGCGCGCGGTCGGGCTTACGCCCGGCCGAATCTACAGAAAGTGGCGGCGGCGAGTTCGAGTTCATGGATTTGTGGAAGGAGTGGAGGACCGAGGTGAAATGAAATTAGGGTTCCAGAAGCTGGCGGTAGGAAGGGCTTTATTGGGTGCTGCAGTAATGATGGCCGTCGATCAATAGCATTGAACGGTTCAGATCTAGTCGAGCCTTAGCAGGCCGGCGGGTTCACAAGGCCGGCCATGAATGGACGGCCCATGCCCAATTGCTAGGGCTTAAATAGGCTATGTTTTTATTCCAGTCGACTAGTATTGTTTAGCTATTTTTGACTCATTAGACACTCCAATTTGTACTATATATACGTCACGTCCTATCAAACAATGTCCAAAGTTTACTCAGAAAAAAATCAAACAATGTCCAAATATTAGAAAAAATATATATGTAAAAATACATAAATGGATTTTAGGTTAGAAAATTTTGAACCGGTAGGCTATTGGACCGTTAGGCGTGATTTTAGGTGTTTTTATCATTTTCTTTAGCTAGCTAAAATACATTTAATTCTACCTTAAAAATATATTTAATATAAATTCAAATCAAAATATAAAATGTTGTCTTAACGAACTCTATGCATAGGTATATGGAACCTTTCACCGAACTCTGTCCATACACTTAGGTTTCTCATGGTTGTATGGCCTGTGCGCTTTGCATTGTGCTATCGGCCTCAAACTTTTTTTGAGGCTTCTATATGGCATGTGTGAAGGCACCGCCAAGTTTGAGAATTTTCTAAAATTGTTTGGTAATTTTCTCTGATTATTTTAATTACCGCGCGACTTCTCCCGGTAATTATATGTTGAACTGCGACCACCCCCGAAAAGAGCTCAAACGGTGCCAAACTTTGTCGTAAGGTCTCTTGTGCCCTAGGAGGTAAAAACTTTGTGGAGGCCGGTGCAGAATTATTGTGCTTTCAAAGCGTAATTCACCATATTTGGTCGCACGCGGCACGGAGAAAAATACAGTAATTCCAAAAATGACTAAAAAAACTTAGGATCTGGCGTGGGGCCATATTTTGGGTGTAAATGACCACAAAAAAAATTTGAGGCAATTTGGACATAGGCGGAGCAGACGTGCTTCACAATGGTATGTGGACCCTTACACCGAACTCTGTCCATACACTTAGGCTGCGTTTGGAAGTCTGTATTGAGGCCATGATATTGGTATTGGAATCGGCATCCCTCAATTCCAAGCGTTTGGACGGTCACGGCATTCAAGTCTGGAAACTTGACTCATTTCCGCGCGGCATTGCGATTAACTGGCGAGAGCCCGAAACAATACCGAGCCAACACCCACCGTATTATGCGGAATTGAAGCATCGAGCCCTCCTTTCCCCCCGCATCTCTCCTCTCGCGCGCCAACGAGCGCGCCGCCCTCCGGCTCCCGAGCTCCTCACCCGGCCGCTGCCCGCCCTCCCCGGCTCCCTCTCCGCCCGGTGAAGCGGCCGCCCTCCCGAGCTCCCTCCGCCGGTGAGCAGGCCATCCCTCCCGAGCTCCTCGCCGCCCGCCGCCCTCCCCTCCCTCCCTCTCCGCCCGGTGAAGGCGCCCCTCCCGAGCTCCCTCTGCCGGTGAGCGAGCCATCCCTCCCCGAGCTCCTCCGCCCGGGCCGCCCGCCTCCCTCGGCTCCCTCTCCGCCGGCTGGCCGGCCATCCCTCCCGGGATCCTCCACCAACACAGCGCGGCCCCTCCCGGCTCCTCTCCGACGGCAAAGCGAGCCACCTACGGAGCTCCCTCTGAAGGCGTTCGCGCCGCCCTCCATGCCTACCTCTGGCGGCGGGCGCCGTCCCACCACGCTTTCCTCCGCCGACGAAGCACCACCACCTCCCCGGCCTTCCTCGGTCGACGAGCTCGCCGCCCCCCCCGGCCTTCCTCCTCTGCGAAGCGAGCTCGCCGCTCCACCCGGCCTCCCTCCACCGGCGGTGGTTCTCCATGGCGGGCGAGACGGATGCGGCGTGGAGCTCACGGGAGTGGATGGATGACCATCAATTTCATCCCTTTGCATCCAAAACGAAAAATGGAATTGGATTGGTTACAATAATTCCAAAAGGCAATGCATTGTCATCCAAACAATAGAATTCGATTTGTGATCCAATACAATACCATGACCAAATTGATATTGGTATCAATTCAATGCCAAAGCTCTCCAATACCAACATCCAAACGCGCGGCCTTAGGTTTCTCATGGTTGTGTGGTGCGTGCGCTTTGCGGTGTGCTATCGGCCTCAAACTTTTTACTGGGCCTTCTACATGGCATGTGTGAAGGAACCGCCGAGTTTGAGAATTTTTCAAATTGTTTGGTAATTTTCTCTGATTATTTTAATTACCGCATCGACTTCTCCCTAGTAATTATACGTTGAACTGCGACCACCCACGAAAAGACCTCGAGCGGTGCTAAACTTTGCCACAAGGTCTCTTGTGCCCTAGGAGACAAAACTTTGTGGAGTCCGGTGCGAAAACAAATAACTTTAATAATTTGGAATGAAGACTACATTTTTACATTAATGAAATAGTGATTATGCATTTATATTATGTTCAATATATGTACAAAA
Organism: Hyparrhenia diplandra; assembly: GCA_015847255.1. Taxonomy (NCBI): domain Eukaryota; kingdom Viridiplantae; phylum Streptophyta; class Magnoliopsida; order Poales; family Poaceae; genus Hyparrhenia; species Hyparrhenia diplandra. The sequence goes on along the minus strand of JADLZK010009746.1, from coordinate 45,137 downwards.
AAATACAAGAAACCATAAGTTACATATTTTACATATTTATATTATGCATTTGTAATATTTCAAACACTAATTAACTTATATTATAGGTGTTATGGTTATTACATTATAAGTATTATAGCTTTAAAATTTTAGAAAAGGGTGAAACACATATAGCTATGTATCATTCGACTTCCATGAATATTTGATATTTTCTTTCTCCCTTTGCAACACAAGGGCATATTTGCTAGTAGTTTATAATATAATTGCAACAAACGTGATTGTAGGCCACTTGATTTTTTAGCATATAATGTATAAATAAGGGACTTATTATTCTCTGATTTTTGAACTCAAAGCAGCCCACGAGCCACACAAGTCACACAGCAGCCCTCCAGAGGCTCTCGAGTCGCTAGCAGGCCGGTGCACAAAGGCCCATTAGGCCAGACTGGTGGCTTTAATTTTTGTTTGATTTGATTTTCCCCCTTTACCTGACGTTGCTATAATTTCTGACGGTTCCTTTCTGACGTCCAGCGGGGAGTTGCTGGGCCGGTCGTTAGCAGATGCTAAGGTCCAGTCCATATCCACTAAAAAAAAAGTCCAGTCCATGAGGTCTTCTTAGTCGGAGGAAAGCACTACAAATGACCCAAAACATGCGAATTGGCTTATAGTCCAATGGGACGGTCCAAGGGGGCGCTATCCACCGGGGGTTCAAATCCCTGGTGCTCGCGACCTTTTTTCGGGATTTTCTCGGGATTTACCGGGCGTTATGCATTAAGTGGTAGCGGCGTTCCGTCGACGACGAGGCGCCAATGGTGACTTCGAGAATCTCCGATCCTGCGGGTGCTCAGTCCTTCGGAGGTGCTCAAAGGGGTAGGGTTTGCGTCGCGTGTGTTCATAGGGGTGAGTGTGTGTGCGTGTTGTGAGCGTCTGCGTTATCTTGTATAATTTAAAAAAAAAAAAAACAAATGACCCAAAACATCTCGTAGTTCAGCGCTAGACTACGTCAGCTCGTTCGTTCATTGGCGCACCTTTTCTATATTTTTTTTTTACAATTTATAAATGTTTGTGCCTACCTGACAATGGGCCACGATGGTTGAGTGGACGGGCTAACGTGGATCAGCAGTCACACAGTTGCAAAAAAAATATGGCACATAGTACGAGAAGAAAATAAGCAAAAAAAAAAAAAAAATGGCACATCGAGCCAAATATAGCAGGTGATTGGTCAAGTCCTATGTGATGCAATTTTTTTTTTGTTCCCAAACATTTTCTCCCTTCCGCACCATATACATGCAAAATATTTTTAGTTTTACCATATGCACCATATACATGCAACAAAGTAATAAAAGTTGTTTGTTTCAAATAATTTAACAAACCGGCTTTTGGGTTTGATTCTTCTTTCAATCACATATTTTGTTTTTCTCTACCCTAAAAATTATAGCATGCCTATTGTTTTGGGCTAACTAAGTATGACAAATTTCAAATCATACATTGTGACGGTCCCGATAAAACCGTCACGAGTTAGCGGGTTGTGAATGTCCACCGGGCTCAATTGTGACGGAAAACAAAATATCATCACAGATTATGTCTATCGCTGACGATCAGAAATCTGTCCATCGAGAATCCGTCACGGATTAACAGATTTCTTGTAGTGTCCATCGATTAATCGTGAGCCTAGCTCGGTGGCGGTTGCGAAAACTGCCACGCGAAAAAAAAAAAACCACCACGGAAAATCAAACCTGTACTAGTGCAATAGGCCATGGGTTGGCCTCAACTAAGAAAAAGGTCCAATAGAGCCGGGGTCTACTTGCCCAATGGGCATGACAGGTACGGCCCAAAACCAAAATGCCCACTATCTCCTCCTGCGAGGGGTGTCGCAACTGCTCGGCGTGTCGCAACCCTCCTCCGGCTCTCCCTCCACGCGATGTCACCACCCGGCACGGAGGCGAGCAAGTAGGTGTGCCACACTCCGCTCCAGCGCCCGAGCTGGTGCTGGTCATCTCCACCCGCCTATCTTGTTTCCCGTCTCAGATCTCATGCACGTCCCCTGTTCTGTGGTCCTTAAACTAGCGGCACCGGATATGAAGGGGACAAGAAATTATGACTGAGCGCTGCAACTCCAGGTCAGGGCCCTCTTCTCATGACATCCATCTATAACCTGGTCAGCGGCATTGGACATCAATCCATCATATGCGACATTCAGCAAGCGATCAGTAACATCTAGTAGGACATATGGAAGCAAAGTTAATCAAAATCTAAAATCTTATTTGTTGTTGCTGTAATGACATATGTGTGTGGACAAACACTACTTACCGTTGCTAGATGACATTTGCTGATGACATCCATCTATAAATATTATCAGTAACCATTTGCTGAAATGACTAAAAGTGATTGCATAAGGATGGGCTGACCCATGCTGCCCATTTGGCCACTGGGGCCATAGCCAAAGGTCGTTTTGGGTCGGCCTGTGACCTCAATATTGGTCTTGAGGCCATGGGGACAGGTCCAAGGCCTGGTCCGGGCCGTTCCATTACATCCTGGTGTTTTCCCTATAAATGATTTTTGTGTGGCGGTGGACATTAGAGAATTTCTAAGAGTTTGCCAAATTTTATTTGGCAAATCTTAAGTTTTGTCAACTTCTAAAAAGATATGTCAAGTAAAAAAGAGCTCACCTCCAACAGTTTGGCATAATTCACTTACCAAATTTAGATCTAACTTACATAAGAAACCTAAGAGAAAACAAAATTATGTTTATGCTCTTCCAAATTCTTAAAACTTACATCGTGAACCCTCGGAGAAATAAAACTATGTTTATGCCCTTCCACCGCTTCGATAGGGATGGATGCGCCGGCGATACGAAAGCGTATACGGAGGCTCTTTTTCTGAACTTGGGATAAATGACAAGCTGGGATGGGAAATTGTTGGAGAAGGTTTTTTTCTTTCTGTTTTTGCCATAAAAATAAGAATGACAACCTGGGACTAGGTTACAAGATTTTTGTGTGGTTGTGTTCGTTACGAGATCGACAAGTGTCCACCAAATAAAGGAACCGGACATTCTTTGAGTAGCTGGGATGGTATTATTTGGGACTCGGTTAGATTTTGACGACTCCTAAAGCTGTCATCCGCGTACAATGAACCAATTGGGCTAGCCTAATGTTTGTAGTTTTCATTTGGAAGCATCAAAATCATAACGCGCGCGTACATTAAAACAGTACAGTGACTAGTGTACGTGTTACAGATCGACTGTTCCATTATTTTTTGACCGAAATCGACTGTTCCATTATTGTCATCGGCTTATCTTTATGTCTCCGTATATTAATTTGATTTGAAATATTCAATAAGGTGTGGATAGGTATCACAAAAGATTGTATGAAATTAATTTTTTCTTGCACGTCTTACCTAGATGTTTCACGGTACAGTACTAGACCGTGCCACCGCCATAGGCTGAATAGACATAGTGTGGTTATAGTACAATATAGCCAGGATGTGGATTTGGCCAGGCTCCTCTCAAATCCCGTGGCGGCGGCGTCCATGGGGTTCGTCTGCTTTGCCGACGGGCCCTGTGGTGCGCCATGGTGGCGTGGGTGATGTCGGCTTGTTCGTGCACTCGTCAACGTCATCATGGTGGCGTTGTTAGCCGCATGCGCGCGGTGCTGCGCCTGCACCACCATGGTGGTGGGGTGGGTGGTGTCGGCCGTGTCCTCACCTTGGGGAGCTGCGGGTGCAAGCCCTTCCCTCTTGGGGCGGCGTTGACGGCACCTTCGGCGTCATGTCCTTCCCCCGAAGGCGACATCGGACATTTCTTCCATGGATTTTGGCTCTCGCGACGGCGGGCGCGGCCGCGCCAATGGCCTTCGGGAGGCGTTGCTAAGAGCCGTGGTTGGTCATGTAGGCTGGGGTCGAAAGAGCTCTCTCTAGCGTTTGTCGGCGTTCGCGGATGTCGATCCCCTTCACGAAGGCAACGCTGAGCAATGACCGTTGTCTCTGTGGACCACCACTCCTCCTGCGACTTGAGGGGCTGGCCTGGTCTTGCCGTCCCGTCGTGTTGTGCCTATTTGCGCCTCATCTTTGCTCTTCAATTGGTATGTCCGATTAGTGTTTGTGGTAGGCTTTTGTAGTCATTGTTTGGCGGATGCTTTGCCACCCTGTCTTGTTTGGATGGATGCTTTGCCGCCGTCGTCGTCGTGTGCGTCTTCGTTTGGTGCTCCTCGCTTGTAGTCCTAGCCCTTAGTGACTCGGAGGAGTACGTGGAGGGCGGCTTAGGAGGTGCTCCTCGTCCGTGGTCCTGTGGGCATTGTGTCCCTAGTGACTCGAAGGAGTACGCAGAGAGCAACTGCATGCTATCCTCGCCCGTGGTCCTGAGGTGCGTCAGTGACTCGGAGGAGCCGGTCGCGTCCTCTGGCGGATGCTTTGCCGCCGAGGGTTCCGGTGGATGCTTTGTCACTGAGATCGTCGTCTTTTCTTTGCTGACGAGGATGCTTGGACGGATGCTTTGTCGTCTCAAGGTTTCATCTATGGCTTCACTTCGCTGTTGGCTACCAATGTGTTGAGCTATTTTGTAAATGCGGTTCGGTTCTTAGGGGTTGTCTTGTGAATTGTATCAGCTAAATTGTAATAAAAAACTCTTATTTTTAATGAATTCCGTGCAATGCACGTTGGAGAAAAACAAAAGTTATAGTACAATATAGCTGCTGGTCAGAAACAAAAACCAAATCATGGTACCTACACCTCACTCGGCCACTCTCATCTATATCCCAACACCGCTGGCGAGGAGTAACGAACCACGTGTACAGACGTCGATAGCCATGGACACGGCTTGAGCGGCAGGAGAGTAGTCACTCTCTCGCGCTCACCGGATACGTACGTGATTTTGTTGGCGTCTTCACTCCGTGCTGCCGTGCGCTGGCGCGCACAGAACGTTGCTACTGCTCTCCCGTCTCCACAGGACCACACAGTAGCCAAGGGCTTTTGCGCCGTTTCGGTCTCGCAGCGTTGTGCTCACCTCTTCCCGGAGGCCGGAGCAGATTCGTCCATGGCCGACAACATGTTCCTCCTCATCGACTGCCAGCACGGATCGATCCCGGAAAGGTTCATCTTGCCGGCCGCCTACGACCTCAAGAGGGCAACCTCCGCCGTTGTCTCCCTGCCAGTCATCGACATGTCCCGTGGCCGCGACGAGGTCCGCCGTGCCATACTGGACGCCGGCAAAGAGTTCGGCTACTTCTTCCAGGCGAGTTATTATCCACCAAATCCCTTCCCTTGATTTGGGTAACTAATATGCGGCCAACAAAACAATTAGCTTCACGAGCATTGATCGATCGTACAAAAAACGTGCTGCCCGCAGGTTGTCAACCACGGCGTCTCCGAGCAGGTGCTGCGTGACATGGAGGCCGTGTGCAAGGAGTTCTTCCACCTGCCGGCGGCTGACAAGGCGAAGGCGAAGGAGTTCGGGACGGGCTGCACCCTGATCCAGTCCACCTGCCGGGCTGAGTCGCCCCTGTTGGTTCTGAACAAGTCGCCCCCTCGAGGTCGTCACCAACGGGGTGCTCAAGAGCATCGAGCACCGCGCCGCCACCAACTCGGCGGTGCACCGGATGTCGGTGGCCACGTTCCTCATGCCGGTGGACGACTGTGTTATCGGCCCGGCAGAGGAGTTCGTCAGCGACGACAGCCCAGCGTGCTACCGCACGCTCAGGTTCAGCGACTTCAAGCGCGCCCACAACGTTGTCAACCTCGGCTCATCGATCAACCTCATTACGAACATCAAGAACAATCAGAATTAAGGAGATACTCCTATACAAGTCCCTATTAAGAATAATTGCCTTCACCTCTGATGCCATGTTTCTGTTTCTCCCTGACGTTGTTACTTGGTTTGTTCTTGTGAATGGACATATTGTACTCTCACTTGCTATTTTTGTTTCTAGTGACTGAAACTTGTATCAATTTTTCTGTTGTCATGGATGTCTTGGACCCGAGTAAATTAATAAAATTAGTTGATACTTGATAACCAAAATTTACTACAGTCCAATAGTTCATCATGATTCCTAGTACTACTCTAAAAAGTTTGGTGCCTTTTCTAATAGGGAACGTATGCTAGCAATAGGTTTCTAAATTTTGTACTGTGTGATCCAAAACAAACCTCAAGAAATACCCTAAATAAACCTCAAGAAATCCCCTTGAAATCGCCAACAATTAAGCTGCGATTTGAATTTCATATTCAAAAGGGCTTCCTGTTGTTTTCTATGATCTATATAAAAAAAAACGGATGGTCCAAATTTAGAAAACTACTCTCTCTTTTGCAAATTGTAATACGTTCAGAGACTTTTCTTTTTATTTTTGACATATAGGTTTTCCTATGTATACAAACTTGATGTGTGTTTAAGTATATTCAGAATGTCTTACAATTTAGAACGAGTGAGAAAAATACTAATTTCGCTTCAAGTATCCTAGATTCACCCTTCCTTTACGATATCTTGGTCATTCAAAAAATAAAGACAACACACTTTTTTTCACAATTGAGTTGTTCACCCGTATTTCATTAAGAGGGAATAAGTTCTAAAAACAGCATGGTGAAACCTCAATGGCGAGCAGTCATCAAGACTCACCAACATTGCTACTGGATACAACTTAAGAGATTAAACACACCTTTCAAGTTTCTCGTTTCCTTTTCTTCATCACTCGAGAAGATGGTGGTGTCATATCTTTGTATTGTAGTGACACTACTCCATTCACTTGAGAAATTCTTTGGTGCATCCATGATTAGCAGCATCTGTGTAGCATGCGGGTAAGAGCATCCACCATCCATCCACACACACACACACACAACACACTTGTTTAAGGAAACATGGTGTTGCTAATAGTATTCCCTTAGTTAAAAGGAAACTTTATTTGGAAAAAAAAAATGTTGTAAACCTGAAAAATTACAAGCACATTATTGTTACTTAGTTTAGAAACATGGAGGGAAAAATGGCATATGTAGATTTAATTATATTGAAGATGCTTACATTATCTCCTAAATTTGAAGGTTTCTAACAATATATAGTATTCTACAAGAAACTATTACTGATCAAAACACACGCATGTAAGACCACGGAAAGTCACTTATGAGTGTTCTTGACCGGAGAGAGTACTTTCTTTAGTAGCTAAGCTATGGGTTTAGGGTTGTTTGGTTTTCATGGGACTAGGGACTAATTTTTAATCACATTTAAAAGATGTTTAGTTTAAAGGACTAATGAGGGACTTAGAGCTTACACTGGCGACTAGTGCATGCACAAGTGCACAAATGAGTTGACGACCCGACAAGAGCAATGCACTCCCCACTAGACTCTCCCCAACTAGTCCCTAGTCCATTAGCCCCTCTTGAGAGTCTAATTGGGACTAGTCACGTGCTCTTGTCGGCCGTCAACTCATTTATGCACTTGTGCATGCACTAGTCGGGCCAGAGCTCTAGTCCCTCATTAGTCCTTTAAACTAAACATCTTTTAAATGAGACTAAAAATTAGTCCCTAGTCCCATGAAAACCAAACAGGCCCTTACACTATAAATAGAAAGAAAAGAGGGTAAACTCTGCCTCCTCGCATGGCCTGTCGAGGCTGCGCGAAGCGGGCAATCCAGAGCATGAAACGGCCGGCCGGCCGGTGCCTCTGTTTCCGGCATAGCTCAGGGCTCGTCTTGTTGCATTGTTGTGTGTCCAATTCACTGATCATCTTCCCCGTCCTTCAGTAGATTGCAGATGTCCGAGCACTCCACCAAGCTATATATTACAAATGAAAAGACATGCGTGCATATAAATAATGGAGAATTGGACACTAATCATCAAGAAAATTCACTCCTCAACAATGGATTCAAAATGAGACAATTTGCGTTCGATCGAGCGTGTGTCGGTCGTTACCAGTACTGCCGGCTTCGGAAAGTGTCCTTGAACACCACCAAGGGCCTGCAGACAACCATCCATCCAACCATCCAGCCAACGGCAAACGAGAGAGAATGATTAGTCATCAAAGCAGAGATTGATAATTCGTAAGTGCTTAAACTAATCACCATCAAGAAGATGAGCAAGCACTGGAGCGACCGATCGCAATGGATTCGATTGGACAAGCCTGCGTGCGTGCGTACCTCCGGATGTTGAAAGGCCCAGCGACGCCCGGCGCGCCGTATCCACCGAGGACGCAGGTGCTAACGCACTTGGACGTGCATCGCGCCGCGCGGTCCGACTTGGGGTGCCGGATCCTGTTCGCCTCGCCCTGCCTTCCTCCGCCGTCCTGGCCCGACAACGTCGGCGGGAGGTTGCACAGCGGCTCCGACGACGGCCCCGGCCCAGGCCCCGGCGACGACGACACCGCCAGTGCCGCCGCCAGTGCCACGACCGCCGGCGCCTGCAGCAGCCTCAGGACGGCGCTCCTACGCCTGCTGCTGCTGCTGCTGGCCTGGAACGCCGCCCCGACGCTGCTGCCGCCGGCGGGCTTCTTCGTTGGCGGCGGTCTCGGCCACATCGGTCGGTCGGTCCGGCGGGTGGTGCCTAGCTAGCTAGCGCCGGCTGCTGCCGATGCCAAGCCGTGCATGGCGGGAGCTGCGTAACGGTCAGCGAGGCTGCGAGGGAGCGGCGGAGCGGAGAGCAAAGGAGGGCAGTGGTAGAAGTAAGTAGAATCTTGAATGGCGTGGCGCCGGACGTTCCCGCGGTGGAGAGGGGGGAGGAAGGCGATGGATGGAGAGTCTCAGGACAGGAGGCGCGCGCTGACGCGGCCTCTGCACAGCCAACAAATTGATGTGCTCCTCAATCTCATGCTCATCAGCTGCTGTATGGTTTCACCCGCTTGTCTGTCTTGTGTTTTCTCTCTGTAAGTCCGCTTTCCTCCTGGTCCTGGATCACACATGTCACACTATCTATCTGAACTGAATTGTCTGTCTGAAGAGCTGACCAGGAGATGATGCATGATTCTTCTGAATGACTACGAGAGAGTGTATCTGAACTGAACAGAGAAATGCACGGCATTAATTAAAACGCTAGAACCGGGAATAGCTCCCTGCCAGGAACCAGCGTCCACGACGCCTGGAAATTTTACTGCAGTCAGATCTTCTGTTATACGGCCACGATTTACTGAACCAGCTTCTACCGAACTCAGCTTCTTGTCAGAATCCGCTTCGGTTGGCTTTTCGTTAGAATCCCAACATATGAATATATACCCAACTTCAGCTTCCAAATTTGAGAGCCTTCTCAACCCTCCCGATCCATCCATCAAAAAAAAAAACACTCTTCCTCTCTCCCTCATCCTCCCGACGCCCATAGGGCGGCACGCCCGGCGCCGTCGCGGTCCGCCCCGCCGCCGCCGCTCTCCACCTCCCCTGCCTCTCCTCCATCACCACCTCCTCCTCCTCCTCCTCCTCCTCCTCCCCCCTCCACTAAACGCCCTTCCCTCTCATGCCGGTTCTTTGCTTGCGGCCCGCGCGAAACGCCGACCTAGGGTTTCGCCCCACCATCGCCGGTCGTCCCCCGGCTGCGCATCGCTGCAGCCGGCGTCGCCGCAGCCATCCCCGCGGCCTCTCCCGGCGGTGGCGCCCTAGGAACGGCCGCCACCGGCATGGCGGCCCTCGGCGGCGGCAGTGGCCCGCCATCGGAGCCGCCGCGACGTCCTCCTCGCCTTCTTGGCGGTCGCCGTCCTCCACCTGCTGCACCTGACGCGTGCTGCATCTCCTCGTGCCCTCGTGCAGCTGGTTTGGTCTGTTTTCTTTCATTTCACTGATTTTGATGCTTTTCTTATTTGCTTGTTTCATTGGGATGTAGGACGTGGTGCACCAAATCAATGCTGCCCCAGCGAAAAAGTTTCTGTGAGTTTTATCCAGACAATTATGCCTCCGTTTGTTTTGGCGACGATTTAATACATGATTCAATTTATTTTCCCTAATTTATGTTACTGTTTCCAATTCTCTGTAGGTTAACCTAGGTCTCCTACCTTTGCAAAGCAATAAGCTCCAGGCTAATTTATGTTACTGTTTTGAGTGTGTATGCATATTGATCTACCTTTCCTGCCATTGGAAAGCGATGAGCACCAGCTATAAATATGTGTTTAGCCTTTGTACAGTATGCCGACTTATTGCTTAAAGTTTTATCCAGACAATTATGCCTCTGTTTGTTTTGGCACGATTTAATACATGATTCAATTTATTTTCCCTAATTTATGTTACTGTTTCCAATTCTCTGTAGGTTAACCTAGGTCTCCTACCTTTGCAAAGCAATAAGCTCCAGGCTAATTTATGTTACTGTTTTGAGTGTGTATGCATATTGATCTACCTCTCCTGCCATTGGAAAGCGATGAGCACCAGCTATAAATATGTGTTTAGCCTTTGTACAGTATGCCGACTTATTGCTTAAAGTTTTATCCAGACAATTATGCCTCCGTTTGTTTTGGCACGATTTAATACATGATTCAATTTATTTTCCCTAATTTATGTTACTGTTTCCAATTCTCTGTAGGTTAACCTAGGTCTCATACCTTTGCAAAGCAATAAGCTCCAGGCTAATTTATGTTACTGTTTTGAGTGTGTATGCATATTGATCTACCTCTCCTGCCATTGGAAAGCGAGCACCAGCTATAAATATGTGTTTAGCCTTTGTACAGTATGCCGACTTATTGCTTAACCCATGTTACATATCTACTGCACTAAGTTGGGATTCTTATACTGAGAAGCTTGTCAGTTAAATGTTAAATACCTGTTTAACTCATTGGTGGCTGTTTTTGAATGGATCGACAATGAATCCAGGTTTACGCCATAGTGGGCCATGGCCTTGTCTTAGTAATACGTAGTGCTATGTGCCCTTACAATGATTGCTTATATTAATTTTTTTTTTGTTGGCCATTGCTTCATGTAATGTCTCTCCATGTTGTCTTGACAAATCTGGATGGGTAGTACTCACACATAAAAAACAGCTTCAGGAACATATACAAAATATTATGCGAATGTTTTGTAAGTATTTGTAGGTTGTGCTACATCTCCTTGCTTTGGAAAGCAATCAGTTCCAGGTATATATATGTATATGTATATGTATATGTGTGTTTAGCCTTTAAACAGTAAGCCCAAATGTTGTTTCAGCTCTAGAAGTTGTGAACATTAAAGCCACACACAGGGGTAATAGACGCCTTTGGTACAGAATTGCTGGCTTCTCAGTGAAGCCTAATAATGATTTGAGGTACAATTGCTCTACTTTGCATTTATATTCAAGTTAGACTCTATTGTTTAATTATATGGTCTCCAATGATTCTCAATCCTAGAAAACATGGTTTCCAGTGAATGGTTACTGGAATATGAAAGACAGGGTACCTTTTTGTTACTACAAGAAGGCCCATGAAGCTATTCTAATTATCTTAGACCTTTAGTAATATTTACCTTCTAATGATCACATCAGTTGTTGGCATCGAACATTGCAGGAGCACTGGTCATGGCATCGCTTTTTATTACTGTTGTATATATAGTTATGGACAAGTAATTTGGGAACCTTAATTAGCGAAGTGGACTGAAAGGTCCACCAAGTTTCATATCTATTGCTGAATGTTAAATATCTATTACGCTTATTTGTGAATATTTATACTGTACACGCTATTGTCGTCCTTCCTTCCATGCAGCTTTTGATATATACTGAGGCTATACCTGATAATAAAATCTAAATTGTCTTATTGTTCTTCTTCTCATGCTTCAGATTCGATCCATCGACACTGTGCAAGTAAATTTCAGGTTACGGATTTGTCACAGGTTAGCCTTCTTAGCACACCTCACTGTGTTGGGTTTTAGCAAGTCAGGAGGACTAATCTGTTCTGCAACGTTTGTTTGGCCATCCTAGGGAACACCCACTGCTTTTAGGTACAGCTATTTGCACAGGTAATAATGATGAGGATCAGTTCTATGACTAAAAATTATTGCCTTTGTTTTTCCTGGCACCTTATCTTTATATTTGTATGCCACGGATATGATGAAGCGTTATGTTACGATGTCTTTCGCTTTGACTACTTAAGAAAGCAAGCCTAACAAAATTAACATCAGGTTTAGTTGTTCCTCATGATTTATTCATGTACCTATATTGCAACCAATGTTTCCTCCTGATTTATTCATTTACCTTGCAGCCGGTTTATGTATGCTTCTGATATTTTGTTCTTTTATGATGCAGTTGGCGACACAGTTGAGTATTAGTTCAATTCTGCATCTACACAGAATTTTGTGACAACCAGAACTTAAGTTCATCAGGTAGTATATTCTATGCCCATGTACATTTCAGTCATTTTTGCGCTTCCATTCATTGTTGCAGCCCCACTATTTTTCTATGACAAAAAAATCTTGAAGAATGTCTGGTTCTACCAAAAAAAAAAACTTGATTGCATCGCCTTTGTATTTAAGCTGTCCGCATATTCAATCTGCTGCATCAATGCTAATAAATTGGCCAACAAAACTCACAATTCTTTTCCCTTCTCTGTACAGGCGACAAATATAGAATCCGCAAACAAATGCTTTTCTCCCTCAAAAATAAAGCAATGAGCCATGGAAGATTTGGCACAGGCTATGTCATGGTTGCACAGCCAAGAAGAGAAGGTGAGTGCACCTAATGAAAAAAAAAATGTATTTACACTGTAGGTTTTTTGTTTAGTATATTACCTCTATTTTCCAAGGGTCCTCTAACAGACGAATCTAGCATTTACTTTTTTGCCTAACTTATCATCCTCTGGTTTCTTTCCTGACAGCAAGAACCTACCGAACTGAACACAATAGCTTCTGGAGTAGTATTCACTTGGCTGCGAGACGGCGTAGAATCCATCAAGCAAGGAAATGTAAGGAATGCAATATCATTATTCATCACTTAAAGTTTATGGATTTGCCATTTGCATATTGATTTTTAGTGGTGAAATGTATTTGCATATTGATCACCTTGTGTACTGTATCTATTCCTATCTAGACCGCCAGACAAGTCATGTAGCATAACTATTCAGGTATTATAGTTTGCAACAAAAAAAAACATCCTTTTTTTTTCTATTCAAGTATTATAGCTTACAACTGATCCCTGAGGGAAGTAGAGCATACTAAGGAAAGTCTAATTAACTAAATTTGGTCACCCCTCTGTATTTTTTTTAATTTGGTTTTGGCCCTGTATTAATAGCGTTTGTGCATGGCCAATGACTCTTCTAATATGGTTTTGGCCCTGTACTAATAGCGTTTATGCATGGCCAATAGTTGGTGCTTTGTGGCACATGGTTATATCTTATTTAGTTTTATCATGGGCTACAGATTAAGCAGCCTGCTTTAGCTTTACCTTGCCACCTTGCCTCAACATTTTTTTTATTTTATTTTAAAGAAGTCCTTCCCGTCTGAATTTTGCAAGTGGAACGCCATTTATTTTTCTAGAACTTTCTGTGAGAGGATGAGGAAACAGTGACCAGTCACCACATTTGATAGCTAATGGCCTGTTAGGTTGTTGGCTCCACGATTGAATTATAGATCCTTATACAATGCTAGCACAACTTTATTTGCAGTGCCCCCTGCACAATCAGTTTCGCCACTAATTTGTTTGCTCCTTGCTGTGCAATTAATAGGTGGTCTTTTCAAATGAGTCACTCGGCAAGCAGTTTTCAGAGACATTTCCTGTTTCGGTGAGAAACATACTTCCTTCCGACAGTTTCTGATTTCCGGTTTCATTGCTTTCGCTACTTGGGCTCAGTCCTTTCTTTTTGACCACCTTTTTGTTGTGCTCATACATGTAGCGTCTCAGATTGTATGTCTCAAAAAACAGTTGATAGTGCTTCATATGGTCTCTTGCTTTCACCTATTCTAATATTAGCTCCTAAGAGCTAAACGATATAGGTGTTAGGATTGGAAAAGCTAACTGTATTCACAGGCCCAATAGGCAAATATACAGAGTACAAGTGCAAAGAAACCCTCCAAGAGATAGGTAAATACATAAGCACCATATACATCTAACACCCCCCCTCAAACTCATGGTGGATCTACAACACTGAGTTTGGAAAGCAAAAATCTATGTTGAGCTTGTGTCTGTGCCTTGGTGAAGAAATCTGCTAGTTGAACCTCTGAAGGCACGTGGTGGAGGGACACAACCTTTTCTTGCACCTGCGATCTCATGTAGGAAGCATCAACGCCAATGTGTTTGGTGAGCTCATGCTTGACCGGATCATGAGCAATACTGATCGCTCCAGTGCTGTCACAAGAGAGAGGAGTGGGTGCAGTGGCAGGCACACCAAAATCCTCAAGAAGCCATCGTAGCCATGTCACCTCTGCCGTCACATTCGCCATAGCACGCAACTTCGGCCTCGGCACTCGAGCGGAAATGCTATGCCGCTTTTTGGTTTTCCAGGCAATCAAGGAGGAGCCAAGGAAAACACCATAAGCTGAGAGAGAATAGCGATCGGTCTCACTCGCCCAGGTCGCATCAGAGTATGCCTGAAGCTGGAGAGAACTAGAGCGCGGGAAGAAAAGACGACGAGAGATAGTTCCACGAAGGTATCGCAGAACACGAAGGAGGTGAGCATAGTGGAGCTGGGTAGGAGCTTTGTTAAACTGACTCAAGACATGAACAGAGTAAGTAATATCAGGTCGAGTGATCCCAAGATAGACAAGGCTGCCAACAAGCTGACGATAGCGAGTGGGATCGGCAAGTGGTGCGCCGTCATTGGGTCGAAGGTGAACACCAAGCTCCATAGGAGTGTCAGCCATGCGATTATCAGTGAGAGCAACGACGAGAAAGGATGTCCTGAGTGTACTTCTCCTGAGAGAAAAAAATACCATCAGATGTGGAAGTGACCTCAAGACCAAGGAAATAACGAAGAGGACCCAAATCAGACATGAGGAATGTCTCACTGAGATCTTTGCTTCACAAAGGTAATATAATTGAGAGTCATCACCTGTGATGATCATGTCATCGACATAAAGAAGAAGAAGGGTAATGCGACCACGGGTGAAGTGTGGACAAAAAGAGCGGGATCGTGGTCACTAGGCCCGGCCAATAGCGATGACAACAGAGGAAAAACACTCGAACCAAGCGCGAGGAGCTTGTTTTAGGCCATAGAGGGAACGGCGCAACCGACAAACCATGCCATCAGGAACAGAGTACCCGGGAGGCGGCTGCATATAGACTTCCTCACGGAGCTCACCATTGAGGAAAGCATTTTTGACATCCAACTGAGAGATCGACCATTGACGAACAGAGGCAACGGCGAGAAGGGTCCGAATAGTGGTCATGTGAGCAACAGGGCAAAGGTCTCCTCGTAATCAACACCGTACTCTGGCTGGAAAACCACGTGCCACAAGGCGAGCCTTGTAGCGCTCAAGAGAGCCATCGAGTGAGTCTTGACCTTATACACCCACTTGCGGGTGATAGGAGTGACACGGGGTGGCAAAGGGACAAGTTCCCAGTGCGACGCCTCGGGGCAGCAATCTCCTCGGCCATAGCGTGCTGCCACTCCCGGTGAGCGAAGCCTCCCGATAGGATGAAGGCTCAACCAAGGCGGCAGCGGTGAAGCCAAGACGATCGAGGGGGGCGAAGTGTGCTACGATCACGAAGAGCATAGCGAGGAGACTCGGGGAGGAGGTCGAGGAGACTCGGGGAGAGGTCCAAGGACGAGACGGAGAAGAGGAAGGTGGTGGAGCAGGGCGCGGACGACGCGAGAATAGGAGTGTGTGATCGCGCGTGAAGGAGGTGGTGCCGAAGATGGCGAGGTGGAGGGGTGGGGGCCGGAGGTGGTGGTAAAGGTGAAATGGTGGGAGAATGTGGTGGAGGGCTACTGCGGGGGTAGTGAAGGCGAGAAAAGGATACCCGAGGTGGTGAAGAGGGTGAAGATGACAGCGGAAGATACCACTCAGGTAAAGTAAGGAACGAGAGGGACTCAGCTGTACCGGAAGGATCAGACGGGGAACGAGGATAGTAAGGACGGGACTCATCAAAGGTAACATCCCGAGAAATCCTCATCCGACGAGCAACGGGGGGTCATAGCAAATGATAACCCTTATGTTCATGATCTGTATCCCAGAAAAACACACTCAACAGTGACCGAAAGCGGTTTAGTGCGCTCACGAGGTGGAAGAAGGACATAACAGACACACCCAAAACAACGAAGGTGGCTATAGGAAGGAGGGGTGCCGAAGAGACGCTCATAGGGAGTGCAACCCTGAAGAACAGTAGAAGGCTGGCGATTAATGAGGAAAGCCGTAGAAACAGCCTCAGCCCAGAAATGTGGAGCAAGCCCAGAAGAGATCAAGAGAGCACGGGCAGTCTCAAGAATGTGACGATGCTTGCGCTCAGCAACACCATTTTGAGCATGAGCACCAGGACAGGAAAACTGGGCGAGCGTGCCCTGCTCAGCAAGATAGGAGCGATGAGCAGTGGAGATGTACTCACCAGCAGAATCCGCACGAAAAACACGAATGGGAGAATTATATTGGGCACGAATCATGGTGGCAAATTGCTGGTATATAGAAAGAAATTGACCACGAGAAGACATCAGGTAAATCCAAGTAAATCTCGAATAGTCATCAATGAAGATAACATAATATGATTGACCGCCTTTTGAAACAAAAGGTGCAGGACCCCATACATCAGAGTGAACAAGATCAAAAGGTCTCTGGGACTTCGACACACTAGAGGGGTAAGGAAATTGCAACTGTTTGCCAAGTTTACAACCCGTACAATGAAGAGCAGTGTCACCAGAAACTGAACCTAAGACACCACTACCAACAAGAGTGGACAATCGAGAACCAGAGAGGTGTCCTAGACGACGATGCCACTGAGCAAAAGAAGTGGTAGATGATGCAACCGACGCGATCTTTGAAGAACCGGGTGACGAGGAAGCCAAAGTAGGTGAAGGAAGACGCAACCAATCAAGCTCCCATAGGCGTTGTGAATCCCCGACGCCTAGGCCCGCTTCCCACCAAAAGGCCCACGTGCGAAGATCCCGAACACAACAAGAATCAGAATCAAGGATTATGCGACAACCATGATCAGTGATTTGACCCGCAGACAACAGTTGCATGGTGAGTTGGGGAACATGCGAAACAGTAGGAACATCAAAAGAAGAGGTGGAAAGAACACCTCTCCCAGCAACAGGAAGAGAAGTGCCATCGGCGGTGCGAACAAAAATAGGAAGATCGGAAGAAAACAATGAGGACAAATGTGTCGCATGGGGTGTCATATGAAAAGATGCACCAGAGTCGAGGAACCAAGGGGATGATATACCCGACGAAGGGAGGAGGAGGAGGAGCAGAACTAGAAGCCTGAGCTGTAGTCCCGTGAGCGCAGGCTCGGGCAGTAGTGAGGAGGACACGAAACATGGCAAGAAACCTCCCGCTCCGCCGCACGAACGAGTGCCCTGAAGTAGAGGAACCACCAGCCCCGGAAGGAGCCGCCTATCACGACGCCCTTGTCGGTTGCGCCGCTTCTGCGACAATCCTTCTCCTCATGGCCGTAGAGCCTGCAGTAGCCACATTGACACCGTAGGGGACCCCGCCACCACCGGAGACCGGGGCAGAGGCGAGACCGTGATGTGCGGCAGTTTAGTAGCATGAGGGCTGCCGAGCACGATCACACTCCGGCTCGAAGACGAGTCCCCCGTTGCAGCTCAGGCATCGCCCGAGAGCGGCGGGCGGGACGACGAAGTCAGCACCGCGCTCGAACAGTCTTCAAACCGGACGCAGACGAGAGGAACTTCGTGAAGACGGCGGGTGTCTCTCGCTCCGGTGGCGGTCACAAGACCGACAAGTGCCACCACCGCAGAACTTCGGCACCCAAACCGTCGAGACGATGCCGACGTCGGTCATCTTACGGTGGAAGTCCTCAACCGTAGAATCAAGTCGCGACGGCGATCGCGCCTCCTCAACAACAGCAAGGTACATCGCTTCGTTACGGATCTCATGTAAGCGACGGAGGTGATCCCACATAAGGTGTGAAGTGGCAAGACCTCGGAGGGACCGTGCGAGATCGACCTCCATGCTTGCAAGTAAGATGGCCTTGGCAGATTTCTCCCTCACGCAAAGCCAAGTCTCATATAGACCAAGATCGGGCCCGGTAACTCTCCATCCGAGACTCAAATGCCTCAAGTATAGCAGTTTTGGCATCATCATCAGCATTTGGCGGATATGTGGGTGGAGTGGGGAGAACAGAGAAGGAGGGCAGATGCGATCACCCGTCAGATAGCCCCATAGGAGCTGCCCATCCATGTGGACCTCAAGATGAAAAACAAAGTCACCCCAATTTGTGCCATTAAAGATGACAGGCACCGAGGGACAGGGATAGCACCGGGGTGGGTACGATCGGGAGAAGTCATGGAGAAGGGAGCGCCAAGGCACTGTTTTTTTTTTTTTTTTTTTTTTTGAAGGGGAATAGGAAGAAGAAAACAGAGGAGGAAACAGGGAGAGGGTGGCGGGCGGGCGGACGAGCGCAGAGGTGGGCGGGGCGAAGCGCAGGGTGAGCGGGCGCGGCGAGCAGGAAGGCAAGAGGGGTTCAGTACGGTGCCGGCGGGCGCGACGCGAGAGACGCCAAGGAAGGCGCTACGAAAGGGCGGGCGCTGACGGCCGCCGAGCTGGGCGACGCTGGGCGCGCTGAGGCAAGCGCCGACGGTCGCGCGCCGGGCGGGCGACGTCCGCTGAGGCGGACGCTGGGCAGTCGCCGGGCGGCGCTTGGTGAGCCCGGGAAACCTAGCTCGATACCATGTTAGGATTGGAAAAGCTAACTGTATTCACAGCCCAATATGCAAATATACAGAGTACAAGTGCAAAGAAACCCTCCAAGAGATAGGTAAATACATAAGCACCATATACATCTAACAATAGGGTCCTGGCAATGCTGTCTTCTAAAATGAGCGATCACCTTGTCAATTTAGCGCATCTATATGTTAGCTTCCTCCATCTCTAATTATAAGATGTTTTAGGAATTTATCTGTAACTTTTGGCACAACCTGACAATTACATTGCCTATCAGCATATGTACTTGCTGCTCAGTACCTTTTTTCTGTTCCAGTTTCGGATATGTACATCATCCAAGACTGTCAGCACCCTATGTTGCAAGTGTTACTGAACTCCTGCGCCTTGTGCGTTTTATGCTAAAAGCAACTATGTAATATGCAGACAATGATCCACCATGCTCTGTGATGCTCTGCCATGCTGTGTCATTACTCTGTAGTCTCTGTATAAATATTAAATATCAGGCCGCATCACATTATCCAATTGCTTCATCTTAATGCTGTGTCATTTTACTTCCTGATCCAATCACATGAAACCTATGCTTAAGTATTGTAGACCTCTATATATTGACAAGCCTTTCGTCTGTAACATATTTTTTCCCTTCAGAGTTTTGCACCTTCAAGTAAATTGTCTCTAATTACCTTGGTCTGCTAGCTTTGCGTGGCTTTACCTTCAATTTTCACTGATACTGAGAAAGTTTCAGGCGCCCCGGTTGGGCATAAGAGTCTTAAAAGGAAAACTTTCTGTGCTGACACAGACCGTTGACTGACCAGACCAATTTGATCAACATGTACACCAAGAAGGTACTTCAAAAGTCCTATTTCCTTTGTAGCCTTTTTACTTCCTGCACCCCCAAGGAAATACTACTCACAATGGATAATTTTTGTATAAACCTCAACCTTGTCTTCAGTTTAGTGTCTAATTACTAATGTTTGCGCATTTTCATCCAGTCACTAAGATGGTAGCTAGCCCTGTACGCTCAGAGTTAGCGAAGTTGTCATCAGATAGGGAGTTGCATCCAACTCTCGTTTTATTTTGACTCTCTTTCATTCAGTTCTAAATTTGCACAATTGATGCAATGGTGGTCAACTGCCTAGTGTCAAATACCTAAATATGTGGTGTGTAGCTTAATAGATTTTAGTTTTTACTTTCTATAAACAGCCGTCCAGTAGAGAACCAGGTCACCTCTAGAGAATATATTGTTGACATAAGGAATATATTAAACTTAAAATGACTCCAAAAGGAGATGACTTAAGAAAAAGATTTACTTAGCAGGCTCTGTAGGTAGTGCAGCACAGGCCATAAATTCTCTTGTTGTTTAATATGTCTACCTGTACAGTTAACTGAATCAAGCACTTTAACAATTTGGGTGAGAATGGTTTGGTGACTTGAACCAGTGCACGGTACTAGATATCAATTCATAGTGAGTCATGTGAGTGAGACATCTATTCTTATCCAGTTAAAATTACTGAATTATCTTTGTAGAGTTTTTTCTTAAAACATTATATTCATAAAAACATGCTGGTATTTTCATATTTACATGGTGTGCGCCACTTGCAATATAAGTTTTTGTTGCTTCTGTTTATTGCAGGTTTATTCAGCTAATGTTCCTAATTAAGACACCAAGCCGATGGATATGGACACGGCAACCAAGCAACTTGACTATGCAGCCATCTAGACAAGATTACTCAGTAGGACCATGAAATTAACTTTTCTCTTGGTGTTTAATGGCTTTTTTTTTTTTATATTATCATCTACAATTAGCTTCACTATGGCTTTTGTATCAGATAAAACATGATACTTTCTATATATACGTGTAATATGAAAACACCTATGTAACACTAAGATTATATCTTAGCTATGTTTTTTACCTGCTATTATATCTCGATGGTCCCACTCTGGAGTATCAATTTACCTTCTCATCTATAATTTGTATCTGCACAGGCCTGAGGCGCGCGCCTTCTACTAGTTCCTACTTAAAGTCCTGCTCGATCTGATCGAAACACGGCACACAACAATGTGCCTGTGCCATTCCTCTTGAATCACTCTCTGCCTGCCTTTGTTCTGCCACATCTGAATCTACAACACCTATAAGGCTATCCCCACTAGGGGTTTATTTTGGAGTTCTCAGCCTTCCGATTGGTTCGTGTTAGTGGTAACTGAATTATAACATGCCAGGCTCGCCGTCCCCACCCGGTGTCCTCTCTCCACCGGCCCGCGGCCTCTTCGCGTGCCTCTGCACGGATTTCCGCCTCCGACCATCCTCCTCCCGTGCACCCAGAACCCGGCGGCGGCCTCTTGGGTTTCCTCTTGATCTCCGTCGGCCGACCGCCGCCTCCCCCCCCACCAAAGGTTTGCGCTCGCCCCCCGCCACCCCGCCGCCCCGGATCCCATTCCTCCCCCTTGCCAACCGTCCCAAATTAATCTCCACTAGGACCTTGTCGTCGTGTTCCCTATGTTGAGGTCCCCAATCCGAAGCGCCAATCCGAAATCGTCCTCCACACGTCATCTCCTGTCATCTTCTTCCCTCCACACGGTGGTGGGGCAACGGAGGGAGGACGCCGGCGGGAGGAGCGCCCGCGCTGGTTTTGTAAACGTGGCATGCTCATTTATGCCGTGATCCCAAGAACCGCGTTAGGACCGAGCTTCCTAGCTACTACTCCCTCCGTTCCAAAATACTTGCAATTCTTTGACCCATATAAACCGTGTTTGACCTCTTGTCTTATTCAACTTTTTTTAGTAAATATTACCAGTTTTTGTTATGACTTATTACATCACTAAAGATATTGTAATGACGTTTCGACGGGTACACCGCGCCATGGCGAGGGGCCTGGCACGCCTCGGTACATGGAAGCGAGCGCAGGTGAGGACCCTTCTCATCATGCGGCGGGGGCACTTGTGGGATTTCGTGGCGAAGGGAGTCCAAATTTGGGCGCGGTGCGGGGCATGACTCCTTCGAAGTCTATGACCTCTGGGCCATGGCGGACGCAGACGGGATAGTGGTAGGGCAGAGGCTCTGCCGAGCACGACACCACCACGCGATGCCCATCTACTCTGCTCTCCCCTTCTCGGGTGGGTGAGAACTCGAGGGCGGAAACCCTACCAATCCCTCTCGAGATTGGGGCGGCGGCGGAGGCGGAAAACCATCGAGAAATCCCGGTGACTAGCCAACAGAGCAAAGACAAGACGAGATTGCCACACGAGGTAAGAGATCATCCCGATGCTGATCTTAGTTTTGCGACTTGAGCACTTATGGTCGCGTAGTTTAGAGGTGGGTACCGCTTCGACGGTACTCATAGTTGGCGATAGAAGTTCGAAATCATGGATGAACAAGGCACCTCCCCTTGGCGGAGATGCTAGACCCGGTTGGTCCACTTTAGGGGGTGACACCCGCTCGTTTGTGCAGGTTGTACAAGCACCTCCACAATCATTTTCTAAAATGAACAAAGGTCCCTATGGTGATGCCCACAACTCAAGGTTTCAAGGAAACCGAGGCAGAGGAAATTGGAATGATGGTTTTGGTCAGGCAAACAGAAATTGGGTTCCAAGGAATGCAAATAGAGAGATATTTCCAGCAAGAGGAAGAGGAATAGGGGAAAGAGTTCTACCAAACCCAATCATTCAAAATGATCAGGCTAATCAAGTTGGGCATAAAACTGAGGGAACTGTTCAACAGGGAGGGCAGGATAATGAAGTTGAAGCATCGGTCCAATAATGCTCCCAATCCAACCGGAAATCAGCAAAGAACTGTGGGTCAGGGTGTTGAAAATCAGGGTACTAACCATGATCAGAATGACAGACCTTTGATCTGACTGAGGTGTGGCAGAATGGGGCATGATCCAAAAGACTGTCCCAAACCTGTGATCTGTACCAGGTGTAAGAAAGAGGGGCATGTAGCAAGAGTTTGTTCTGCTAAAATGCCATGGGAGTTCAATGCTCCATTTTATGGCCTGTCAGCATATGGTCAAGGGTTTCATGTGATTATGAGTGAACAGGATGATGAGGGCATAAAAGATATGTCTGCTGTGGCTCATTCTGATGATGATCAAGGAGTATCACCAAGACAGATAGAGCAGGAGTTTGCTCTCAAGGGTGGTAAGCAATCAACTTGGAGATGGTATGCTAAAAAGATTAATGAAGGCAAATATCAGTTAAGATTCCCCAACATACAAGCCCTGGAGGATGTCTGCCACTTCATAGAAATGAGAATGAGGACAGTGCCAGAGGCTGTGATTAAAGTGGAAAAATGGAATCCATCCAATGGATCCAAGGGTAGTCTGGACTCAGCATGGTTTAGGATAACCAATATCCCCTATGAGAAGAGATCATATGCCAATATTTGCATGGTGGCATCAAAGGTGGGGATACCACTAGAAGTTGACAAAGAAAACATGACTAAGTATGAATATGTGAGAGTAAAATTGGATGCGAGAGACATCACAAAAGTTCCCCGCTACGTGGATGGTTTATTGATTTTCTCTCGGGTATGACTTCTTCTTTCGAGAGAAGTAATTCAAGAGGGGCTTACCAATCGAGCAGGCACACGTTGGTGAGAACTGGAAGAGACAACTTCAGGGAAGCCGCTCCATCACCAAAGAAACAAAAACTAACCAAGATAAAAATGTTGGGCAATCTTTTGCTGGACCTAGTAACTACAAAGGTAGTACCGATGCTGGAAAGGGAAAGCAACAGAATGTGGATTATGAACAAAACTCATCCAAACATTCCTCCAGTTATGATAATGGACCCTATCATGGTAATGTGTGGATGGGGGATTTAGTGTCTCCAAACACTAGAAGACCGCAGCTTTGGGGACTTTGACACTATACACATTAACAAGGTCACCGCTTCACCGGTGAATCTGCACGAGAGATTGGTTATAGATGAATATGGCACTAATCTGAGAAAGCATAAACATGATCCTCTAGTGACTATTGAAGCCAAGAATGCCATCAATACAAAGAAGTCCGGGGTGCTTTTTCAACATTGATGATTATTCTAGCAAAAAGTCCAACAAAATGAATTTGGAAACAATAGTAGAAGAAAAGGAGGAGGAAATGGATAGAGCAAAGATCTATCGGTCCAATTAAGGATAGCCAAGAGGCTCCCGAGATAGGAATGTCGAGTCAAGAAGAACAAGTGGGAGAAGAAAATAGGAAAGAAAACCTCTACGAAAAGAGCTCAAGTAAAACTCCGGAGGAAACAAGGGAAAAAAGAAGAGTCTGCCCACAGAGAAAAACTATGAGGAGATTCCGATAAATGAAGAGCAAGATAAAGTTGGTCATGAAGGAAAATTAGGATGAACAGAGAAATTACTAGAGATGGAGAGGGCAAACAATCGCGGGAAGGGGCTAATGGATGGTACAAATGGCGTGGATGTGAGGCAAAGTAAGAGAATCAAGGCCAATGGGGCCTCTCAAATCAAAGTGAATGAGTTGGCTCAAAAAGAAACCGGCAAAGGATCATGGTGAGAAAGGTACTTCTTCATCTCACAATTCTTTTGCAATTCTTTCAAATGCCCAAATTGCAAATCTGGCACAAAATATGGGCATATCCGATAAGTCTCTAAACTTTGAGAAAATTGATATGCTAAAGGACCTAGAGAATGCTAGGATGAGATTAAATGATCATGATATTGCTGAGAGTAATGGTGAAGGTCGAGAGAATTTAATTGAAGAAAATATTGATGATTCCATTGAGGAGCACAATGTCCTGCAATGGGATTCTGAAGATTCCCTAGAGGAATCAATCTCTAAAGCCCTTAGTGCTAAAAAAGAGTAAATCTGGAAAAAAAAAAAGAGGAGAAAGACTTTGGCATTTAAAGGGTCTCCTGCTGAGATTCTTTTTCTGGAAAAAGAAGACAATTCTAAGGTTACCCACCGAGTTGTTCTCAATAAAAAAAAAAACCCAAAATCAAAATTATCCAATGATAGGTATCATATGGAATTGTAGGGGGTGGCCAAAAAGGGGCTTAGCACTTTTATTAAGGAACTCATTTGGGATCATAAGGCTGATTTCATTGGTCTACAGGAGACCATGAAACAGTCCTACTCAGAAAAAAATTTCAGGAAAATTGATAGCAACAAGGACTTCCATTGGTTATGGATTCCTTCCAATGGAAAGTCAGGTGGTATGCTTAGTGGTATAAAGAAAGATAGATTTGATGTGGAGAAATATGAATGTGGAGAATATGTGATTATGGCAAATGTGCTAGACAGAAATTAAATAAAAAATGGTCTATGGGGAATGTGTATGGCCCCGCACATGATGATTTAAAAGATAAGTTTCTAGCTGAGTTGTCTAGACTCTGTTTCAAAGCTAAGTATCCCACCCTAATTGGGGGAGACTTTAATATAATGAGATATAGCTCGATAAGAACAAAGAGTTCAACGAGAATAATTTCTCACATGTGTTTAACTGATTATCAACTCTTATGAGTTGAGGGAGTTAACTTTGGCGGAGGAAAGTACACTTGGAGTAATAACAGGAATAATCCCACCTTGGAAAAATTGGATAGGATCCTAGTATCCAGCTCATGGGAAAATGAATTCCCCCTTTGCAATGTAAGAAAAATTCCTAGATATATGTCTCATCACAATCCTTTGATTGTGAGGACAGATATAGATCAATGTCCGGGTCTAGACCCTTTTGCTTTGAAACATCCTGGCTCACGCATGCTGAGTTCAAGATAAAGATTCAAGAAATCTGGGAGAAGAAGGTGGTTGCCAAATCTGGCATTGATGTCTGGTGCATTAAAATGGATAGAGTAAGGAAATTCCCGAAAGGATGGGGCCAAAGTTTGAAGGGCACAATAGGAAATATAAAAACATCTTGAAAGAGGAATTGGAAATTTTAGAAAAACATGAAGAAGAAAAAATGTTGGATCAGGGACAAGCTTAATAGAAAATCCTTCATACGTAGCGAATTAATGAGGCTCTTAGAGGAGGAAGAACTCTATTGGCATCAAAGATCCAACAAGAAATGGCTATTAGAAGGGGACAAGTATCACGCCTTCTTTCACAGGATGGCTAATGGAAAAAAAAAAAGAAAGAATACTATCTTCTCCCTTACTCATAATGGGCAATCCATTGAAGGTGATGAGGAACTAGTGAAACATGCAACCGACTTTTACAAAGACCTGTTTGGTCCTTCTGACCAAAGCAGATTTCAGTCTGGACCCAAACCGTTGGGATGCAAATGAAAAAGTTAATGAGCGTGGAAAATGAGGAATTGGAAAAGGAGTTTAGTGAGGAGGAGGTGAAAAAAGAGTAATTTTCTCAATGGAAAAGAATACAGCTCCGGGGCCCCGATCATTTCCCCATTGAATTCTACCGAAAGACTGCTGAAATAATAAAAGGAGATTTGCTGGTTCTGTTTGATGACTTTCACAAACAAAAACTAGATATTGGCGATTCAATTATGGGATTATTTCCCTGTTACCAAAGATAAAGGAGGCCAATAGTATTAAACAATATAGACCAATATGTCTTTTGAATGTAATATATAAAGTCTTTACAAAAGCTTTGACTTTAAGAATGGATTCTGTGATGGAAAGGATTATTAACAGATGTCAATCCGGTTTCATTAGAAAACGAAACATAATGGATGGAATCATGGCTTTTACATGAGATCCTTCATGACACCAACAAAAAGAAAAATGGTGTAATTCTCAAACTGGATTTTGAGAAAGCATATGACAAGATAAACGGAGTTTTCTCTTCTCTTGTCCGAAAAACAGAGGTTTTGGAGATAGATGGTGTGATTGGATCTCATCCGTTATGAGTACTTGGCATTGTAAGTGTCAAAGTAAATAACACAATTGGAAGCTATTTCAAATCAAAGAGGGGGGTTAGGCAGGGGAGATCCATTGTCTCCATTCTTATTCAATATTGCAGCAGACTCTCTTGCAAAAATGATTGATATGGCTCAAAAAAAAAAACTCATTAAGGGACTAGTTCCCGAGTACATTGAGAATGGTGTAGTAGCTCTGCCGGTATGCAGATGACACAATATTGTGTCTCGGGATGATGTGGGTCAAGCCACCAATCTAAAACTCTTATTATACTTATATGAAAATATGTCCGGCCTTAAGATAAACTTTTCAAAAAGTGAGATCATGATGATTGAACATGATGATGAGAAGAACATTCTTTATTCGGACATGTTTAATTGTGCAATTGGAGAATGGCCTATAAAATACCCAGGAGTTCCTGTTTCGGGTCTAGATTACATGTAGGCGATTGGCTCCCAATCTATGAGAAAATCTTGAAGAGATTGGATGGATGGAAAGGAAGTGCTTTATCCTTTGGTGGAAAACTAGTTCTCATCAATTCTTGTCTAAGCAATCTACCCATATATGTCATGTCCATGTTTATGCTGCCCTTGACAGACATTAAACAAAATGGAATCGGTAGAAGAAGATTTTTCTACGCGAGGAGGGAATCAAAAAGAAAATACCATTTAGTGAAATGGACCATCATCACCAAAAGCAAAGATAAAGGGGGGAGAATTAAAGATCTAAGGAGGATGAATATCAGTTTATTATGCAAATGGTGGTGGAAGGTGGAAAATGGAAAAGGAATTTGGAATGATATTATAGATAAGAAGTACTTGAAAAAGGAATGGTGAACAACTTGAAATACAATCCAAGAAATTCCCCGTGTGGAATGACTTGTTAAAGGTTCTACAAATCTACTTAAAAAGGAAGATCTATGGTTATTGGCAATGGGAAAAAAAACCGCCTTACGGCATGATAGATGGTGTGGTCGGGTTTCTCTGGCGTAAAAAGTTCCCCGACTTGTATGAGATTAACAATGAGCAATTTCTTTCTGTGGCTGAAATTAAACAGAGAAGATGGAGATTGACGTTTAGGAGATGGCTTTATGAAGAGCTACAGGATCAACTAAGGCGATTGCATGATATAACTTTCTGCTGTAGTTTGACTACGAGAGAAAGATAGAGCTAAATGGGATTTAGAAAAATCAGGAAATTTTTACGTGAAATCAACATACAACTGGTTGAGCAGAAGTGATTACGGGGATAGTTATAAAAAAGATTTCGAAAGCCAGAGTTCCTCTTAAAATAAAAAGATTTTTATGTGGCTTGTGCACCAAAATGCTATCCTGACAAAAGATAACCTTATCAAAAGGAAGTGGAAGGGTTCTAGCTTATGCTCCTTCTGCCCTGAGCATGAAAGTGTGAACCACATTTTCTTTGAGTGTGCATCTGCCAAATATGTTTGGAGTTTGCTGGCACATTCATTTGGGGAAACATGTAGACCAGGAAGTTTCAGTCAATTTTGGCCTTGGATCCAAAATATACTTCCTAATTCTCCTAAAATGCATATGTTTGGCCTGTCAGCAGTGTGCTGGGCGATTTGGAAAACGAGGAATTTGATATGCTTTGAGAAGAAACGTATGCAATCTCCTACTGAGATTGTCATGTTGACTTGCTCTTTTATTATGTATTGGTCAGGATTACTGAAGGATGACCTCAAGACGCAGGTGGCGGCAGCAGCAGAAGTAATCAAGCAGGTGGCACTTTCCTTTCACAAGCAAGACGTCCAGGATCACAGTCAGGAGAGAAGCTTGGTGCCTTTCTATGGAGGTGGCATCTGATCCCTTTCACGATCAAAAAGATGTCCAGGAGCGCAGTCAGGAGAAGAAAAAAGTCTGGTGTCTATCAAAAGGAGGTGGCATCTGTTGATCAAGCGTTTGGACAGCAACAGGATGCTTGTCGTATAATTTTGTTAGCTTTTGTCTGTTGGTTCGTTTTTGGCAGTGCTGCCTAGCAACTGTAATAAGGGCGTTTAGGTGGTGTGTGTGCTGGAGAGCTCTTCTGGGCTGCTCGTCATGACCCCCGATTAAGTTCCCTGGGTGTTCTTAATTGGGGGTGGTTTAAACTCGGTACTAAGGCGTAGGTGGGTTAAGCTTCGAACTGTGTAATTTCGTTACAAAAGTAATGAAATTCGGGAAACCGTTTTAGAAATTTTTTTTTATTATTTGTTTGTTTCAAGATGGCCCGCAAGCTGTTGCAGCTGCTACAAACTGCTCTTGGTGCAGAATGTTGTCAGATACTCTAGTGATCGTTTATTTCTGGGAAAAAATTTGAACGGTAGATGTTGAAATATTTGTGGGACGGAGGGAGTATATATCGAAAATGTAAATGTCATCATCAAATTTTGTATTTTTTTTTTTTTTGCATCTGAATCTACAACACCTATATAAAACCTTATCCCTCAACTGTGGTTTTATTTTGGAGTTCTCACCTTGTGATTGGTTCGTGTTAGTGGTAACTGAATTATAACATGCCAGGCTCGCCGTCCCCACCCGGTGTCCTCTCCACCGAAGCCGCGGCGGCCTCTTCGCGTGCCTCTGCACGGATTTCCGTCTCCGACCATCCTCCTCCCGTGCACCCAGAACCCGGCGGCGGCCTCTTGGGTTTCCTCTTGATCTCCGTCGACCGTCGCCCTCCCCCCGTCCACCAAAGGTTCTGCTCGCCCCCCCCCCCACCACTGCTTTCACGCCGCCGTCCTGGATCCCATTCCTCCCCTTGCCGACCGTCCAGCTAAATCTCCACTAGGACCTTGTCGTCGTGTTCCCTATGTTGAGGTCCCCAATCCGGAAGCGCCAATCCGAAATCGTCCTCCACACGTCATCTCCTGTCATCTTCTTCCCTCCACACGGTGGTGGGGCAACGGAGGGAGGACGCCGGCAGGGAGGTGCGCCCGCGCTGGGGAGGGGCCTGGCAGGCCGCACGTGCGCCGGGGAGAGGCGCCGCCGGGCTAAATCCCACCGGGGAGACGCGCCGCTGGGCCAAATCACGCCGGGAGGAACACACGCGTGCCGGGAGGGGCGCGCCGCGACGGGAGTCACGCCACCGTCCGCCGAACTGGGGCACACCGCGTTCGCCTCGCTAGGTCTGGATGCGTCCACTGCATTGGGGCACGCCGCCTCGCTGTCCGTCGCGGTGCAGTGGGGACGGGGATGAGGACGAGGGTGGACGATGTGATGGCGATCGACACGGGCTCGAGCGAGAGGAGATCGAGGCCGAGTTCCAGGTCTCCCGCATGGCTGCTTTGTTGCCGCTTCATTTCTTTGTACAAGTTATTTGTTGGTCAAACATATTAAATTTTATTGTGGGATGTGGTTTGTATTTCTGTTCAGGGGAAGAAGATGTTTGACATGGACGCCCCCGTCGGTCCCTTCGGCACCAAGGTGGGTGATTTCGGTTTGGTGGCTTCTTCTACATTTCATTTGACGTGTGAGCAATATTGAATTGATTGCTCAGGATAGGGTTGTAACTCGCGTGGAAATTGTTGAACTGACAATATGTGGTCATGGTGACTTGCTGCGGGATTATAGATGCAGCATTGCTATATTGTATTTTATGCGTGAGTTCCTGGAGAAGAACTACAAGGAGACCTCCGCAAGGAGACCATCAAGCTTGCGATCTGTGCACTTCTAGAGGTATATCATAAATAAATTTTGTTTCAAATTTCCTCCAATTTACACAACAGGATATAAACCTTATGATATCTAGGTTTTGACGATGTTTTGATTTGCTTCAAATGTGTTATATCTCTTCAAGGAACACACATAACAGCTGTAGAGCACGATTAACATGATCAGGGATAACCAAATGTGTTCTTTAATGCCTAAGCCTTGAGTAAGCCAGACAAGTTTTCATGGCAACTATAATTTGGATATCCATCTTTGTTCACCGTCTATCAGGTCATATAGTTTCCACTTTTATTTATTATGTTTGTGCTGGCAATCACAGCAAGCTCTTGGATTAAATTATCAATGATAAATCTATTCCTGACTTGAGTTGCTTATTGATCACGAGTTGCTTGAGGTATCTCTGTATTTGTCATTCTAGGCATTGACTTTGCTTCAGGTATTTTATACATGACCAGAAAGATATTAGCATTAGTAATGTCATGTTTCCTTTTTAAAAAATGTAGTCTGTCCTGCAGATTATGTTTTAATTGAATCATACAAAAAAAACAAACTTAATGCAAAACTGGAATCATATCCATTAATACCTTCATTGACAACCTAGGTAGACATGGAAGAACTGAATAATGTCGCATCAGATTTTTCATCTATGCTGATGTGCATGGGATATTTTATATCTATCCAAGATGCTTTGTATAAATGTTCACGACAACTACGGGGTTATGGATTTCCTGTGTCAGCCTGTGTTTGTCTTACTCCCCATCATTTGCAAATTAGATACCATGATGTTTGACTCCCTGATATCTATTCAGAATGTTTACAATGTGGGCATCATTTGCACGAGGATCGGAACCCGACGAATTAACAGGCGCCGGCGAACCCCTGCCCCTTACCCACCTTTGATCTCCCATCTCCAACATCAGTCGGCGCCCTTCCTGGCTTTTGTTAAGGGCGGGGCGGATCGGACGGGATGGGTGACTGGGGTCTGTGCGTATGGGCCTTTGCCCTGAACCGGCGTCTGCCTCAATCCTTTATATGGTTGTACAAGGTAATTGCACAGCGTGATTTTATTGTTGTTGTGTTTATGCCTACGATCTGTTTTTCTCACACTATAATTTCGAGGAATTGTTTGATGACAAGATCTGCATGATTTTCGCTGTCTAATATTGTTATAATCCTCCGTTCATAAAACATGCAGTGAAAATCACATAACAGTGTGAGAAAATCATTAAAGTATTTTGTGATCCGAAATTACTCACATAATATTGTTATAAACCTCTGTTCATAAAACAAGGTAAAAGCTATGTAATCTGGCAGGCGGATCCATGGAAATAATACTACTTTAGTTCATGAGCTATAGTGATCGTGGCTGTTTAATGGAATATGCTTTTCTGAAGCAATTTTAGTCCCAAGAATATTATTGATTTCTTAATCATATCTTTCTTTTTTTTCAGATGTGTAGATGCCAGACGTTTCTTGCATGCTGAACGTGGGTGAACTTAATTCAGAATGTTTACAATGTGGGCATCTCAAGTGTCTTTTGGCATATACATTCAAGTCAAGTGTGTTAATCTCGCACATCATGGCGCCTCACACATAAAAAAGGACAGGATTAGATGCTCCAGTCAAGGTGGTGTCACCACAGATTGTGGGCATGCAGTTCAGGTTTCCCTTTCTCTGGATAATCCCAAACATTTTTTCTTTTCAGTGCCTATGTGCAGAAATGCAGATATGCCTGATAGTGACTACAAATATGCTTTAAGTAGTCAACTTGAATTTAATTGCCTAAATCTATCGGCATTCAGTTTATTTCATGTTTTACAAATTATTGCAGATTGGTGTCACAAACCCTTTATTCATGTGTGCTTATTACAATACCTGACAGCTATGCTTTAAGCCTGACGACAACGCTATTATGGGTGAGATCACCAATTCATGGAGTACCAGGCCATCACGAAGTAAAAGGCACCAAGGACGAGTGGACGCTACTGGGAAGTGGGAACAGGGAGGCCTTCTCCAGGACCCTGTGAGCTCCATCTCCTTCACTGTCTTTGGTACCGTTTAGATATTCCTAATTTCCAATGCTTTAGTTGGTGTAGGAGCAATATTTCATGAGCTAAGATAAAAATTTAAAAGGTGTGGAAAAAAGGGTCGTAAGTAGGTATGTCTTTTGCTTCTATCTTCCTATTTTCTCTGATTGTCAAGAGCTTATTGTTTTGAATTTTGTCAGGTTGTGTTTCGGCTCAAAAAGTGTTGTAAGTTTTACCAGCCATATATTACTATATGTCCGGACTCTTAGCTAGCTGCTCGATATACACAAGCTCTCATCTCTTAATTTTATTATTTACATTTGATAAGCACATCTTTATTTTTCCCTTGCTTCTCGCATGTACCTCCATCTCTGGATTTAATTAGTTACTAGATTGGATGAGCATACACACCTTCTACCACCTATATGATTCGAGAGAATGGATAATAATGTTGTTTTCTCTACCATATGCAGAATATTGCCATGCACACATAGAAGCTTATCACAAACTTCTGCCTAAAGGTCGTGATCAATAGGTTGGCCATGATCCATTGTAAATGAGAACTTCATTATTAAATCCTTCATGAAGATCATGTGCATGTATCATCTCTTTTGTGCATATCTATTTGTTTGCTATCATGCTTTATCAGTAAAGAAAGATCATTGTGCTAATACATCTATACATATACATTTTCTAATTATTAGAAACTAAATTCTAACCTATTTATATTCTTCCTTCATACCCAGAAGTAACGCCTTGAGGAATCCTCCTAGTTTTGTATATAATATAATACTTCTACCTGTTGGTGTCCCCTGGTTAAAAAAAAAATAGACCCAAACAAGAAGAAACAATGTGGTTTTTCATTAACAAAAAAAATAAGATGCGTAAGTCCGTCCCCGATGGTGATTGAACTCAAGAGCGGGCTTCCACACTTGGGAAGCTAATCACGTGGGCTTCCTCCTGGCCCGTGGTTAAAGGTGTTATGAATTTCCATCCTGCCGTTTTGATCGCATTGGTCGATCAAATAGTTGCCGAGACAATCTCGTCTCATCCCAATCCCACCTTCTCGTGAAAAACAAGCTCAGGCGACTCAGCGAATGACGCGAGGAAGAGCCAGCCGAAGAGGGCACACACCAGCATCCACCGAATCCGACGCGGGCAGACTGGCACGAGTCACTGGACCACCGCTGCCGCCTGCGTAGGCCGTATTAAATGGGCCGAAAATACAGCGGCGGCCCGGCAGATAGAGGTGGCGTGCTGCTCTTGGTGCTCGTCATGGCCGGACTGGAGGCCTATCGGCTCTTGACTAGGCGACTCACACCCTGCAAAATCTCTAATTTTTATATAAAAAATTCTATATTTGTAATTCTTAGAAATACGCTCGCGTCGTTGACCGGACGTACAATTATTGTCTGTTACCAGTGCATATAAATTTGTCCAAGCGTTTCAACCGGACGCACGTGAGTTGCACCGAGACATACAATTGGGTGTTTGGTTGATAATATTTTTTCTTTTGCATGCAGGCTCATATAATTGGGTGTTTGGTTGATGATATTTTTCTTTTGCATGCAGGCTCATATATGTTGTTTTCTTGTGAGAAAAAACAATATATTATGACTGATAAACATAGGGATATGTAAGTTCAAGCGTGAAGTCGGGTACTCGTGCTAATATAGTTAATCCGGTACTTCGTGCTAATATAGTTAACGTGTACTCCTCTCGCTTCATGGAGTTTGTCGCTTTTGACTTTTGAACTTCATGTTTGACCATCCGTCTTATTTAAAATATTTATGCAAATAATAAAATTAATTAATTAATATTTAAGTATCTTTATTGATAAAATAAGCCATAAAAAATAAATTATATTTGTATAAAGAATTTAAATAAGACAAATCATCGAAAAAGATAGCATGGAATCTAGGGTGACAAACTCAATGGGAAGGAGGAAGTATATGTGTCACAACAGGACATGTTATTAAATCTTACAAGAGACTTGTATCCACCTATTCTGATATTGACAAATATGAAAATCAAACCAAACCAAATCATACATCCGCACGTGCCGAGCCAAAACACATATGAACTTTAGGCTCCGCCAGTGAAAGGGATAAGACATTGTATAGTGTATTTGCAATAGAAAAAAATATGAAATGGGTATCGTAAACATAGTAAGAAATAATGGGTTTTATATCTCGTGCATGAATAATTAAATGCAAACTTGCAACTTTATTACTCTCTTACACATGGGACCCATGGTCTATGATTCCTGTTCGAGTGACTCTGTCCTTATCCCTTTGTTTCTTCGTGGCTTCCGCACCCCCGTTCTTGGCAGAGCGCCGTGAGGCACACCGCACACCGCAGCGAGGCATGTCTAGGCGAAGCCAGTAGCAAGACGGGCGACGGCGGTGGCGCGTTGGGGCCTGTCACGGGAGCCTCTCTGTTCCCAGATCGAGGAGAAGCGACGGAGCGGCTCTCCACGAGGTGCGTGTGCCGGGTGGACTACCCTTCCCTTTCCTTTAGAATTTTTGTTCGGTCTGCTAGTTATGTACGGAAGGAAGAGGCTGAAGGGAAAAAAAAAGAGTTGGAAGAAAAAAGAGTCCGGTACAGATACAGAAAAAGAAAGGAGGGAAGGAAAGGTGAAAGAAAACGGTGGTGAAAAAAAAGTGGCAAAAATTTTCGTGTTTTAATAGTAGGTATAGATTTGTAAAAAAATCACATTCGCACTACCACAATCAATCAGCTTGCTCTGTTGCGTGGTGTGAAGCCATGCATCGTGAACCATCCAAGGCATGCATGTATGTATTGTGTTGTTATGGTGAGAAGAGGACACAATGACTGATGGGCCGGGTCCAGTCATTTCCCAGTTTAGTACTAGTTTAAGTTTTTTATTAGGTACTGTAAGTATGTAGATAATATAAATTACTGGCGCATCGATCTGTGTTTGATTGTCTACGAATACATCGAATCAACACGATCCTTCCTGCAAACCTACACAACAGGTAACGTTGGCTGCTGGTTCGGTTGACGGATTGGATTCGAAAGTTTGAAGCTGCTGCATGCCTCGGAATCTTGGCCAGCACAAGCAGGGGGTACGGAGAACATCACGCAAAATTTTTAATGTAATGGTGCTTACTGCTTAGTTAATTGATTAGTGGAAGTGACTGGGCATTAGTGTAGTACTAGTATAATAGCCTGGTGGTGAGCACGCTAGACTTGATCTGGCAGCACATGATAATCACGTACCTGTCCGTAAATAGTAAAGAGCCGAACCTGAGACTGATCCAATTATACGTATAGTACGTATGTATACATTCTCTATACTCACGCACGCTAGCAACTCAACGCAGCTTTGGCAAGCTGTTGATTCCATGATTCATGTAGCACGACACGAATGACCTGTCCTGGCAGCAGGCCAACGCGAGCAACGCAACGATTCACGAGTGCGTCCAGTCGCGCGCGCCGCGAGCCTTCCCTTGTTGACCCGTGAGGCCCATTGATGCTGCTCGCTATCGCCCGGCGACGGAGTCGCCGCCGTCCGTGTCCGAACTTAACGAAACCGCCATTTTTCGAATTCGAACCCGGCCGCTGATCACGCCGGACCTTGCCATGGGGTTCTGGTCTGGGGATGCGTAAAACAATCAAAACAGGACGGAGAGCAGCCGCTGGCAACTGGCTGCTGATGCGGACGTCAACACATGGTCTACACATGCAGATGGTCCAAATCATGCAGACAAAACAAATGCAAAGCCTAGTTAAAGCTAATCCCAACTCCTCCATCCCATCCGGACCAAATTTAAACAAGCCGCCACGGGCACGCCAGCCCAGCCCAACTCGTCCCCATCCCGTGCTCACCTGCCACCCTCGCTACGTGCCGCGCCCCCGTCAACCAACCAACCCAGCCGCCCCGCCGTCTCCCCGCGCGCCCTGGCCGCCTCCTCCCTGTCCGTGACCGTGACGAAGCTCCGCTCGCAATTCGCAAAGAGACACCACCGTCACACGCACCTCCTAATCAGCGAGATGAGCTCAACTGAGCTTGCTGTGCAGCTGGCCCCCATGTGACTCATGTGCTGTGACGACGAGCCGCTCCTGCGCTGCGCTTGCCTTCATCAATCACACACCATGTGCTCGGTCTGAATGCCACTGCCCGCTCCACGCTCCTCTCTCTCTCTCTCTCTCTCTCTAGATCACACAAGACCCGCCGCCGTCCAGCTCGCATTCCCAGCCTCTCCTCCGGCCGGACCGCACCGCGCCGACCGACCACCAGACACTCGGCTCCTCAGAGTCAGAGCCATGATCCTCCGCAACGCGGCGGCGTTCACGACGCTGCTGCTGCTTCCACTGCTATTCCTCATCCCGGCGGCGTCAGCGCAGCAGGAGGGTGACGTCTCCGAGTCGTACGCGTCGTCACTGGCGTCCCAGTTCGACGCGCCGGCGTCGTGGTCATTCCCAAACCCTCGTCTCCGGGCGTCCTACGCCGCGCTACAGGCGTGGAAGCGCACGGCCATCTTCTCCGACCCGTCCAACTTCACCGCCAACTGGGTGGGACCCAACGTGTGCGCCTACAACGGCGTCTTCTGCGCGCCGCTCCCGGCGGACTACTCCCACACCGTCGTCGTCGTCGCCGGGATCGACCTCAACCACGCCGACATCGCGGGGTACCTCCCGGCGTCGCTGCCGTTAGGTGTCCCGGACCTGGCGCTGTTCCACATCAACTCCAACCGGTTCTGCGGCGTCGTCCCGAAGACCTTCGCCCACCTCCGCCTCCTCCACGAGCTCGACCTCAGCAATAACCGCTTCGTTGGTGGGTTCCCGGAGGTGGTGCTGTCGCTGCCGGCGCTGAGGTACCTCGACCTCCGCTTCAACGAGTTCGAGGGAAGCATCCCGCCGGAGCTCTTCGACCGACCGCTTGACGCCATCTTCCTCAACTCTAACCGCCTCCGCAACCCGATCCCGGCCAACCTCGGCAACTCGCCGGCCTCCGTCGTCGTGCTCGCGCACAACAGGCTCGGTGGGTGTATCCCGCCAGTATCGGACGGATGGCGGACACGCTCAACGAGATCGTGCTCATCGACGACGAGCTCACCGGATGCGTCCCGCCGCAGGTTGGTCTGTTACGGAAGCTCACCGTCTTCGATGTCAGCGACAACCACCTGCAGGACAGCTCCCGGCGAGCATTGTTAACATGGCTGCTGTCGAGGAG
The DNA here is from genome assembly GCA_015847255.1 of Hyparrhenia diplandra. NCBI lineage: Eukaryota > Viridiplantae > Streptophyta > Magnoliopsida > Poales > Poaceae > Hyparrhenia > Hyparrhenia diplandra. The sequence goes on along the minus strand of JADLZK010009746.1, from coordinate 7,752 downwards.
CTCGACGTCGCTGGCAACCGCTTTGAGGGCGCCGTGCCGGCGGGAGTCTGTGCGCTTGCCGGCCTGAAGAACTTCACCTACACCGACAACTTCTTCACCTCGCGTCCGTCGTGCGCCAAGGCCACCGCTGACGGCGCATGGAACTGCATTCCCGGCGCGCCGGCGCAGCGCCCGCCGGCGCAGTGCGCGGCCGCCGCGGCACACCCGTTCGACTGCAGCAAGGCGCAATGCCAGGCTGCAACGGGATACACCCCGACGACGCCGGGCGGTGGCCACGGACGCGGTGGCCGTGGACGTGGGAACGGCAGCCCGCCGCCCACGCCGGTGTCGAGTCCTCCCAGACGCCCCAAAATAGCGACCCCGCCGCCATCGTTTCCTACTCCCACTCCTTCCTACCCGTCGCCGCCGTCGAGCGCCACCACCCCCTCGTACCACTCGCCACCCAAGGGCTCCACCACCCCGTCTCCGTCGTACCCATCGCCGCCGTCGAGCGCCACCACCCCTTCCTACCACACGCCGCCACCTCAGGGCTCACCCACCACCACGCCGCCGTCGTACCCTTCGCCGCCATCGAGCGCCACCACCCCGTCGTATCACACGCCACCACCTCAGGGCTCACCCACCACCACGCCATCGTACCCTTCGCCGCCATCGAGCGCCACGACCCCGTCCTACCACTCGCCACCTTCGCATGGATCACCAACCACACCATCCTACCCGACACCACCCTCAAGCTCCAGCACGCCATCCTACCACTCGCCGGCGCCGTCCAGCTCCTCCACATCTCCTCCAGTAACAACACCACACGCGCCCGCCGCCGCCGACTTCCGCGGACGAGCCGGACGTGCGGTACGCGCCGCCACCGAGCTACACAACGCCGCCATCCGACTCCCACGGGTCCCCATCGCCTCCCTCCACGGGATCCCAGCCCCCGTCGTCCTCCGGCCACCACCCCACCACGCCGGCGCCCACAGCAGAGCACCCCGGCTACGCCCTGCCTCCACACGTCCCAGGGACCGGAACACCCTCGTCGCACCCCACCACTCCCTCCTCGGGGACGCCGACGCCGTCCTCGCATTGCTCGCCGCCGCCTTCTCAGGGCGGGAGCCCCGGGCACCATCCGGGTGGCGGCGGCGGCAAGCTGCCGTTCCCGCCGGTGTACGGCGTGTCGTACGCGTCGCCGCCACCGCCGGTGAAGCCGTACTACTGAACGACACCTTGACTGCCTCTCGCTCGCTCGCCCGTGCTGCGTGCGTCGCCGGTCGCCGTCGCCGGAGTATAATACTTTTCACCCGCCAGTATAATACTTCTCCATGCATCATCCCTGTAGTATTTTTTTGTTTTCTTTCTTTGATGATGAGTATTTGATCAAATTGAATCAAAGAGTTGCTGCAATGTATTGATTCTTTCTTCCTCCTCCCTCCCTCTTCACGGAATGAATGAAATTATTAATTAGTTTCAAGATATATATATAATTTATACTGCCATTCTACTTCAATCAGATTCAGATCAGCATCTCCTGCTATGCATGGTATACTACGATCCATGATGAACGTTGCTAGCGAGACGAGATCTGTAAAGGGATACAGACTGTACTGTACGGGGAATCCATGTTGGGAAAGGGAAGGGTCCCTGTAAATAAAATCGTCGAATCATCGTCGTAGATGTGCGGAATGCAGGCACCGCCATGGGAGGCAGCAACCTTTTCATGAGCCCCCGATCGGAATGTCTGCACGCATTTTTAGAGGTGGTAGATGGCATGCCGACGTAGAGCACTTTCTGATGGCTCTTTCGGTGGCAAAGTACGCGTAGGAGGAGTTCCGGGCAAGGAAAGGGGATGGATCGGTCGGAGGAAGAAGAAAGGGCGCGTGGTGGAGGAGGGATCGACGGGCAACAGGTCTTTCCCTGTGAGGCAGGCCGCGCGCGCGCGCGTGACGAAGAGTGGAAAGGAGGAAGCAGCAGCAGGCAGCAGCAGCGGCAGGGGAACGGAACGCGGACGGACGACAGGGAGGACAGCTTGTCGGTGGTGAGTGAGCTGGTGGCTAAGGCTTGTGATGAATGCTAATGCATGCATGGCGCCGGAGTTTAATCGGCTAATCAATCGGAGAGCGAGCAAGCAAAGCACCGTCCGTCCGTGTTGGAGTACTTGCCAGATTCACATCAGAGGGAAAGCGACACCCATGGTACCGGCCGCGTGGGCGTGTCCGATCCGACCGGGTCCGCCCCGGCGCGGCGCGGCGCGGACCCCCACACACGCTGACACACGCCAGCGACCACTCGGCTGCGTGCTTCATCGATCCATGTGCACGCGCTGTACTACAGCTGGTCTGCTGCTCGCCCTCGCCGAGGGAAAAGGGCAAGCGGACACGGACACACGCCAGCGGCCAGCCATGCATGGCCGTCCCATGGGATGGGACCGCGGCCATCACATTCACAGCCGTGGATTGGAGTTGGAGGAGTCGGTGCATCGCAACCGCGTCGGCGACTCGACGCTGTGAGCGAGCGAGCGTCCGTCCCGGACGTCGACGTCGGAGCCTCCCTCGGCCGGCCAGCCAGCCAGCGCGGCCGGAGTTGGGTGGGTGGGGAACTTGGCTGGGGATTCTTGGCCCTGTCACCATCGTCACCATCGTTTCGTGGTCGGGACGGGGAGTCAGTCACATGGATGGGACCCGAGCCGTGCAAGTGTGCATGGCGCAGTACAGTGGGCAGGTGACGGTGCGCGCCGGCAGGGGGCGGCAGGTGGTGTGGTGGAAGCAGCCAGCCAGCGAGCAGCACAGCACGGTGGTCGGTGGCCGGTGGGTGAACAGCATCGATGCGGCCATGCCGATGTGGGGCCCAACTGTAACTGGGGTCGCTTGCTTTGCTCCTGCACGAGCACACGACCGATTCATCACACACATTCACCTAACCATTGGTGAGTGAGGGATGGGGCAAGCGAGATCTGCAATTCTGAATCATTTGATTTATTTATTTATAATAATTGTTTGGGTTATTATTTCTTTGACCGTACTGTACGTGCGACAAATGAACCGACTCGTTCGTGCTTTCATAGTCATCAGCCATAGTCAATGCCCGATGGACGATCTCACGCAGGCAGTAGCCGTTACAATTCAACCATGCATGCCAGCGCAATAAATTACTATTATTATTACTGCTGCTGCTGCTCTCGCTGTGTTTCAGGATGGATTAGCCGTTGCATCTGCTGCTACAGGAGTGAAACGTTTCGGTACAGTGGTGGCGCAGACGCTGTGCTGCCGCTGCCGCCTCCATCGCTTTGCTGCTACTCCTACTGCCGCTGCCACTGTAGGGAGGGAGCAGACGGACGGTGCTCTGCAGTCCACCATGATCACGGTTCACGCAGTGGGTCGGTGGTACCATTGTGAATGCAGAGCGAGCGAGTGACCGTCGTCGTACCGGTGACGTTGCAGGTGCGTGCGTCACGCTGACGGCTTCGTGACGACGACCGGCAAAGGGCCTGTCTGGAACTAGCAGCAACCAGCGGCAGGCCGGCCCACTGGATGCCCCAAAGTTTACGCCCGTTGGGCTCGCAACGTCTACCGGGCTTGGCCCAGCTCAACACAACACAACACCGGTCCGGGAGCCAGCCTCTTGGTCCAAGAAATCTCCGATCCGACGACGCTTCCTTGGGGTTGGAGTGTACCGGCCGCGGCCGGGACGGGGACCGGGCGAGGACGACGCCTCAGACGGCCGCCTCCTGCATCAATGCCACATTGCCACTTGCATCAATGCCACGGGGTGGTGTGTGGTGCTCCACGTACCTCCCCGGCCATGACAGTAGGACGCTTGCCTTTTCGCCGCCGGCACCCAGCCCGGCAACAGCGACGAGACCATTCACCAAGCTAGCTAGAGAAACTCCGCTTTCCCACCACGTCGTTGCTCGCTGCTGGCCGGCCACTTCTATGGTGGTGTACATGCATGCATGGGCACAACCACCAGCAGAGCAGCGGAGAGAAGAAGCCTGCCCAGGCCGAGGCTGCTGCTGGTGGGCTGGTGGCTACTGAACCGGCCACGTCGATACAGCTTACCTTGCAGTTGCAATGCTTGAGAGTGCTTAAGCCTGCCATGTCCAACTAACAGCTGCTGGTCCATGTCGTGAAAATTGCCGAGCATGCAGTTTTGGACTGGATGGACACAGATCAATAAGGTTACCATTTTTATTATCCATAACGTGAACTTCACACAAGTCACTTCTCTAAAACTGTCAAAGGTTTGCATCATCAGGATTCAGGAGGGAGACATCTCAACCCTCAGGGCTAATATTACCTCATTATGCCAGCTAGGCCATAATGACGAGGGGTTTCAAGGAAGGAAATGTGAGCCTCCCCAGCCCCATGGCTGCCGAAATCTTCCATTGCATCATCTGCTGGGACTGCTGCTGTTGCTGGGGACCTGGAGTGGCATCTGCTGCTGCTGCTGCTGCTGCTGCTGCGGGTGTTGTTGCTGATGTGTAACTCTTGCTGTAGCTGTTGTAACAATTGCTGTTCTAGCTGTAACTGATGCCGCTGCTCCTGCAACTGTTGCTGCAGTGTCTGATGCTGCTGCATTGTTGGCTGATGATCTGAGACCGGTGGATTCCAGACCACCATGTCCTGGGGTTGAAAGAGAGAAACACGTACTCAGTAAACGCAGATGGTTCTGTTGATATATGGTCAGGAATTGAAGTGTGTAGTTGCAGTGAAAATTACCCCAGGTAAGAGCAAGCCAATTAGGCGGCCCACTTTATCAGACGATGACAGCAGAAGAGCTTGTGAAGGCAATCGTATCACAGCACACTGAAACAGAGGACATGTTAGACATTATTACAGGTGTACAAAATGGTGACAAAGAAACTAGGTGTAGGGAACCTCAGCTGAATAACATACTAGGCGATAATAAAAAGATCAGAACCAATCACTGACCAGCTCAGGATGCTCATTTAGTTGTCCAAGAAACCCATGCTGGTTTAAAGCCCGGAATACTAGAAATTCTGTCCTGCAACCATAGTACCTGCAGAAGGACCAGAAAAGATATCATTCACAGCATATTACATCGAAAATGTGATAATGCAACAACTTCACATGGAAAAGAATGAGTTTGGGAACAAAACTTGTTCATATGCTCCCGGTTTATGAGGCGAACAATCTCCAGAGTTTTTCGGCCAGTCTGCTGCAAGTCTGCACACAGGAAAGTATGGTTTTAGTTTCCTACAACCACAATTCAAAAATAGCATAAGAGGGTTCCATGCAAGAAAAGATATAATATTATTGCAAAGTAAATGCACAGTGCTCTTAAGTAGAATACATCATGCCTATTGTACATGGCGTAGTGGATTACATTAGCCTCACATTGTACATACTCAAAATGGAAAAAAATCTAGCATGACTCGTATCTTTTAAGAAAAGGACAAGAACATAAGATAATGACAAGAAATACTGATGGAAGCAAATCAATAAATATTGCTAATGAGATATAAAGATTCAAGGAAATGCAGGATTATCGCAATAATCAAACACTTACGTTTCAGCGATGTTCCTCTCCTATAAGCCTGTCAAACATATTCTAAGGTGAGAAATAATAGATAGACAAAAAAGATATCCTGTGAACGAATGTCTTCATACTATGAATAGTAAGAAAAAAACATAGCAAGAGATTTTCGAAAAAAAAAAAAAAAACATAGCAAGATTGCAGAACACAAAATACAGACAGACTGAGCATTAGGTTCCAGCATTGAAGGTGGAAGCGAACCATGGCTACAAATTAGCATTGGCAGCAACTGATGCAATCCATGTTTTAAGGGGATTAATTTTTCTCCTTCAAGTTTAAGCAATCATGACAATGTTCAGGAGTTTATTCCAAGCCAATTTATCTTCACTAAAGTCTTTTTAAGAAAATAGGGATCAAGCTAACAGAAGATTTAGTTGCACAAGCTTTTCAAGGGAAAATATATTTTCCTTGCGATTTCATACACATACATAAAAGATCATAAAAGTGCAAGCATATGTCAGGAACCATGCATTCATCTAGTAATTGCATATTAAAAAAAAAGCTAGTGCGATATTTTATAAATTCCACAAAATGCTGCATAGTGTTTCAGAGCACAATAATGCAAATAGAAACTTACTTCGAGATTGCAAATCCATACAGGCTGTCCATGACGTACCCGTATAAAGCTCCCTGATAGATGGAAAACATCAGTTGTTCAAAAACAATATGGCAAAACATAATACATATCATGCAACATAAGTCCAAATTTACATAATGGGAATATGATCTAAAAATTGTATGGTGAAATTTGGAGGGCAAGAAAGGGGTATATCCAGTGTTTAGAACTATGCCACAATGTATTGACTAATAAGTAATCAAATGTGTGACAACTGAAACAACACACAAAATTGAAGTTACCAATATAAACTACAATCAATTATAAAACTAACACAATTAATTGTCATAGAATATACGGTTTCACTTTCAGTGAACTCATCATATTAACACAAGTACAGGTTGCTGTACAGATCCAGTTTTATGCCAATAACCTAAAAAGGGAACATTTTTTTTTTTTTTATACACTATATAGTAACATGGTGAGCAGTCCCTAAGAGGCCAAAAACTTAAGAAGGCTCCTACCAGTCAAATGATCTACTTGCCCTTACAATTTTAGTACAAAATTCTAAAAATATAGCATCCCATGTCTAAGTAGGGGAAGGGAGAGGGACGCCGGCCATGTATATGTAAGCACAAACTACAAGAGGAAATCCTTACCTCCCAAAGTTTGGCATACTTTGGTGGTGGCTGTTGGGCATTTGTATGCTGCTGGATAGGCATATTAATGGCAGAAATGTTAGTCGCACCTAGGGAATCGACTCCTGTGTTTGACACAAGGACGTGTAGCGGTGTTATACAAGTTTGTGCTCTTGCACAGCTACTAAAAATTTCACTCCATGGAACAAATCATGCAACCATTTCATGTGTAGAGGAGTATAAACATGTATATGCAAAAGTTAATGTGTGTTAATTATGACAAAAATCCTGCAAAAAGCTGCTTCTACATACGTAGTAATTCATGTATAGCTGATTTAAACTATTGTCTGACCAACGTCGAACTCTTAATAACACAAATATTTAACTTTGCACATCTTTTCTATTAACGAATTATGGTCCATGGCCATCTATGTCCTATTTCAGTGGTATCTGAGAAAAAAATTTCATTCATGTTTACAGAGACATTATTCAGTGATACAGTTTGCAAGAAATATAGCACTTAGAAATTTCATGAAAAACTGGATCATGCAATGGCGTATAACTCTGCCTGCTATAAAAATAGTCACCAAGACCCACCCTAAAATATTTATAGCCATAACTTTTTTCTGCCATATTTTTTACATGTGGCATCCCGGGCTAAGGGACATGTCCATAATGAATCCACTTGTCATTTTTAGTCAAACCCGAAACTAGTGTTTGTTAAGCCATTTGTCACTAAACTAGGTGTAAACACCTAAACCAGTTTCACAAAGCTCTGCCTAAAGCCCTCCCATGCTCAAATATAACACCAACACCATTTTCTTTCATCAAAGGCAAAACCAAGACAGGAACTTATTATGCCTAACATTAACTTCAACCTGAGGGGTTGACATTTGAAGTTGGTCCTGGCATAGTAACTGCAAGTGCACATTCCATCTTTGTTATGGTTTGATTTGGAGCCATGTTTCCATGTAAAGAACAACTTAGAGCAGTCATCAAATCCTCAGATAGCAA
>JADLZK010009745.1:0-76196 GCA_015847255.1 Hyparrhenia diplandra | reverse complement strand
AACCAATGTGAGCACCGTGTTACCGTGATCCAAGGCAGCCGTAGCACCTTTTAATTTGAACTCTACCACACCGTGGGTCGCCGGAATATCGACGCCGACGAGGTCCGCCGCGGGCAGCGCCGCCAGCGGCGCTTTGTCGCTCGGCGTGTAGGACCGTTAGGGCCAGTTTAGTTGAGGGTTCGGGTTCGCCTCGATGGTGCCGACCGCCCGGTACCCTCATCGCCGCCGGAGAAAGCTCCTCGACGAAGCCGCCGCCGGTATTGCGCCGCCGCCGCCGCCATGGTCGCCGGCGAGTGTGCTCGCAGCGTCGCTTGTCGCCGCTAAACCCCCGCTTGTCGCCGCTGTCAGGCCAACAAAACCAACTTACTGAAGTTCGGGCGGTTTTCGCCCGCCCTCTGCCGTTTTCCCTTTGTTTTTGTTTTTCGCTTTTTCTTATGATTGAATAGTGTCCTGCTTTTGGTAAATTTCATAGAAATTCGAAAATAGTTTCAAAAAATTCTGAAAATTTTTGTAGAGTCTTCTTATGAGTATGTTTACATATAAAAATTTTGAAACATAGATTTTGAGTAGTTCTTGCATGTTTTAAAATTACAAATTTTAATTAAAAATGCATCTTCCATGATTTTTAGAAAATAAAATATTTATTCAAAAATCATAAAAATTTATTTGGTACTGTTTTATGATATGTTCTACTTGTATAAAAAAGTTTGGAGTCGTTTTGAAATGTTTAAATTATTTTCTATCTTAAGCTCTATTATTTCATGTGATTTATAATTTGTTTAGTGTCAAATAATTTAGGTTTTGTGTAACTTTGGGGGTTGTTTTGTGAATCTTGGATCATACCACAATCAAGTGGTCCTTGAGAACTCCTTAAGCAATGGTGATGATATCTTTTAGAGTAGTTCAACAAGTTGGTTTTGTTGGGTTGCAACTTTATCGTGAAGGAAAGTTATACTCAAGTTGTTATCATTTCATGCATCGCTTAAGCATCATATTTAAATTCCATCATGTTGAAGCATACATTATTTCGTGTAGTGAACGAGACCGAGGTTGTTAAAAGCCGAGCCGCTTGCCGAGGAGGGTTTTTCTCGTTGGAGAGGATTTCTTTTTTTTGTGGTGTTGACCCCGAGTCCCAGCATCACAACGAAGGCAAGCCCCTGTTACATTAAACCCTTCCTTGATGTTTTAAAAGCTTTATATCACTTATGTTTATGATATGTTGCATTAAGTAATTAGGAGTTGAGTGATAACCTAATTGCTTTGCACTATCATCCTTGATTATTGCAATACCACCCTTGTTAACCTGTTTAATTTCGAAAATGCTTAGTATTGCTTAGCCCCTTTGTTTAGTTAAGCTTTTTCATCAAAATGTTTTAATTATGGATTTGGTTCTCTTTTGAAAGAATAATGAGGTGTAGTGTTTAATTTGAGACCTGGACGGGACACGGGTTGTGTCTTTTGGTGGTTAAGCCGCATGGGGTTGCCCGGTCGTGCTTGTCCCGCCTCAGGTGTCGGTTAAGGACCTTTCGTTGATTGGCCCTTGGATCAAGAATTTGTAATACGGGCCACATACACGAGTAAGCCCGAGATCTTGAGGTGAGCCAAATCGGGAACGCACAAACGCGCGACCGGGAGTGGAGAGATGGCGGGAGTACAAGTTACCCTCGTGGGTTAAAGTCCCGGATTGGAGGTGTACGGTACTCTTCCTGGCGTAGGACGCGGTCCCGCTTTGGAGGGTCCGAGTGAGGGTTAATATATGCAAGCTTAAGTGCTACATATGTCGTGTGGTGAGGTATCCCCAAATGGGTTGTAAGCGGTTCGAATCGGCGTTTGCTCCACGAGAAAGGAGACTTGATCCTCGCACCGTCATCGTAGTAATTGATGGAATACGGTTTTGAGAAAAGAAAGTTGGTTTATGAAAGAAATGTTTGCTCTAGAGTAGGATAACCTAGAGTATATGAGCTACTAATATGAATTAAAAATATTGAAAATAAGGATTCACTTTTAGTAAGCTTTTCTCGCAAAAAGAATTCTTGATTCTTGCTAAGCCTTACCTTGATTCCCCTAAACCCGCATTCCCCGAGTCTTCTCCTCTTTTTCTTGGTCGGGTAAGTCTTGTTGAGTACTCCCGTACTCGGGGGTTCTTTGACCCTTGTTGCAGGAGCAGGTCATGAGCAGGCTTGTTTTGGTCCCTGCTGCATGACGGTGTACCAGGAGGAAGATGACGAGTAGAGTTGAACCCTCGGGCAGGGTTGTCAGTGTTTTATATGTATAATGTTACTCCAATAAACTCGTGGTTGTAATATTACTACTTTAAGTTTGTTTTGAACAAATGGTTTGTAAAATTATGGTTATGTAATCCTTCCATTTGTTTACTCGATGTATTTTTGAATAAAATGTTGTAATACTAGAGTGACTTGTTAATGAGATCCTGTTCGGAAGATTAATAGCACTTTCTAGATTTTTGGGAACTCGTGTATAAAGATCGAGGTCTTAATGACAATGATAAGTACATGTGGGCCCCTGTAATTTAGGAGGTTCTCATATTCTGGGCGGCGGGCCTGGCGGGGCGGGGCGCGGGGAGAGGAAGAGAAAGAGACATTGGGATAAAATTTCTTTATTTGCTTGTTCCCCAAAAAGATTACGTAACCCTTTACTTATATATAGCCCGGCTAGTGGGATTTGTATCTCAAACAATCTATCTAAAGGTTTCCTTATAGATCGAATACCTTTTTACAAGCATGTCCTATTTATTTATTTCCTAATAAGGGTCTCCCTTATAGATGAGATATCCCCTTGCACACCAAAACACCTAAAGATAATCCTAGATATTTTCTCTCTTTTTCTCCTCAATTAGTTGCCGAAGAATCCGCGGAAGGGGGGGATCTTGCGGGGCGCGCGCGAGGCCCCCGGGGCGGCGCCGGCGGCCTCCTTAGGCCTATCGGCCCTCGTCCCTTCCGGGCCCTATTTCCCGGATTATGACAATAAGTCTATAAAAAGCAATCCGCAAATAGCATAGTTTCACATCATATTTAACTAAATCAACATAAGTACTTTTAGTCTATGACAGTCTTAGAAACTTTTAAAAAAATGTCTCTTCAAGAGTTACGATCCTCCCCGTTTGGTTTTTAGGGATTTTGTTTGGTTTTGAGGTAAATGCACCCCCAGGCCCCCGAACTTTGCGTGGTCGGGGTCAAATAGGTCCCCCCAACTTGAAAACCGGTCATCCAAAAATTCCCTCGAACTTGCAAACCCGTTCACCCCAGGCCCACCTGGTTTTGCATGCATGGCTGCATGGCACTGTTGGACATGATTTGCTACAGTAATCCCGGATTTGCTACAGTAACCGCGGTTTTGTTTTTTTTCCTTTTCTAATTTATTTCGTCTCAATCTTCGAAAAATCATAACTCTTCGATACGACATCGGATGAAGATGATTTTTATATAAAAATTATAGCCCTCGGCGAGATCTATAACTTTTTTAGTTTTGAATTTTTCATTTGATGACGTTAAGGTGCTCAAAAAAAATATCATTTGAATTTTTCATTTGATGACGTTAAGGTGCTCAAAAAAAAAATTATCATTTGAATTTTTTCATTTGATGGGTTTAGTTTCGTGGTCCGATGTTGACAGCCATAATAAAATAGAAAATACATCACGTTAAGTGTTTTCTTTTGTGTGGTTGCGTGTCACGCGTCGGTGTTGGTGCACAGGCGAAGTGTCAATTTGGAAACCGGTACCGTAATATAACGTGTAGCATATCCTCGTGAATTTTTTCATTTGATGGCGTTAAGGTGCTCAAAAAAATTATATTAAAATTACAGCACCATAATAATCACGTATCGCTTTTGTCGCATTATTATGGTGCTTTGTAATTTTATAGTGCGCCACGCGTAAGACGCCGATTATTATAGTCTTTGTAATTTTATATAATTTTTTTGAGCACCTTAACGTCATCAAATTAAAAAATTCAAAACTAAAAAGTTATAGATCTCGCCGAGGGCTATAATTTTTATATAAAAACCATCTTCATCCGATGTCGTATCGAAGAGTTATGATTTTTCAAGATTCGACGAAATAAATTAGAAAAAGGAAAAAAAAGCAAAACCGCGGTTACTGTAGTAAATCCGGGATTACTGTAGCAAATCACGTCCGCAAATAAGTGCCATGCAGCCATGCAAAACCGGACGGGCCGGGTGAACGGGTTTTGCAAAGTTCGGCGCCCAGGGTGAACGGGTTTGCAAAGCTTCGGCGTTTGGATGACCGGCCAAGTTCGGGGGGCCTTTGACCCGGCAAGTTCGCCTCGGGATGCATTTACCTCTTTGGTTTTTAGGGATTTTGTTGTCGTCGTCTAGGGCTAAAAAGTGCTCAAACCAAACATGCCCATAGCATTTTTTTTATTTTTTTTTTGAAAACATACAGCAGAGTGGATTTTACGGACAAACACATGAACTGATGAAAACAGAGCTGGGCGTTGTAATTCTCGCCCCTGCTCGCGCCGGCTGCTATCGGGTCGGCGCCTCTCGCACGCGGTGCTCGGCCGCCTCCTCTGTGCGAGCACGCGCCGCCGCCTGTTGCTGCTAGATCTGCCTCAGCGTGCTCGCGCCACCACCCGCTCCGCTGCAGCGAGCTCGCGCCGCGGCCGTGTGCTCGCTCTGCAATACGAGAAACAGAGAGACGGAGAAGACGGCGTCTCGGTGGGACGAGCGGGTTCGACCGCTCGGCGAGAGCAAGATGCATCCCGAATCTAGCAGAAATTCCCCTTAGAGTTCAGAAATTTCCCCAATTCCCCCATTCGATTTGTCTTCCCTCGCACCGCCCGGCGTCACCGTCGGTCCTGGCCATCTCCGGCGGCTGGTAAAGTTCCCTTCTCCTCTCCGATGCCGCTCTTCTCTCTCCCGCATCCACTGACATATCCATCTCGATCCCCACCCACTCCGCAGATCACTCTCGGTGGCATGGACTCTGTCGCCAAGAACGAAGGCGTGGCGGTGGCCGCGCTCCCCGACGACTCCCTGGTGGAGATCCTCTCCCGCGTCCCTGCCAAGTCCGTCTGTCGTTTCAAGTGCGTCTCCAAGGCCTGGCGCGACCTCATCGCCGACCCTCACCACCGGAAGAAGCTGCCCCAAGCTATGCAAGGGCTCTTCTTCATGGCGCCAGTGGACCATTTCAATGTCAGTTTTGGTTTCATCGATCTGACAGCGAGATCCGTGCCACTAGACATCGACCCTGCCTTCTCCTTCCTGACAGAACGGCCTGGGTTCCAGTTCCATAACCTCGGCTTGCTGGATTCCTGCAACGGTCTTATCCTCTTCAAGAACCACCAGTATTCTGACGCAGTGGGCTATGTCGTGTGCAACCCGACCACAAAAACATGGCAAGCCGTGCCCACTTGTGGCTTTCTGGATCTGAAAACCTGCACCTATTTGGCTTTCGATCAGGCCATATCCTCTCACTTCCACTTGATCCAGTTCCAGATATACATGGAGGATGACATGTTGGTGTCGCTGCATGCTTACTCGTCTGAAACTGGGACATGGAGTCACGACCAAATTGACTCTCAAGAAAATCAAGGACCATTGGCAGAGTGGCGTCATGGGGGCATAATATCTCGTAGGGACCCTGATAGTGCCTTTGTTAATGGCTTCCTGCATTTCATAGTTGGGAACTCGGATCGACCTCAGATAGCTGCTGTAGATGTACAAGGAAAGACAAGAAGGATGATCACAGTGCCTGGTGTGGCTGAGGGGGGGTCCTGGTATTGTTATTTAGGGCAGTCCCAAGGGTGCCTGCATTACATGATTCAGGAAATGTTTGGTGATCATGAAGATAGGTACAAACTGTCCATCTGGGTTCTTCAGGATTATGATACACAACAATGGGTGCTGAAAGACACTGTGAGCTCTCTGGAGATCTTTGGATACTTGACTAGCGACATTTTGCACTTCATCATTGGCATTCATCAAGATTGTAATGTGGTCTTCTTTTCAAAGCCATGCAGTTGTGATCTGATAGCATATGACATGGACCATAAGGAAGTCAGTGTTATTGCCACTTTCGAAGTTCAGAAAAAGCCGCTCCGTTTTGCTCATTATGTTCCATGTTTCTCAGAATCCCTGGCTCTCACAAATTAGCATTGGGTATATGTGCTCTATGTATGAGTTGGTTAAATTCTAGTAGACTCAGTTAAATGTTCTGTCTGCACTAGTATGTAGGATGTATTCCTTAGCATGCTTTTGATCTAATTGGTATTGTAAGCCTATTGAGACATTTATGAAGTGTACCTTTATGGATGGTTTTTTGTCCAAGTTGAACAATTTATTTTTGCTGAGCAAGTAAAATCATCTTATGTATGTTGCAACTTTTAAATGGTGCATGTATGAATCACTTGCAAATGGAAGGCCTGTAGTAACATCAAAGGTTATTAAAACCAAAAAGTCTTATCATTGTGCTGTACAAAAATCAGATGTACATCAAATCTGCAGTTCTCTTCCTGCAAAATCTCTGATTTTGGTGTTTCTTATCTGAGAGGTAACTTCAAGAAACACAAATAAATTTCTTTATTTTTCACTATAATATTTAGTTCTTGTACATGCGCTTTGTAAGCTAGGTATATTTTTTATTTCTGACTAACTCATTGCTTTTAGTTGTTCAGTAACCATGAACGTTTCATTTGAACTTAGCAGTAACTCATTGCTTTGAGTTGTTGGGTCATTCAATTCAGGTCTACATAAGCTAGGTCATCTAAATCTGGTGGATCGTACAGTTATTGCAGCTTGTTTAGAGGTTATATCTGGTTTGTATCTTTTCCTGGGCATACTGTGCCATCAGTTGACACTTTTGAAAAAATATCTTACATTTACTCTCAAGAAGTCCCCATCTGTGTTCCCTCTGCCCATGGAAATTGTGCTGGTGCCACCAATCATTTACAGTTGTCATTACATAGTTGATTAAGGGTCCGATTAAGAGTGCATGAATAGACAACACAAAATTTCCCAGATGTCAGACTAGATACCCTGAGAGTGCTTTTCAGGCATTCAGCTACTATATACAGCGTGACAGGAACATAGCATTTTTTTTTTCATTTTGTTGCTCAGGTGTGGCGAACACAATCTCATTTCCTCATTCTATTTTTACTTTCACAAGAAACTTGTTGGCTGGAGGAGGCATTTGTTTTCAACATGGGTGTACTTATGTATGAAATCTAACCATGCCATGTAGGTGTTCCTACTTTTGTTTTGAAAGAGTGGCAACTGGCAAGAGCATTGCCGCAGAATTGCCCCCAATTTTTATGGTGAAACAGGTCCGAAAACTGAGAAACCCCTTGGGTCAAAAAGCCGGCAAGACCCACTACTAGAGGGACCCTGCCATCCTGCACAGCCATCGCACGACGTCAAGGCTTCGGATTTGCGCACCACTGCCGAACTGTGGACGCCCACCGCCCGCTCAGCCTGAGACGACGGCCGGAACCCATCTCTCCCCGGTCCGGCCTTTGTGCTCCGGAACCCGAATCGGATGCACTTATTTTGGGATCCCACATGTTTGTTGGGTAGCCAGCTTGGTCGGGTCGTGGAAGAGCCCGGATCTGCTCTGTACGCATCCAACCTCACCCTTATCGCCAAGGTGAACAGGTCATGGCCTCCATTGCCCTCTCTTTGTTCGATCTAGGAACAATTTAGTGAAGGCAACTTTTGGTTGTCCGGTTCGCAGGAGGAGCTGGAATGGCTGAATCAAGAGCTCCACAACTGCTGTTGCTGCCACCAGGCCCTGAGGTAGATAGTGATCTCCTCCATGGCCTACTTTTATCTGTGCGTTCTAACTGGCATATGGAAGGTGTATGGTCAAATGATTTAGGGATGGGTTTGCCATTTTCATTGTTATGCAGCGTGGCAGCAGATGTGATTGCCGGAGCTTGGAGCATGCGGCCAGCGGGGCAGCGTCCACACACCAAGTTCTGGACCCAAAAAAGCTGCGAGGCCAACAAGAGTCAAACCTGCCAAGAAGCAGGCAAAACTGGATCAAGCACATAAGCAGAGAGAAGAGGCTGAGTTCTGTTAGTCTGAAAAGGGGATAGTAACTGTTCTTCCAAATCCTGAAGTCCAAGAAGAGGGGCACGTGCTGAGTGCTGACTAATTTACAGAGGACAATTTAAATCTGCATGTCATTGTTTTGTTTTGCATGCTTATGTTGTTCCATTGGCATATGGTTAACCTGGATGAAAAAAAACTTACGCTAACGAGCCTAATTTTGCCTAAGTAAGGGGATATCACAACACTCCCAAATTCAAACCAGAATTGTATAGTTTTTGTCTTCCTAAAATCTGCAGGGGATTCCAGCTAATAATTTTAGAAGTATTTTTGTAGAGGGGAGTCGGGGTTAAGACCTGGAAGTACTAACAATGACATGCTTTTGGTATGGCCTGACTAGTATTGCACAGGTTCATATTCCCGTAGCGATGATACTACCTTTTCTTGTTGAATGCACCATGCAGTGTCAAACTGCAGTGAGGTATTTCCTTTCCTTTATTTCCAAATTGTTGCTTGGGTATGATTTGAGAATAAGTAACTTGATAAAGATAGTTCCTGAATGCCTGAGTGACTCTGGAGTTTTTGTTTGATGCCAGAGATAGAATAGAACGTGAGTTGGTCTTGGATTGGCATGAAGTTTGTATGAGTGTGCTGTTATGGTCTAATAACAGAAATGCCTAATAAATCAGTCTGTATCTACAAAGTAATAGAAAGTTTCTCTAGCGTGTTTTTTTTCATTCTTTTTTAACCTTTTATCTGTATGGCAACATGAAAAATTGATGGCCCAAATTCTCAATTCTTCAGTTTTTATCTGGTGGATTTGCTCCAAGTTAATGCCTTTCCATTGTTTTTAGACAGGTAGGCAGGGTAGAGTACAGTCACACAGGCAGGATTTTTTTTCATTGTTACAGCAAGCCATATAACTTCCTCATGAGGTTAGGCCGTAAAGCAAGTCAGGTAGTACTGACTTTACTGATAAAGCTTTTGTTATGGCTGGTTTGTGTCGTCCAGTTATAGCTCACATGTCTGGGAAAGAATTCTAGCACAATGTCTTCCAGTTATAGCTCACATGTCTGGGAAAGAATTCTAGCACAATGTCCATAGTTTATTCTTTGCATATCTGTTATCACAGGCAGGGTTTTAACTTTTCAATCTCATGCTATAGCTGAAGCTATTCGTGGATATTTTACTTTTAAATCTCTATAGGTGAATCTATCTCCAGAGATAGCTGTTTGAAAAGAAATGGTGAAAGCAAACAATATGATGTTTAATTTTACTGCAGTATGAGAGCGGTTCAGAGTTCTGGTCAAGTGTAAGTGTTAATGGGTGAAGTTTATTTCTGATGGCAAGGTTAAGTATTCTCATATATGAAAAATCATGTGTTAACACTAAAAGACAATAATAATCAAATAGAAGTTGCTTCACTGTCCATAAATAATTTTCTTGTGGTTCTCATGTTAAGATGCTACAACACAAAGAATGAGGAATAATCCATTTTAAATTTTCTATGGAATTAGCAGTGACTTTATATTGCTCTATGCTTTTGTAAGAAAAAAAAACACTTGCAGGAATATTTTTCCATTAAGGAAATAAATACAGTGCTTCTTGATGTGAAGCTTTCTTCCTTTATATATTTTTCACAAAATAATAATATTGAAATATGACCAGAGCTGCTTTGATCTTGTAGTGGTGGCCTTACTGGATTCCATCAAGCTTTTGTTTGGTTTAGGGGATCACTGGATGCTACCACATACACATATACACCATATAAGTTTTTGGCTTTACCACAATAGAAGGATCCTTTTCAATTGTTCTGTAGATTTGATGTGCTTTGGACCAATGTTCCTGCTGCTACGATAGGCTTGCATTGGATATGTGTGAATTTTGATCCACCGCTGCTTTGCTAGAATGGCCATGATGTGCTTTATTGTGTGGCCTACACTTCCTAAAAAAAAAAAAAAAAAGGTGTGTTCAGCCTAAGCCTATGATCTTGTCTTCCTTGCATTGTTATGAATGGGCATCTTTGGTAAGAATTGAAAATCACATTAGCCACGATTTAGCTTTTTTGTTTGACCAGGGCTGCTGGACGTTTCGCACGTACATACATCACCAGTTTTAGGCATCACCACAATAATAAGGATCCTTTTCAATCCATTGTGAGAATTCTGTTCAAGTTGCAAGTCGAACGGTTCAATACATATGTATGTACTCAATGGATTCTACATGTCTTCTACCGACGTGGTTATATGTTCCCGTCGGTACATCCACTGCGAACTCAAGAAGCCTATGTGGTAGAACATACAACCATGTCGAATTCTACTCTCTGTTAAAAAAAGGAAAAAGTCCACATTCCCTCCCCCAACTATCACAGAAGTTCATTTTTCCTCCCTCAACTCCAAAACCGGACAAATCACCTCCCCCAACTTTTCAAACCATGCATTTTTTCCTCCCTCGAGCGGTTTTGCTACAGTAACCGTGGGTTGCTACAGTACCAGCACGTTTGTCTTTTTTTTAAAAAAAAAATCCAGTTGAATCTTTGAAAAATCATAGTAAATCATAGAAAAATCATAAAATGAAAAAATCTGGTTTTGTTGGACTCCACGTGAGTAGATCTACACAGTGAATATATAATATGATATGCTTTAGTATAAAGTTTTTTTGCTACGAAAATTTTTCTTTTTTTTTTTTTTTATTTATTTGGCTGAATCTTCGAAAAATCATAGCAAATCACAAAAATCATAAAATAGAAAATTCAATTTTGTTAGACTCTACATGAGTAGATCTACACAGTGAATATTTAATATGATATGCTTTAGTACAAAGTTCTATAAGGTGAATATATAATTAATTAAAATAATTAGTAGCTTCAAATTTCTATAATTATTTTGTCGAACTAAAGTATACCATATTGTATATTCACTGTGTAGATCTACTCACGTGGAGTCCAACAAAACCGGATTTTTTATTTTATGATTTTTCTATGATTTACTATGATTTTTCAAAGATTCAACCGGATTTTTTTAAAAAAAGACAAACGTGATGGTACTGTAGCAAACCCGCGGTTACTGTAGCAAAACCGCCCTCAAAAACCGCTCGAGGGAGGAAAAATGCATGGTTTGAAAAGTTGGGGGAGGTGGTTTGTCCTGGTTTTAGAGTTGAGGGAGGAAAAGTGAACTTCTCGTGATAGTTGGGGAGGGAACGTGGACTTTTTCCTTAAAAAAAACATGCATCTATAGGTTCCGTGCCCACAAAAAAGTATGAGAATGTTTGACTAAATTTTTACTAAATACTATTCACATTTATCACTTTAATTAAATCAATTTATTAAAAAAATACATTTCATAATGATCTAATGATATTTATTTGAAAACATAAATATTGATAGTCTTTTATCTATAATTAATTCAACTTGAGATACTAAAATATGACACTGTGCTAAAATTGCATTTTTTTTTTTTTTTTTTTTTTTTTTTTTGAACGGTGGGACGTCGAGTACCTAGGGCTTCTAACAAAGAGACATTTTGCGCTTCTCTCTCTCTTTTTTTTTTTTTTTTTTTTGGGCTAAAATTTGGCACAACGGCTTTTTTTTAACTACTCCCTTTTGTCCCTTTTTTAGATGTCGTTTTAGGTTTTTATCACAAGTTTGACTCAATGCGTACAATGTTTATATTTTTAAATAAATTTATTAAAAAACTAGATCAAAAGATTTATCCAATAATACTAATTATATGTCATAATATTAATATTTATATATATAAATTAATTAAATTCATTTCCCGGAAGTCGAAAAACGACATCTATTTAGAGACCGAGGTAAGAAAATGTGAGAATTCTTTTTTTTCCCTTCGCTTTATCCCCCTGCTATACCGGGTCTAGGAAGGTTGAGAGACAAACGGCGGCCATGGTGGTGGTGGACGCGCTCCACGGGGATTCGGCGGCCGCCGCCGCTGTGGACGAGCTTTTCGGTGGCGGAACCGGCTACGCCGACCTCCAGACCTTCTTTGACCACACGGTACGGGGGCGTGTTTTTTCTAGGGCTTTTGCGGTTCTTGGATTCTTGGTTACAACTTGCAAGATGATGGAGGCGATCGATTCTTGCAGGCTCCGGAGGAGAAGGCGAGCGGCTGCGGCAGCGACGAGGAGGAGGAGCTGGAGTGGCTGTCGAACAAGGATGCGTTCCCGACGGTGGAGACGATGGATTCGGCGGGGGCGGGACCGCGGACGAACGGCGTGCGGCAATCCCAGGCGGTGGTGGCCGCGGAGGGGAGGCAGTGCCGGCACTGCGGGACAGAGTCGACGCCGCAGTGGCGCGAGGGCCCGATGGGGCGCCGCACGCTCTGCAACGCGTGCGGATTGAAGTACAGAGCCGGCCTCCTGCTGCCGGAGTACCGGCCGGCGAATAGCCCCACCTTCTCCTCGGAGCTGCACTCCAACCGTAATTACCGCATCGTCGAGCTCCGTCGCCTCAGGGGGGGAGGCGGTCCAGACCTCCATCGCCGCCGCCGGGACGATGGCGCCGGCGGGGCAACGGCCACGGACGAAGGGCTTGCAGCGGCCACGGAGGGTGGTGGCGTGGAGCCCGCCGCCACCGCCTCGGACTCCGGCGCAAGGACGCGTTCCCGGCGGGGGCGCGGACGGAGCGCGTGCGGCGGCTCCGGCGGGTGGTTTCGTGGAGGACACGCGCGCCGCGGGGTCTGGCGGTGGCGGGACCGCGGCGGAGTCTGGGAGGAAGAGACGGAATGGCTCTCGAACAACGACGCGTTCCCGCCGGCGATGCGGCCGCGGACGAAGGGCGTGCCGTGGGGCAGCTGTTGAATCAGCCAGGACCAGGAGGAGGTGAAATGGCTCTCGGCCAAGGACTTGGCGTCCCCTTCCTTGGCAACAGTTGCACGGCCGGCGGCGGGGCCGCGGACAAAAGGTCCTGCTGCGGCTGCGGCTACGGCAGCCTCATCTGGTGATAGCATGAATCACGCCGCACGCGCCGCCGCGACCGCGTTTCCGGCGGTTGTGCAGCGGTGGTGCCAGCACTGTGGGACGGAGACGACGACGCAGTGGCGCAAAGGGGCCCGACGGGAGTCCCAAGCTGTGCAACGCGTGTGGCCTGCGGTACAAGGGCGGTGGTCTGGTGCCAGAGTACCGGCCGGCGAGCAGCCCGACCTTCTCCCATACGCTGCACTCCAACCACCGCCGCATCGTCCAGCTCCTAAGGGCCTCCTCCGTCGGCACCACTGCCATCGCCGCCGCCATTGACGCCAGCGACAAGTGAGGGAGGATCGAGTACTGGTCAATATTGCTTGACGATTAGTCTTAACCTTTGCTCAGGGGTCTTAGTAGGTCTTAAACAGCCATCAGAGTTTATGATTAGAAAGAGGAAGAATGCAGCAACCGTACTAAGGATGATGCACAATTAATCAAAGAGAACAGAGATCATCACCATTATGCTTTGGTTATGGAAGTGCTTGTTTTGTTTGCAAATTTCTCTTATCATCAGTCCTTAATCCCACCCTTTCTTCTTTTGTTTCAACTTATTCTCTCACATCGTTTTTTTTTTTAAATAGAATAAGCTGATCCATCTTATATTCATAATAGGCATATGAAAAGTGCTCCATCCGAAAACAAGTTTATATATCTCTTACTTTGAATAATCAATGGGTCACAAGTTTGACTAGATTTATAAAAGAATAGAATCAGATTTCATATCTATTTAGTTCCTATAAAAATATATAGCGCGATTAATCTAAAAATATACTGAACTCACGTTGGGGTGTTGGACCATCTTTTCTTCCTATAAAAATGAATATGGCATCTTTTAAAAAAAATAGTATGGCATGAGTATTAGTAGCGATGAAAACGGATCGGATACGAACGGATATCACTCATATTATATTTGTTTTCATATTTCTACCGGATTCGGATTCGGACACGGATAGGGTCCGGATACACATACGAATCTGGATTGTCTCGATTCGGGATCACGAATAATAAGTATCGAATACGGTCTAAAAACGGATTCGAAGAATGTCGAATACAAATATCTATTTGGATATTGAGTAAATGCAACATGCTCATGGGTCACTTGCGGACGACGTGATCGCCGACCAACTAAAGTGCCGATGGAACGAACACGTTGTTGTTGGTATGGAACCCGCCCAAAGGGTGGCGTGGTCGATGGGCGTGGGCGTGTGGGCGTGTGCATCATCATGCCCCGACCGCCGGCTATGTGAGGCAAAGTTTTCCCACATCGACTTTCTGAGACCGGAGCGAAATGAGGGGCAAGACACCGGCAACGAATTGCTTTGTTGGTCGGCTCTCTTCCGGATACATCCGTTTTTGGCGGGCGGATATATCCAATAAATTACCGATTATCCCATATCCGGGGATAATCATGATATCATATTTGTATTTGGTATCCGTCTAAGATATCCATATTTGTATCCGTATTTGAAAAAAACTATGCGGATATCCGTATAACTATCCAAATTTAGTTCACATTTGTTCGGTCGAGCGGACGGGTCGAATAAATATCCGTACCATTTTCATCCCTAAGTATTAGTGACAGAAAGATCCTCCAATGTTCCAGCAGTCCAATAATATCTCACTTGGCAGGTCCAATGTGTGCAATTTGTAACTGATGGATCTCACCCATGGTATGCACTTAAGTTCCATCCCTTCCATAGCCAAAATTTTAATAAAAAGGAAAAGGGTGGGGGCAGCCTCATGACACAAGCAATCTAACACTGAAACATAAAGCTAGAAGTGCTGGTCAGTCTAGTACCTACATTGGAAGAAAGCATAATTTCCTTTCTTTCAAACTTTATTACACGGTGATGTAAATTCTGATACCAACTAAAGGTCCTGTCACTTCGCGATCGATTATGAATGGCTCTGTTGCGAACTGGCACATCAAAATTCCCTCCAAAATTTCCTACACTCCCATCACATCTCATCACATAAAAAGAAGATTCCCCATTAATCAAAATACCGCACATGTATCGAGTATTAAATGTAGGTAAGAAAATAAAATAATTACACGGTTTAGATGTACATTCATGAGAGGCGATTCTTTTGAGCCTAGTTACGCCATGGTAGGATAATATTTACCACTAACAAACGAAACGTCTTCAAACATTAATACGATGTGACATGCATGTCCCATCCGTCCAAAATTTTGGCCAAAATTTTGAGGTGCTAAACACACCAGAAGAACACGAATGTAACCTGTTTTCAAGGCGCCACGGCCCAACGCGAAGAACACGGGCAATTGCATGAGCCCATCAGCGTATTGCCAAATTATTTGCCACATGAGGATCTCGTACACATGAGCAAAATTGCAAAGAATTCTTTTTTTTCAGCTCCCGCCTTCTAAATTTAACTCGCTTGAAGGAATTGAACGAATCCTAAAACTGTTCCTGCCCTTGCCCACTTGCACTTCCTTCCAAATTAGACTCAGGTTTATAAGAAATTTATGAAGCACTTGAAGCCTTGTAGGATGATTTTGCAGCCCAATGCCATCTGATCAAATTTTGCAATGCCGGCCTGCCTAAAGATCGATGATATGTTGAAGAGAGGGTATCGTGCTCAGAGACCCGTATAGCACATGCTCCATTTCGTTGTGGTTGAACTCGGCGTTCAGCCTTTCATCTGCTGCATCAAGAATCATGCTCTGATCATACAAATCACTCACGTACCCAGGACACAAAGAGCGTTGGATCCATCTGTTGCCAAGACAAAATTGTACTTATCGGCGTTGTAATTCTCGCGCCCGCCCGCTGCTGCTCGGATCGTCGCGACTCGCACGCGCTGCACCACAGCCGCTGCTCGGCGGAACCGCCTCTCCTCTGTGCGCAGGAGCACGTGCCGCCGCCTGCTGCTGCTACATCTGCCGCAGCATGCTCGCGGCACCACCAGCTCGCTCCGCTGTAGCCTGCGCGCTCGCGCCGCGGCCGTGAGGGACGAGCGGGTTCGACCGCTCGGCGAGAGCGAGTGCTTCTCGAATCTTAGCAGTACATTTCCGTGGACCGAAGCTTATACACTACTAGTAGTAGTTTCTGGGTTCGTCAAAGTGGGCCCAGTAGCACATCACTCAATATCAAGGTCTAAACCCATCTCTAAACATGCATCACCTTCAAATGCATACAGAAATCAGATTTCCGTGGCAGCTTGAAGGTGACATAGGTCCAACTACTGCTAAATTAATTGGATATACTGCACTACTAGACGGCAAGCCATCACCTCAGCTCCTGCTGTAGAGCAGGCTAGCAGCTCGACAAAGGCGGAAGGCAAAGGTCCAGCTAGTTAGTTAAGCAAATGTATGTCGCCCGAAAGCGTGTAATGCGTGGGAAACACGGTTTTCAGCTAGTTAATATGTAGGGGACGGAGGGAGTACATTCGAACGTTGGTAACTGGTGTATCAGATGTCACCGCGCTCCTCAGACACGGCACCACCTGCAAAATGTAGTGTAGCCAGTGATTTTGATGAAAACAAGAAAAGAAAACTGGAATTGAGGGATGATGGATATTGCTTACTTGCAAGCGTGATACCGATGTTCGCCTGGCAATCTGCCTCAGAATTCCACTCCTTCATTCAGAAGCAGTAAAGGGGTAAAATCAGCGGAGAACTTAGCAGAACAATAGAAACTCATGCTTCTTTTATTATTATTATTATTTTCTTTCAATTTGATGAAAGCTATCACAAAAAAAGCAACCATTGATGTGGTAGCTTGCTTAACTAAAGCATATACAAGTGGTCAGTACTTGCAAATAACATCAATTCTGGTGTGAAGAATATCTGATTTGACCAATTCCTACGATGCAAAACCAAAGAGTCACAAGCTTATATAAAACTATAAATGCACTGCATACCCGTAGAACATGGATAATTTCAAAGGAATGAAAGTTTTCTTTCAGCTTTCTCACTTCATTGCACAGCTCGATAATGTGCGGCTGCTTCACTTGCCAGACACCTTTCACCTATTTAGGGTAGAGAAAGCCGTAAGAAGCAGCAACAATAACATTTTTTTGATACCATAATTCTCCGGTCCAATATTTCACTCAGAGAGGAACATTATTGATTGCACAATGAATGCAGTTTTCAAGAAAAAGCATAAATGATTCGACAATCCAAATCAAGAGTACTCAGAGAACAATGCTAAGACAACATTGACAAAGTTATTTAGCTTTGCTCAGTTACTCTACTTCTGTAGAGTGAACCGAGAGGAACACTATTTTATTTTAGGTAGAATAGTATGCAAAGAAAGAACACATATGTACAGGGTGCTCTTCTGCTATATTTTTCCCCAATCGCCCTTGCCTTTCTCCTTAAGCAGGATGACATTTCTATCATGACAAAACAAAGCTAGACAACCAAGTAAAATAAGGGTTGAAGCTTTGATTACTTACAGTGAAGAAAGCCATACCTGATTGCAGACGAGTTGAGAGTCCCCATGAACTTTAATTCTCTTGAATCCATGCCGAATCGCATATTTCAGTCCTAACAATAGGCCCCGATACTCAGCAACATTATTAGTAGCGACACCAAGACCCTCACGAAGCCGAGATATCTTCATGGTTATGTGATAACATGAGTAAACCCATGATAGATGGAGCAACCGCAAACAATAAATTTTTTAAGCGCAGTAAGTATTTGATCATACCACTGTACCATCTTCTTTCTTAAGCACAGCTCCAGCACCTGCTTTTCCTGGGTTCCCTTTTGAAGCACCATCGAAATAAAGAATACCCACCATCTGAATAACCAGACAAGTGCAAAACCCAATATCAACTTATGCATGAAAATAAATATCATGTATGATGGGAACTGGGAAGCATCACAAGACATGAATCTAAATCATGCAAGTGCATTGTAGCTAAAATAAATTAGTACTTGAGCCATGAGTTGTAGTTGGTTTCTATCACTATCATAAAGCTCTTTTAGCGAATCTTTTGTATGGAAGAATGCAGAGTTAAATGAATTAAGCCTCTCAATCTGTTTGATCACTGTAATTTGTTCGCATACAACAATTTCCCTCAATAGCACATATCATTTAAAAGACATATAAAGGGTTGATAGCTTTGTTGTTCTGCATTAAGTTGCTGATCGATTTTGTGGCATTGACCTTTTTCCCTCACATATAGATTATTAATGCACCAGTGACCAGCCTTTATGTAAGGACACTGGAAAGTAAACAGCACAAATAATATACAAGAAATATCAAGTTCCCAAAGGACAAGAAAAGTACCAGGACTTGCCTCAAACGTGAAGGAAAAGAAGAAATCAGTCAAAAGCCAGAAACCTAGATTTTGAACTAGCTTTCTTAAAGGACTGCAAAGTACAGAAAGTTGAAAATTTCTTCTCTTAATCATGAACTCCATCTTAATTTTGGATATAAAATGCTACCATTCCAAGTTCAGAGAGTTTTTCTTTTTAAAGTTGACGAATACAAATTTAGTGCTAAATAGATATGTGGTTCAAGACCAGTCTGGTTCATATCGTTACACAACAAAATCTGGTTCATAACTTCAGATTATCACACAACAAAGTTAAAGAGTATTCACCATAGAAGCATGAGTCAATACTGCTTAGTTTACTTGATACAGAGCATAATCAAGACAATATTTTCAATAAAATAGTTGCATGGAAACTGAAGAGACTGGCAGGTGCAAGTATTGTGGTGAGGGTGGAAAGTATTTAGCCCAAACATGATTGAACTTACATATTGTTTTGAGATAGGTTGTACATCAACAGCTCCAGTTTGATTAAAATTTGCTGGTGAGATATGCCCGAAGGAACTAGATCTGGCTTCCTGCAGCATAAGCTCATCAACAATACAGCAGATGCCAATACTAACAGAAGTAGTAAGTTGAGAGGTACATAATAAACTTTTATGACTAAATAAGCAGATTGAGATAATAGTGCTTGATGGATTCACATATACAAAATCCATGCATAGTTTCATTTGTAAATATGCATTTCACATCAGACATATGCCGATTTGCTAGGAACACATAACCTGGAAATGAAATACTCTCTCCATTCCAAATTATAAGACGTTTTGGCTTATCTAAATACATAGCTTTTGCTACGACTTAGATATACGCTATGTCTAGAAACATAGTAAAAGCAATGTATTTTAGAAAAGCTAAAACGTCTTATTTATGATTTGGAATGGAGGGAGTACATGCTTAGTTATGATTTATGAACTTGTGATGCCAGCCATGTGAAATACCATTACAAGGGGAAATGCATGTGTTAGAGAATTCTAATCTTCCTCTTTTTCATACCCACTCTGCCTTTAGGTGGCATCGAGGATTGTGTATCATATTTAGGCCTTCCACAGTGTGACAGTGGTGCCTAAAAACACCAGCCTCCACCTATGAATTCTAGCACCGCTGCAGTTAGCTCAGCGGTGGTAGAGAATACCAAGCATCACTTGTGGGACCCACCAATCCAGTTGAAAGTAAATGAAAAAGTAGATGCCGTATTGAAAGCTGTTTCTCAATGGGTACAAAGGAAACAATATTTTATCAATCTGGCTTCAGTTGGCATCGGTGAAAGTAGTTGTGTCGCTCCGCGTTTTTCTGGCATCACTCAAAAACTGGCTTCACTAGTTGCAATGGAGGGAGTAACTCTACAATCCTCTCTCTCCTCTTTTAGGCATCACTCAAGAGCAACATTGTGGAGGGCCTTAGACACCAATATGAGGATATTTGAGTTCTTGCAGTACTTACATGGTTCAGATCAACATGTTGTGCTCCAGTCTGAGATGCTATAACATTATGGAAGCCTACATGATTTGGAGCCAGTTGATTTGGACTAGAACCAAGTATGTCCTGCAAATAAAAAAGGAAAGTGGAAAATATGAGACTAGAATGAGCAGAAGATATGAACAAGAAAATATCCTAGAAGACAACCCATGAACTCAGTAATAATTTTTAAAAGATTTCAATGTGCCAAATAGTGATGGAACTACACAATCAATGCAATTTTCAGCACTTTACCTGAAACTACAAGGAACAAAGGGGACCAAGTACATCTTCCCTAAGTTCAGCTGCATTGATTACATAAGTAGCATTACTTAGGCCCCGTGAAGACAAGTATTTCTCCTTTCCTCTACTCCAAGAGTGACCCTTGTAGGCACTTGCAGCAGGGCCAGATACCTTTAAAAGAAGAGAAGCAGCGATCTGAGATAATGTCCATCACAGAACACATGCAATTGCCAAGACTTGCATTTATATAATTCCTTAGGGAAATTGATGTAGCTTCAGTGAGAATTCACAAAATTTGTTTAAATTTTGAAGAATGGTACAAGAAAAATAGAATATAGAAAATACAGTTGAATAGTTAAACAGTAAGACAGTCTGCTGCTAAAACATTTTGCAAGATCAAACATAAAATCAAAACAAAACATAGCTAAAATAATTTAATACTACACATACTTGATGGGAATTTCATTAGGATTACAAGGTAAGGGATATTGTGCAAGGTCGAATAAGTTCTAGTTGTAGCCAGGAAAATGCTACGGCATAAAAACAAATGACTTGTAAAAGAACAAAAAAAAGGTTATGAGTGGCAATTGCCAAGTATACCATTAATTACTGAACAGCTGTTATGGTTTCGAATCTTTTAGGAGAATATAGCTAGTGCAAGATTTCACAGATAATGCCAATTGTTGTGTATTAAATTAAACTAAAATAAAGGATCCTTTAACATCTTGCCAACCTAGCCTCAGGAAAATATCCATGGTATTCACAGAACTAGCAGTGTATCAGAATAATGTAGTTTCTAAGAAACAACTGAAACCTTAGATAACTTATTTGTAGACATTATTGTAGTGGTTTTCTTAGTAGGAGACAGCAAGCTAAGAGGCTACTCAAGTTGATATGCATACTTGTACAGATCTGAGATCCCCCATGTCATGTCAGGGAGTTAAGGGAGTAAGGGAATGTGGTGTTCTCCTAAATAATTTGGTATTAGCATTGCCAAAAGGTAGGAACAATGTATTTCAGTAGAATTTTTTCATTTGGTAGAATTGAAAATCAAAATAACATATATCCATTCAAGCATCAGCAAAATATGAGATGCAAACAACATTACAGTACAATCATCTAAATATCTGTAGTTCCACGCTGTTACACATACCGAAGAGCAAATCTGAGCCTGGCAGTCACTCAGAGTTTTGTAAACTGCCACCATATCACCTTTCCTCACGACATGGTAGTCACTGCCCTCTTCCATCACAGCCACGGGCGGATCCAGCTGGATGCATGGGTATTCCCAGGAATACCCAATTATTTTGAGAGAAAAAATGAGTATATGTTAGATATATGTATGATGGGATCCCATGTATGATATATTGCATGGTTTTCAAGTCGTCGCCTAGGCGTCCAAATCCTGGGCGTCCCCATCGCCACGACCAAAATGCGTCCCCATCGCCACGACCAAAATCCAGCAAAGCAAAACAGGAGGCGAGGGAGAAGAAAGTGGAAGAGCAGAGGAGGACCAGCAGGATTTGGGGAAGGCCAAACTCCCATCTCCGCACCATCGGCTCCCATGGCCATGGCAGCTTCCTCACCGGCCAACTGCAGAATTAGTGATGTGAGAGGGGCAGCAGCAGGCCACAACAGCTCTCGATCTGCATAGAGTGGAGAAGATCTGCAAGGGGCCGCATGGGAGAAGGGGAGGGGAAGCGGCAGGGAGGACCGGAGGAGAAGTGCTGGCTGCAGATGTCAACGGAGGGGAGAGAGAGAGAGAGAGAGAGGCGGCACCTGATAGAAGCAGCAGCACCAGCATCGGCGGCGGCGACCTCGTCGGAGAGCGAGAGGGGCGAGAGGCGGCACCTTATAGAAGGGTTTAGGGAAACATGGCTTCTCGGCGGTCGCATGGGCTTCCTTAGTTTTTTTTTTTTCCTTGTTCTTTTCAATTTCATTTTCTTTCTGCTTTCTTCACGCTGCACATACTTCCTACGTTCCGAAAAGAGCGTCGTTAGGTTTTCTTGACCTCTTGTTTAACCATCCGTCTTATTTTTTTTTTAAAAAAAACATCCGTCTTATTTAATTTTTTAAAAAAATTATTATATATTTTGTTATGACTTATTTAATCACTAGAGATACTTTAATAATAATGATTTGTCTATTTTATATTTTACATAAATTTTTAAATAAAAACGAATCAAAAACACGAAGTCGCAAAATCTAAAATGACACTTTGGAACGGGGAGTACCCATTTAGGTGTCACCTAGTTGATTTCAATTACTATCGTGGGGTTCGGCCGGGGGGTCGGGGCGCATGGCCGCAGTGCATGGGGGGCATGCGTGGCGGCCGGCGGGCGGGGGCTTTAGCGAGCGGTCGGGCGGGCGGGGTGAAAGGTCCTAATGGCTAGAGGGGGGTGTGAATAGCCTATTAAAAATTCTTTCAACAACACTAAGCACCGGATTAGTAAATAAGATGGCGAAGCTATTAAGCAATGCAACAAGCTATCTATGCAAGCCTCAAGTCAATTCTATAGTCTCTAATCCACTCAAAGGCTATATCGCTAGTTTACTCCTAGGTGAACAAACAATTTTAACTAGATTACAACTAGGAGCTAACTAGACTAAGCAACCTAACACACTACTCAAGCTAACAAGCTAAGCACCCTAGCAAGATATACTACAAAGTAAATGCAAAGAGGTGCTCAATACAATACCACCGTTGTTGAGTAGAGGTTGTGGTCAATCACCGTGTACAAGAAATCTCCAACGAGCAAGAACAATGACACGATGATTTTTCACCGAGGTTCACGTGTTTGCTTAAGCACGCTAGTCCCCGTTGTGGCGACACACTCACTTGACGGTTGCTAAGCTTAATGGCCGTGCCAAAACCCCTATGGGCGCTCAAGCAAAAACGATCACAAGAGAGGGTCCAACACGCCCACGAGCAATCCACTAGTGACGCCTTTTCGCTTGAACCTCCCGCGGGGGTAAGGCTCAACCCCTCACAATAACCACCGGTGTGGCCTCAAACAAGCTCCAATTGAGCTCAACACCGCCTCTTGCTCCAAGCCGCTAGGAAACCGGACAAATTCTCAAGAAAACAAGAATCCCACGGCTTCTCCAAGGATGAAGTGCTCTAGATGCAACCAAGCAATGCAATGCACTTCTATCACTCTCAATCTCACCAAGAATTCGAGTTAGAGTTGGGGAGATGAGTGGAGAGAAGTATCAAATGCTCACTAGCAAGTTGGAAGCTTCAAATGTGCAAGGGAGAGCCTAAGGAACCAGCCAACCAAGTATATATATGGCTCCTCTCGAAATGGAGCCGTTGCTCCAAAAAATTTGCTCTCTCTGCGGTGATCGGGACGACCGACAGGAACCACCACCGGTCCGCCGCGAGTCCGGTCACGCTTCCGTCACAACCGAAAGGGTTGGGCCCACACTAGCACCCTTCCTTCGGTGCGTCCGATCGGCAGATCCGGTCAACACCGGAAGCTTCCGGTCCAGGTCCGGCCACAGCGTCCCGGCAAAAACCCGCCGCAGGGCTCTCGCGACGCGCATCGGCCGGACGCTCCGGTGAGCGCGTCCGGCCGCTCTGGATACCGCTTCTTCTTCTTTTTTTCTTTGCTCTTTGCTTCAAACTTGCTTCGCCTCTTGCCGTAGGTTGCCAACACGTCCAAGATGACCACGTTATCACCAATGTTAGCACGTCGAGATGTTAGGCAAGATCGAGTTAGTGCTCTCATGTCCTAAATGCAATATGCAAGTCAATTGGACCTAGAAGCACTTCATGCAAGGATTGTCGCGGCATCCCCTCTTGATAGTCGGCTATCTATCCTATAATGTGATCACACGCTCTATCGTGTTTTGATCACTAAAAGGAAAACCCTATCAAGATACCTTTGTCTTGATCTCCCTAAGGGTTTCTCTCAAGCCGATCACCGAGCTTGACGATCCATCAAGTCCACCGACATTGTCCATGTTCATGATCATCATGCTCCTTGTCATCAACCTAATCCTATCTCAAATCACACACTTAGAGCAAAGGATTAGTCCACAAGTGTGTCATCAATTTCTAAAACCAAACATGAGATTTCAATCTTCCCCTTTTTGGTAATTGATGACAACCAACTCATAAAGATTTGAAATAAAATTCAATTGAACTTGAATTGCTTGCCCATAGAGTTTTGATCATGAATCAAGAGATGGACAATCATTTTAAGGTTCGGTTTTGGTAGTAGTAGCTCCCCCACATATGTGCTTCCATGTGTTTGGATCAAGTTGGCACATATGTATGGATAGAAATCTTGGGGAGAGATACTAATACCAAAAGAGATGCTAAGGTTCTAGAATTTAGACCTTTGAAGCGTGAAACCATCGGAGTCCTTAGCATCATGTATCTAGACATTCATCAAAAACTCAACATACCCCATGAGATCAACATTATAGGCTAAAATGTAAGCTTTGTCTAGATACATCCTATGCATGCTAGTTGATCAATACATCAATCAATTTTCAAAAACTAGCATACACCAAGCAATCATGTATATTGAATTTAGATTGCCAATGCAACATCACATTATGATCATGCACATAACAAATGCACAAATAGTCTATGAGCTTGCTCCCCCTATTTGTGTGATCCTTTCCAACATCTTTGTGACTTATTTCTCCCCCTTTGTCAACAATCACCAAAAAGGTGTAAATGAGAGAAATCAAGTCAATCAAAGTATCACATGTGGTCTCATCTAGATCACTCGCCTTTCCATGTATTCAAGTTTGAACCAAAGATAAGCTTTTTCACACCTCATATACATAAGGGATATCTTGCACCATGTTAGAATACACATCAATAGTGCATTTTTTAGAGTTGACACTAGGATTGCAAGCACATAAACATGTCATATGCCACCACTAGTTCATAGAACCAATCAAAGCAATAGTGGTGCCACACATACATTGAAACATTTGATTTTCCATGAATGAGTCTAGCAAGCATGCATGATGGCTAGATGCACTAACAAGTCCTTAGCAATATATGAATGCCATGACAACCAACTTTTACCTTGGGGTTTGTCGAAGGAGAGGCATGTCATATAAGTGGGGTGCATCAACTCAAGTTAGAGAAGTCAATAATGTTCAATTCTCCCTTTAGCATGTAAAACCTCTTCTCATCAAGTGGCCCGATGAATATGTCGGCTAGTTGATCTTCGATGCCAATGCCCATGATACAAATGTCACCCTTTTTGTTGATGATCTCTTATGAAGTGATGCCTTATATCAATGTGCTTTGTTCTTGGATGTTGAATCGGATTTTGGGTCATCTTCCTTGCACTTTCATTGTCACAATACAATGGGACTTTGTCAAATGGAATCCAAAAATCCTTCAATGTTGACCTCATCTAAAGCAATTGAGTGCAACAATTTTCCGCACTAATGTATTCGGCCGGGTTGAAAGAGCAACACTATTTTGCTTCTTTGAAGACCATGATACTAGTGACCTTTCAAGGAATTGACATGTGCCACTTGTGCTCATTCTATTGATCTTGCACCCTCCATAATCGGAATCCGAATATCCAATCAAATCAAACTTGGATCCCTTTGGATACCATAGTCCAACATCTTGTGTGCCCTTCAAGTACATCACAATTCTTTTTGGCTGCCTTGAGGCGACTTTCTCTTGGATCGGATTGATATCTAGCACACATGCCCACACTAAATGCTATGTCCGGTCTTGATGCGGTTGCATAGAGTAAACTACCAATCATAGACCTATACTTCTTTTGTTCAATCATGTTGCCACTTGGATCGGGGTCTAGTCTTCCATTGGTTGCCATTGGTGTGGACATCGACTTGGCATCTTGTAGATCAAACTTCTTGATCATGTCTTTGATATACTTGCCTTGACTAATGAATGTGTCATTCTTCAATTGCTTGATTTGGAGTCCAAGGAAGAATGTGAGTTCTCCAAGCATTGACATTTCAAACTCATTGGCCATCATCTTAGCAAACTCTTCACAAAACTCTTGGTTGGTTGACCCAAAGATAATGTCATCAACATATATTTGCAACACAAACAAGTTTTTGCCAATCTTCTTGGTGAAGAGAGTGGTGTCCACCTTTCCCATCTTGAACCCTTTAGAGAGGAGAAAATCTCTCAACCTCTCATACCATGCTCTAGGTGCTTGCTTCAATCCATACAAAGCTTTCTTCAACTTGTAGACATGGTTTGGATACTTCTCATCTTCAAAGCCCTGGGGTTGTTCAACATACACCAACTCATTGATGAAGCCATTCAAGAATGCACTT
Organism: Hyparrhenia diplandra; assembly: GCA_015847255.1. Taxonomy (NCBI): domain Eukaryota; kingdom Viridiplantae; phylum Streptophyta; class Magnoliopsida; order Poales; family Poaceae; genus Hyparrhenia; species Hyparrhenia diplandra. The sequence goes on along the minus strand of JADLZK010009745.1, from coordinate 49,891 downwards.
TTCACATCCATTTGATAGAGCTTGATGTCATGAGCACATGCATAAGCAAGCAAGATTCTAATTGCTTCAAGTCTAGCAACCGGTGCATAGGTCTCTCCAAAGTTAAGACCCTCTACTTGAGTGTACCCTTGAGCTACTAGCCTTGCCTTGTTTCTCACTACAATTCCATCTTGATCTTGCTTGTTCTTGAAGACCCATTTGGTTTCAATCACATTATAGTCCTTAGGCCTTTCCACCAATTCCCATACATCATTTTTCTTGAAGTTGTTCAACTCTTCATGCATGGCATTGATCCAATTTTCCTTCTTTAGTGCATTTTTAATGTTTTCCGGTTCTTCTTGTGCTACAAAGGCATGGTGAGCACAAAAAGATGCTAATCTTCTTCTAGTAACCACTCTACTATTGATGTCACCGACAATTTGATCAATGGGATGATCTCTTGCAATGTTGGATGGTTGCATCACTTGCACTTGATGACTAGGATGAGTGGATGGACTAGCTTGTTGCTCTTGATCTTGATCTTCATCTTGAGTGCCACTAGTGCTAGCTTCATTTGTACCAATCTCAACCATAGTGGTGGGCAATGGAGTGTCATCATCATCATCAATTTGCCTTGGCCGAATGTCACCAATATTCATTGTCCTCATTGCATTCTCCAAGTTGGAACCACTCACATCATCATGATTTTCAACTTCATTTTGAGAGCCTTAGGTTTCATCAAATTCAACATCATGGACTTCTTCAAGTTTGCCACTTCCCAAGTTCCAAACTCTATAAGCTTTGCTTGTGGTTGAATATCCAACTAGGAACCCTTCATCACACTTCTTGTTAAACTTGCCCAATCTTGTGCCTTTCTTGAGAATGTAGCATTTGCATCCAAAGACTCTAAAGTAACCAATGTTGGGTTTCCTTCCATTTAGCAACTCATAAGGTGTCTTGCCAAGCATCCCATGACAATAGAGTCGGTTGCTACAATAGCAAGCCGTGTTGATTGCTTCGTTCCAAAAGGAATGGCTAACATTGTATTCACTAAGCATTGATCTTGCCATTTCAATCAAGGTTCTATTCTTCCTCTCAACTACACCATTGGATTGAGGAGTGTAGGTTGGTGAGAATTGATGTCCAATGGTAAGCTCATCACACAACTCTTCAATTCTTATGTTCTTGAATTCACTTCCATTGTCACTCCTAATCTTCTTGATGGATGTCTCAAATTCATTTTGCACCCTCTTGACAAAAGTCTTAAAAAGCTCAAACACATCATTCTTGTCATGCAAAAAGAACACCCATGTATATCTTGTGTAGTCATCAACTATGACAAAACCATACTTGTTGCCACCAATGCTAGAGTATGATGTTGGCCCAAACAAGTCCATGTGTAGCAACTCAAATGCCTTGCTTGTACTCATTATGCTCTTGGTTGGATGTGCATTGCCATATTGCTTCCCGGCTTGACATGCTCCACAAGGTTTGTCCTTCTCAAACTTCACATCATCCAAGCCTCTAACCAAGTCATGCTTCATCAACTTGTTCAATTGCTTCATTTCAACATGACCAAGCCTTCTATGCCACAACCACCCTTTGCTAGCCTTTGAGAGTAAACATGTTGTCAACTTGGCTTCTTTTGAGTTGAAGTCCACTAGATAGAGATCACCATATCTAAATCCCTTGAAGATCATGTTTGCACCATCACCACTAACCACTTTAACTTCTTGTCTTGTGAATATGCATTTGTACCCATGGTCACAAAGTTGAGAAACCGACAAAAGGTTGTAATCAAGATGATCAACTAGCAACACCTTTGACAAGCTTTTCTCTTGAGTGATAGCAATCTTGCCTAACCCAACACATTGCCTTTCTTGTCATTGCCAAATGTGATTGACTCATACTCATCAATGCCCTTGATGCTAATAGACTTGAACATATTAGAATCCCCGGTCATGTGTTGAGTGCACCCACTATCCATTATCCAATGCTCTCCTCCGAATGCGGTAATTGACCTATAAAATAAGATCAATTCTTCTTAGGTACCCAATGTTGCTTGGGTCCTTCAAGGTTAGTCACCAAGGCTTTTGGTATCCAAATGGCTTTCTTCTTTGAGCCCATCCATGGTGTACCAATGTACCTAGCACGAACACCATTGTTCTTCTTTACAAGCATATAAGAATTATCAAGCTTGATGGAAGAGACATTGGTTTTCTTGTTCATGCACTTTTTGCTCCAAGTGACCAACTTGCTTGCAAGCTTTGCAATAGCTACCATTGTTCTTCACAAAACGAGTCTTGTGAGTTACAAGGGGCGGCCTTGCCTTTCTTGGGGATATAGCCTAAGCCCTCCTTGTATAAGGATGCCCTTTGGCTACCCAAGCACATAAGCAAGCGGTCCTCACCACTATAGGCCTTAGCCAAGGAGTGATTGAGCTCCTTTACCTCCCTCTTTAAACAAGCATTCTCATGAATAAGCATAGGGTTGTCATTATCTTCACTAGTGACGGATATGCTAGTGATAGAGCTAGTGGAGGCTACACACTTGGGTGTTGATTCATCAACTAGGATATCACACATGATGCTTGCATTGCATGTATCAACATTTTCAACAACTAGGCACAACTTGTGCTCATCAAGTAGAGAGGAATGAGCTTTCTCTAACTTAGAATGAGATTTCTCAAGCTTCTTATGGTCTACCTCTAGACTCTCATAAGATGCCCGAAGCTCATCAAGTTCTTACTTAAGGCTCTTTGTTTCCTTACGCAAGCCCTTGCATTCCTTCCTACTTTGCTTAAACATTACAATGCACTCATCAAGCATGCTTTGCAACTCCTCCCTAGTATGAGTTGGCTCCTCATCATCACTATCACTATCACTATCATTATCATCATCATTAGTGATAGATTGTACCTTAGTGGCCTTAGCCATGAAGCATGAGGAAGGAGTGTCGAAGAGGAAGATCTTGTCATGCATAGCAAGGTGAGCTTGTCCCTTCTTCTTGTTCTTCTTCTCCTCTTCTTCATCACTTGAAGAGGATGAGCCATCACTATCCCACATAGCCACATGTGACTCATTCTTCTTCTTGGGCTTCTTCTCCTTCTCATTCTTGGCATCATTCTTCTTTCTTGCTTTCTTGATGCCCTTCTCATCATCACTTTCATATGGACACTCGGCAATCAAGTGACAATCATCATGGCAACGAAAACATGTCATGTTGCCTTCGTTCTTGCCATCCTTGGTCTTCTTCTTGGATGATTGCTTCTTCTTGTTCTTAGAGATGTAGTTCCTTTTCATAAACTTACCTAATCTCCTCACAAAGAGAGTCATTTGCTCATCCACTTCACTTTCACTTGTAGAAGTGACATCCTCTTCATCACTAGATTCTTCCTTCTTCTTCTTGCCCTTGGATGAAGAACTAGCTTTGAGTGCTAGGCCTTTCTTGTCCTCATCCTTGGTCTTCTTGTTGGCCTTGTTGATGAGCTCTTGCTTCTTTGAGTCATCTCTAAATGAATCATCGGTCATCACTTCATCAAGCAATTGGTTTGGTGTCAAGGTCTTCAAGTTTGTCTTCACCAAAACCGTCTTGAGCATCTCAAATCTCTCCGGTAAGCACCTCAAGAACTTCATGTTGAATGTTGTGTCCTTGATGTCTTCACCAAGTGCATTGAGATCGTTCACCAACACTTGCATGCGGTGGAACATCTTCATTACACTTTTAGTCTTCCTCCATCTTGAAGCTATTGAATTGCTCAAGCTTGATATATGCCTTTGCTTGCTTGACGCCTTCGGTGCCTTCATAGCACTCTTCTAGCTTCTTCCATATATCATGGGCAAGGGTGAGTATCTTGACTTGCTCAAACACTCTATCGTTGAATGCCTCATGAAAAGCACTCACGGCCACATCATTGGCATAAATCTTCTTTTCTTCCAATGCGGTTGGCTCATTTGGCTTTGCCACTTCAAACTTCTTTTCCGTGATAACCCACACTTCTCTATTGATTTGCTTGAGGTGTGCGGTCATCTTCAACTTCCAATGCCCAAAGTTGGTGTCATCGAAAGGTGGCGCCTTCTTGGTGTTGTTAACATGAAATCTAGCCATTTTCTTATCACCGTTGGATGTTAAGCCACTCAAATACGGTGCCTCGGCTCGATACCACTTGAAAGGTCCTAATGGCTAGAGGGGGGGGTGAATAGCCTATTAAAAATTCTTGCAACAACACTAAGCACCGGATTAGTAAATAAGATGGCGAAGCTATTAAGCAATGCAACAAGCTATCTATGCAAGCCCCAAGTCAATTCTATAGTCTCTAATCCACTCAAAGGCTATGTCGCTAGTTTACTCCTAGGTGAACAAACAATTTTAAATAGATTACAACTAGGAGCTAACTAGACTAAGCAACCTAACACACTACTCAAGCTAACAAGCTAAGCACCCTAGCAAGATATACTACAAAGTAAATGCAAAGAGGTGCTCGAATACAATACCACCGTTGTTGAGTAGAGGTTGTGGCCAATCACCGTGTACAAGAAATCTCCAACGAGCAAGAACAATGACACGATGATTTTTCACCGAGGTTCACGTGCTTGCTTAAGCACGCTAGTCCCGTTGTGGCGACACACTCACTTGACGGTTGCTAAGCTTAATGGCGGTGCCAAAACCCCTATGGGCGCTCAAGCAAACGATCACAAGAGAGGGTCCAACACGCCACGAGCAATCCACTAGTGACGCCTTTCGCGAACCTCCCGCGGGGTAAGGCTCAACCCCTCACAATAACCACCGGTGTGGCCTCAAACAAGCTCCACTTGAGCTCAACACCGCCTCTTGCTCCAAGCCGCTAGGGAACCAGGGCAAATTCCCAAGAAAACAAGAATCCAGCGGCTTCTCCAAAGGATGAAGTGCTCTAGATGCAACCAAGCAATGCAATGCACTTCTATCACTCTCAATCTCACCAAGAATTCGAGTTAGAGTTGGGGAGATGAGTGGAGAGGAGTATCAAATGCTCACTAGCAAGTTGGAAGCTTCAAATGTGCAAGGGAGAGCCTAAGGAACCAGCCTAAGGAACCAGCCAACCAAGTATATCAAGCAATGCATGCTTCAAATGTGCAAGGGAGCTCTGGGCCGGTGCTTCTTCTTCTTTTTCTTTGCTCTTTGCTTCAAACTTGCTTCGCCTCTTGCCGTAGGTTGCCAACACGTCCAAGATGACCACGTTATCACCAATGTTAGCACGTCGAGATGTTAGGCAAGATCGAAGTTAGTGCTCTCATGTCCCTAAATGCAATATGCAAGTCAATTGGACCTAGAAGCACTTCATGCAAGGATTGTCGCGGCATCCCCTCTTGATAGTCGGCTATCTATCCTATAATATGATCACACGCTCTATCGTGTTTTGATCACTAAAAAGGAAAACCCTATCAAGATACCTTTGCCTTGATCTCCCTAAGTTTCTCTCAAGCCGATCACCGAGCTTGACGATCCATCAAGTCCACCGACATTGTCCATGTTCATGATCATCATGCTCCTTGTCATCAACCTAATCCTATCTCAAGTCACACACTTAGAGCAAAGGATTAGTCCACAAGTGTGTCATCAATTTCCAAAACCAAACATGAGATTTCCGCGGGGGCACGCGTCTGCGCCGACGGGGGACGGCGGGCGGGCGAGGTTCAGCGGTAGGGCCGGGCCGGGCGGACGGGGAGTGCTTGGTGCGTCGCAAGACGGCGAAGCTTAGTGCCTTGGTTCACCCGGCCGGCGCCGGCGGGCAAAGGGCTGCGCCCGCCGTGAGCAGCGGACAACTTGTGCGCCAATGGTGAGCTCAACTCAAGCCTCCGGCTCGGTCCACGATTATTGTTTAGTGCTATAAAAAAAAAACGATGGATTCCGTTTACGTACATGCCTACATGGGTGTGGATCAAATGTATGTTTTTTTTGTTTAGTGCTAGATCTGGCTAGTTTTGTTTTATGGGTTTTCACTTTTCACTTTTCATTCACACTTTGGAAGTTTTATGCCTACATGGATGTGGATCAAAAATTTTGGAAAGATCAAGCTACTTGTTTGTCAATTATCGGACCAAGTTATCCTATATTTTTAATGTTGTGTCATGTATTTTGTTGTTCCATCTGTCAATTATCTGATTATATATAATGTATATATAAACCGGTTTGATAAAACGGTTTATTATTAACGACCAAATGGTTCAACCGGTAAAAGGTGAGGCCAATGAACCATCCAACCGATGGCCTCACCGGTTGATCTCCCCTCGGTTTGAAAAACTAGGGGTGCGGGGGCGCCACCCAAGGCCTGCAACCACGTTCATGTGGCAGTAGAAGTACAAGGCGTGCATGATGCATCTCAATCATCTACGAGGTGCTGCTCCGTTCATGAGACAGTAAGAGGGTTACGTACTAGCATTTTTTGGGTTGTGCGTGACAACTCGGGCCTCGGCTAGGCGGCTCGGGCGCCTGCCGCGCTTAAGTGATAGCCTTTCATCACAAAAGCTCTAGGAGTATATATGCAGTCCTCCCGGAGATGACCCGGGCGTCGGTAGCATGCAAAAAAAAAAAAAAAAAAAAAAAAAAACAAGCTCACAAGACCCCAAAGAAAAGTAGGAGTAAACGGTCACTTGGAATCCAAGGAGCTTGAATCTAAATCTCTAGGAGCAATCTGTCTTTTTGTGAAGCAAGGTACGGGAGTAAATCTTGTATTAGGCTGTAGTCTTTGGTGGTCTTTGTACACGTGGCATTGGAGCAAGCGTGTTTCTTGTGAAGCACCGGGGGTGTTTAGTTGGTGAAATATTTTGGATTGGTTTCTTGTAGCACTTTTTCGTTTGTATTTGTCAAGTATTGTCTAACCATAGACTAACTAGGCTTAAAAGATTAGTCTCTCGTACTTTGAATAATCCATGCATTCACTCCACTTAGTTTATGTTTTCTCATAGTAAATCCATTGCATGTTTAATTCCTTGCAACCACCCATCATGTCATTTGCATATAAAAATAATAAATAAATAAAAATATTATCCTCACCATGATCATGCTCTTTCATCTTTTTTTAAGTGAATCTCTATAGTGCTTTCATGCTATCTTTGTTTGCTCATGCATGCTTTAGTTTGGAAGTATTTAACATACTTCCATTAGCTTTTTTAAACATAAGCGTGGTGCTTAGGTTATATAAACTTTCCTTAGTTAAATTAGACATGGAGTCTAGTTTAATTATTGAACTAATAATTGCTTGTGTAGACATTGGCTATTGTTGGACTAACCCCTGCAGAAAAAAAGAAAATTCTCAAATCCAATTCGGGTAAGATAAGAGATCAACTCACGATGAAGCAAGGCGTATGATGAACTCCAATAACTGCGTGCGGAAAGAAAGACCGGATCGTTCCTCATAGAAGAAAGATCTGTAAGTATCACATTATTTATTTTGTCTTTTGCTAAAAGTTACATTTGCCTTGATCCATGCTAGAGTGCAGCTAAGAACATAGTTTAAAAAAAATGATAAATAATATATGTGCTAAAGTAATCAAAGAACCATCTTTTTGTTAGCATAGATGAGTTTATATCAACCTTTGGACAACAACCCGTTCTTCAATTAGTTGCAATCCTTCGGGTATACGTCCACTAATATTTTGCGAAAAAGAATCATCGGTGTGCACGTTCATTGTTTAGCATGAACCTACCACACCACCACAGTCTACCTCACTTCTACATCTTTAGAAGACTGTCAAGATCCGGCTTGGGGAGTGCAACCCCCATTATCCGTAAGTACTCTTATCCTTTACTTTATTTACTACTAATTTGGTTTGTTAAAAGATATAAAAAGATGCATAACTATAGAAAACTAAATAAAAGTTTAAGTTATATATATAGTTTATAAATAAATAAATAGATAGTGTGCTTATGCTTGCTAGAATAAAATTAATGTGAAGATGATCCCTATGCTAAGGAAATGATGAATAGTTGCTCGCCATAAATTCCTCTTTTAAAGTACTTACGATTCAGACTTAGATTCTCCCAAAGCTTTAAATGCTTAATTTGCTCTAAAACCCAACACACAGTGGGAAGCACATGCTTAATCCGAGTCTTAGCGTTGGAGGATAAAGATACATGAAAAGTTGAGCTGCTATTTATCATATTCCTAGAGATACGATTCTGGTTTTTATCTTTGAAAATTATAAAACATTACATGATGAGTTCCTTAGCTATGACCCTTAAGAGTTTACCATTCGCATCAAAGATCATCTCACTCCACTAAATACTGCTTCTTCTAACTCGAAGTACGCCTCCCCATCGTAGCTAGCCATAAATATAAAAATAAACTCTTGCAATTTTTGGGTATGTCTCTCTCAATGTCTTATAAAGGCTGGGCTACATTCGAAAAAAAAAAAGAAAGAAAAAAGAAAAATAAATATTTTGAGAGAAAAGTGAGACAAGAGAGGGAGAGTAACGGACAAAAGTCATACTAGGCGAGAAGGGCCTACCTCCCTAATAATAAAAAAATATATATATTTAGAGATGAATAAAGGACACGTGTCAGGGGTGAGTAGGGCCCACATCTCTAAGGAGAGAAAAATGGACACAATTCCGGGCAAAGCCCACCTCTCCAAGAATGGTTAGCCCAGACCTTAGCAATTTTTAGAAACAGAGATATAGTTCAAGATGCTTGAGAAGAAAAATACTAGAAAAAGGCTAAAAGGCTATTTACCTTTCATCCTCATTCACTTCACCACTATCATCCCACTATGTATGTCCTACCACATGTGTAATTCCACTACCACCATCTACTTAAGAGGGTCATACATAGGATCTCTGAGTTTCTTTTGAAAAATATTGCAAAACCCCAGGATGATAGTTGATCAAAGAACTTGAGACATGGTACTTGACTTGATTATTCTGTCTTTTAATTGCTTATGATTCGTGAAAAGGCTACGCCCCATGGTAAACAGGTATGAGAGAGCAATGCGGTTAAGTGGAGAATTTATTTCGATAAACACGGTTATTTACGAGGTATGAAAGCGTAGTAGCAACTCCCGATCCTACTATAGCATATAGCTTTGCTAGGGACTAGCAAAGGGTAAGCTTAAGGGGAGTTTGTTGACACTGTTATCGTATAAATTTATTAATCAAATAAACATAAGAAAGGGGTAAAAATAATAATACCAACTTAGAATAGGGTGTCACTAACATATTTCCACGAGTTTTGGTGAAGTTATGATTTGCGAGGGACTAAACGGGAAAACACGAAATTCACGAGCCATACAACTACGCGGCGTAATGCAATCCAACTCAGAAAAAGGCTCTAGAAGGCTCGGACTAATCCCGGCGTGATCAAGACTTAACACCCGAAATTAGGAGTCGGAAGGTCCGAGAAGCCACGGCGCGACGACGGGACCCGGCGGGCCCAGCTGCGGGCGTCGGCCCAATAATAGGGGCGTCGGCTGCCACCCTCCGCCATATCGGCCCCGCTTCCGGAAGCTTCCTCCACCGCCTCCAAGATGCAATCAAAACCGGTTGTTTGATGTCGGTTCGATCCGAGGGCGTCGGTAGAAACGCGGGATGGATTAAGATCAAACACCGGGATTAGTACCGCATCGCTGCGAAGAAGGGATAAGAGAAGACCCATATATATAGACCCCTAGACCCCTCATCTAATCATCAATCATCGATAAGATCAATTTCGGATCATCTCATACATCGGATGGAGGCACGGCGCTGGAGAATTAGATTAGAGCGGCTACAATGTAATAGAATAGATCTAGTAGAGAGTTAGGGAGGCGGAGCTACGCTCCGATTACGGAGAAGTTTTCAGCGTTACGGTATATCTTTGTATCTCAACTCTATTAGACTTATGCTTTAATATATATTTATCTTCTCTAGTTACTTTTATGCCTTTCATTTATTGATTAGAATATAGTTGTTATATAATTGCATGGGATCTTAAACTCGTATTGAGTGCTCAGGTTATTCATGATGATTAGAGTAGTAATTAATAGTGTGGACATGGTGTCTAGACTAGAGGTTACCTTAGATTGCGCCCAATCCACGGTTAGTTGTGGTAGCCCGGGGGTGACAGCCTGTCGGTCTTTGTATTCCACCACGTTCGGGTTGGTGATTCGTAGAAGCTTTTTTGGCGGCCTTCCCCGATCACCTTTTCCCAGTCTTTTTTTTTCGGATCGGGGCGGTACCGTTGCTCGAAGTGTTCTTATATAATCGCTATACCCTTTTCATGCCTTAGTTACTCAAGAACCAAAGTACTAGAAAGTATTCGGGGAACCTAGATCTCTCCCCGTTGTCCTCTCGACCTAGTTATCTATTCTATATTATAATATTCTCTGGTTAAGTGCTATTAATTATTAATCATATCATATACATTATTTACCCCCTCACTTTAGTTTAGTTGATATAATAAGTTAGTAGATACATGATGGTAATTTATCATAGTCTTTACCATTGCTTCCACAATGGAAAATATAAATAACGATACTCTGGAATACTCCGGGTAAAAGCTACAATGGTATATTTATTACGTAAACTTGCGAACCCTTTATATTCTTTTTGCACTTAATAAATACCAACAAGCTTTTTTGGCGCCGTTGGGGGAAGCAATTGGCGTAAAGATTTTGATAATGATCTTGATATCTGCTAAATTAGTGTATTAACTAGCTTTAGTAGGATTACCCTTGTTACGTTGAGTGTGGAATAGACGGGACATTTGATGCCGTCGCGACCTTAGGCAAGCTTCCACAAGGAGAACGAGGGGTGTTTGAACATCAAGATCCATCAACACTTTGAGCCCCGCCATCTCTTAGGTACATTTATTTAAATATATTATTCTAACCATGTGTAGATCGAAGAAAAGGTCGCCGTCACAAGAATTTAAAGCACATCTCAAGTGACGAAAGTAGAAGCTGCACAACTCACAAACTCTATCGGTGAGTCATGGTAAGTATGATCAAAGGTGAGAAAGTCTTGCTCATGGACTTTAATTTATGAGTAGTTATCTTTTCAATTGTTGCATTGCATTGCATGTTTACTTTGAATAATCCATGCATTCACTCCACTTAGTTTATGTTTTCTCATAGTAAATCCATTGCATGTTTAATTCCTTGCAACCACCCATCATGTCATTTGCATATAAAAATAATAAATAAATAAAAATATTATCCTCACCATGATCATGCTCTTTCATCTTTTTTTAAGTGAATCTCTATAGTGCTTTCATGCTATCTTTGTTTGCTCATGCATGCTTTAGTTTGGAAGTATTTAACATACTTCCATTAGCTTTTAAACATAAGCGTGGTGCTTAGGTTATATCGCTTTCCTTAGTTAAATTAGACATGGAGTCTAGTTTAATTATTGAACTAATAATTGCTTGTGTAGACATTGGCTATTGTTGGACTAACCCCTGAGAAAAAAAGAAAATTCTCAAATCCAATTCGGGTAAGATAAAGAGATCAACTCACGGATGAAGCAAGGCGTATGATGAACTCCAATAACTCGTGCGAAAAGAAAGACCCGGATCGTTCCTCATAGAAGAAAGATCTGTAAGTATCACATTATTTATTTTGTCTTTTTGCTAAAAGTTACATTTGCCTTGATCCATGCTAGAGTGCAGCTAAGAACATAGTTTAAAAAAAAAAATGATAAATAATATATGTGCTAAAGTAATCAAAGAACCATCTTTTGTTAGCATAGATGAGTTTATATCAACCTTTGGACAACAACCCGTTCTTCAATTAGTTGCAATCCTTGGGTATACGTCCACTAATATTTTGCGAGAAAAGAATCATCGGTGTGCACGTTCATTGTTTAGCATGAACCTACCACACCACCACAGTCTACCTCACTTCTACATCTTTAGAAGACTGTCAAGATCCGGCTTGGGGAGTGCAACCCCCATTATCCGTAAGTAAGTACTCTTATCCTTTACTTTATTTACTACTAATTTGGTTTGTTAAAAAGATATAAAAAGATGCATAACTATAGAAAACTAAATAAAAAGTTTAAGTTATATATATAGTTTATAAATAAATAAATAGATAGTGTGCTTATGCTTGCTAGAATAAAATTAATCTTGAAGATGATCCCTATGCTAAGGAAATGATGAATAGTTGCTCATACCATAAATTCCTCTTTTAAAGTACTTACGATTCAGACTTAGATTCTCCCAAAGCTTTAAATGCTTAATTTGCTCTAAAACCCAACACCTGTGGGAAGCACATGCTTAATCGAGTCTTAGCGTTGGAGGATAAAGATACATGAAAAGTTGAGCTGCTATTTATCATATTCCTAGAGATACCTGATTCTGGTTTTTATCTTTGAAAATTATAAAACATTACATGATGAGTTCCTTAGCTATGACCCTTAAGAGTTTACCATTCGCATCAAAGATCATCTCACTCCACTAAATACGCTGCTTCTAACTCGGAAGTACGCCTCCCCATCAGCCGCTAGCCATAAATATAAAAATAAACTCTTGCAATTTTTGGGTATGTCTCTCTCAATGTCTTATAAAGGCTGGGCTACATTCGAAAAAAAAAAAGAAGAAAGAAAAGAAAAATAAATATTTTGAGAGAAAAGTGAGACAAGAGAGGGAGAGTAACGGACAAAAAGTCATACTAGGCGAGAAGGGCCTACCTCCCTAATAATAAAAATATATATATTTAGAGATGAATAAAGGACACGTGTCCCGAGGGTGAGTAGGGCCCACATCTCTAAGGAGAGAGAAAAAATGGACACAATTCCTCGGGCAAAGCCCACCTCTCCAAGAATGGTTAGCCTGGACCTTAGCAATTTTTAGAAACAGAGATATAGTTCAAGATGCTTGAGAAGAAAAATACTAGAAAAAGGCTAAAAGGCTATTTACCTTTCATCCTCATTCACTTCACCACTATCATCCCACTATGTATGTCCTACCACATGTGTAATTCCACTACCACCATCTACTTAAGAGGGTCATACATAGGATCTCTGAGTTTCTTTTGAAAAATATTGCAAAACCCCAGGATGATAGTTGATCAAAGAACTTGAGACATGGTACTTGACTTGATTATTCTGTCTTTTAATTGCTTATGATTCGTGAAAAGGCTACGCCCCATGGTAAAAAAATATGAGAGAGCAATGCGGTTAAGTGGAGAATTTATTTCGATAAACACAAGATTTCCGGGTATGAAAGCGTAGTAGCAACTCCTGATCCTACTATAGCATATAGCTTTGCTAGGGACTAGCAAAGGGTAAGCTTGGGGGAGTTTGTTGACACCTGTTATCGTATAAATTTATTAATCAAATAAACATAAGAAAGGGGTAAAAATAATAATACCAACTTAGAATAGGGTGTCACTAACATATTTCCACGAGTTTTGGTGAAGTTATGATTTGCGGGGACTAAACGGGAAAACACCGGGAATTCACGAGCCATACAACTACGCGACGTAATGCAATCCAACTCCGAGAAAGGCTCTAGAAGGCTCGGACTAATCCCGACGTGATCAAGACTTAACACCCAGAAATTAGGAGTCGGAAGGTCCGAGAAGCCACGGCGCACGACGGGACCCGAAGCGGGCCCCGCTGGGCCGATCGGCCCAATAATAGGGCCGATCGGCTGCCACCTCCGCCATATCGGCCCGCTCCTAGGAAGCTTCCTCCACCGCCTCCAAGATGCAATCAAAACCGGTTGTTTGATGTCGGTTCGATCCGAGGGCGTCGGTAGAAGCACGGGATGGATTAAGATCAAACACCTAGATTAGTACCCGCATCGCTTCGGCGAAGGCCCCGAAGGGATAAGAGAAGACCCATATATATAGACCCCTAGACCCCCTCATCTAATCATCAATCATCGATAAGATCAATTTCGAGATCATCTCATACATCGGATGGAGGCACGGCGCTGGAGAATTAGATTAGACGGCTACAATGTAATAGAATAGATCTAGTAGAGAGTTAGGGAGAGGCGAGCTACGCTCCGGTTACGGAGAAGTTTTCGGATTACGGTATATCTTTGTATCTCAACTCTATTAGACTTATGCTTTAATATATTTATCTTCTCTAGTTACTTTTATGCCTTTCATTTATTGATTAGAATATAGTTGTTATATAATTGCATGGGATCTTCGCTTTCGTATTGAGTGCTCACGGTTATTCATGATGATTAGAGTAGTAATTAATAGTGTGGACATGGTGTCTAGACTAGAGGTTACCTTAGATTGCGCCCAATCCCACGGTTAGTTGTGGTAGCCCCAGGGGGGTGACCACACGGTCTTTGTATTCCACCACGTTCGGGTTGGTGATTAGTAGAGCTTTTGGCGGCCTTCCCGATCACCTTTTCCCGTCTTTTTTAGAGGATCGGGGCGGTACCGTTGCTCCGAAGTGTTCTTATATAATCGCTATACCCTTTTCATGCCTTAGTTACTCAAGAACCAAAGTACTAGAGAAGTATTCAGGAACCTAGATCTCTCCCGTTGTCCTCTCGACCTAGTTATCTATTCTATATTATAATATTCTCACGGTTAAGTGCTATTAATTATTAATCATATCATATACATTATTTACCCCCTCACTTTAGTTTAGTTGATATAATAAGTTAGTAGATACATGATGGTAATTTATCATAGTCTTTACCATTGCTTCCCTGTGGAAAATATAAATAACGATACTGGAATACTCCCGGGTAAAAGCTACAATGGTATATTTATTCGTGTGCGCTTATGAACCCTTTATATTCTTTTTGCACTTAATAAATACCAACGAGTACTCCATATATGCATTAAGCGATTTGATGTGACGGAAAATTGTAGCAACTTTTTAGGTTTGCATGAGAACAACACTCCCACGGTAGAGAGGCCACTTGAGCTGCATTGCATATGCTCCACATTCTCTAATGGTGTTCGGCGACAAGCGTTCTTAAATTTTAGTGCGTGCGTGCATCCACGAACACTGAACCTAATAATTTTGCCCTCCAATGCGGCAATGCAATCTGATGAAATTCGAAATGCCGGCCTGGCAAGGTTGATCTGTTTAAGAGGGAAATAAGGGCCTGCTTGGTTGGTGTCCAATTTTTACCAAACCAAAATCATGACATGTCAAAATTTTGATCATCAATTGGTTCATTTGCAAAGGATTGACATCACTAATTTTTATGCCAAAGTTTTGACAACTCTTTAGAATGTTCTTAAACTACATGTGAAAAAGAAAGTTGACAAGCCTTTATTTTAGCAATCAACCAAATGCATACCTATATTTTTTTGCCCTAACTTTGACAATCCTTATTTGGTAAGCCTAAGTTTTGGCTTACCATGATTTTGGTTGGACAAAAATTGGTAGCCAACCAAGCGAGACCCTAAATTCTTACAAACTGTGTGCTTTGTTCGAAAGAAGCGATAAAATGTGCGTCGAAGTTTCAAAAATGCTTGGAACAAGGAGGGCATCAAATCCAAAATCGGGCCTTCTCCCGGTGTAGGAGTAGTGCTAGAAAAAACACCGGGTCCCACGGCTGAAGGGAGAATCACTCTTCAAGTCTTTTATAACGTCAAATAGTAACGGCACCACTCTAGGGCGGGGTTTTTTACCCACGAGTTGAACCAAACCGCCGGGGTCCGGTTTCGATTTCGGACGATTCTGCAGGTAAACCCGGCGGTTATCGGTCGGTTTGGTTTTTGAATTCAAATGAATTCAAATTTTCCGTTCATCGGTAAAAATCCGGTTTATCGAAGCGGTATTTAATTTATACCGCCCCTGGGTTTGAGCGTATAAATTAAAAACCGCCGGTAGTTTTGTTTTTTAATTTTTTGAAGGAATTTTTGATAGTTGGTTTGGACATTTTGATGTAAAAAAGGCACACAATGCGGGAAATAAATAGCATAAGTCAATACGGATACAATAACCAAATGTGATGGGAACACCCCATAGTCCCATACCTACATGATCGGGCATACAAATAATCAATGGTGCTACGCCATATCACGGGAACCCCCATATCGGCACGACTCCTCATACTCGGCGGTAGACATAATAGAGATACCTCGGCTCTTTGAAAGGCTAGCCTTGTAATCTTGCCAAGTCATCCCCGACCATACTGGCATTGTCTCCCATTCTTCAACCAACCGATTGTAAAAATCGGGGTCTTGCCATTGAAACACCCATCTAGTCATAGGTTTGGCGGGCGCGTCGGGAATGGGATAGGTGTAAGAAGCTGCGAGGTGTCATTTGTCGAGGATGAGGAGGACGTGGAGTGCCGTAGTCCGCCAATAACCGTACATCCTCTGCGATTCCGGTTGGCCATGGTCCCGGTCTTGAGTGGCATGTGTGAATCGCTCTCGCCTGCAATCAACCATAATTAGTGGGGTTCGACGAAACAATTGTGCGTATGTAGGTTCAAGTGCAATTGATACACGTGAAAATGAAGACCGCACCGTCACCGCCATACCCTCCACCACCGGCACCACTCCCACTAGCACCGCCACCGCCATACCCTCCACCACCGCCACCGCCATACCCTCTCCACCACCGCCACCGCCAGGACTCTCCAAAGACCAAGGCTTCATCGTTCCCACCATTGTCGGTCGTGTCATCACACGAGGAGCCTTCGTCGGTGGTGCCATCGTCATCACCGGTTTGTTTTCCTTTTCCTTGCCGCGTCGAAGGAGCCACGTTGAAAGACACATGTTGCTTCCTTTTCCCCAAGTGAGTTTCACCCACATTTCTACGGGCCCAATCAACGATACAATCATCCCCGTCGCCGGCGTAGATCCTTTGAAATGGATTGCCACGTGCACCACCACCGCCACCGCACCACCACCGCCACCGCACCACTACCCCCTCCACGCTCATAATGTCCCCCTGTTTGCTCAACCCTCTGCTTTGGTACTCATATTGAAGTCTCGACCGCTCGGGTTGCCGGCGCGCCGAGCCTCAAATCATCCTCTCCCATGGGAGTGTTACCCTCTCCTGCGGCACGTTCACGTGCGATGCATCACGAGTCTGTCATCACGACTCTTCTTGGATCTGTCAAGTTGTCGCCGGAAGTAGTCACGCACCTCCGTTGGCACATGGTTGCAATGCACCACCTCAGACCCGCGGCCAGCCAAGTGCTGCTTCAACCTTGTGCAGCCACCGCCGGATTTTGAGGCGTGACAGTAGTTGCACCTCCAACCTGGAGCAAGGTTTTCACCGTGCTCCCAGACCGGGTCTCTCGGTCTCCCACTCCCAGACATTGTGTACCTGCATAAAAAATACGGACAACACAAAGTCACGAATAATATATATATTTTACAATATATACCTACTATATATATATACAATATATGTACACAATACAAACCAACAATGTATTCCTACAATATACATCGTACCACAAATCCTACATCAAATCATAAATCCTAAGGCAAAAAGTTGCCTAAACTAACCTAAATATTTCCTAAATCTATGAACCCTAACTCACAAACTAACCTAACCTAAATATTTTGTAAATCCTAACACAAATCCTGCCTAAATCTATGAATCCAACCACAAAAACTAACCTAAATCCCAATCCTACCACATAAATCAACCTAAATAAAAAAAAGGAAGAAAACTCACCTCGGTCGGTTCCCGAATTTCCCGGTCGGTAAACCTCCCACTGCGACCGGTTAACCGCTCCTCCGGGCGGACGCCACTTCTGGCCGGCGCGGTCGGTAAACCGCTATTCCCGAAGCGGAAACCGCTCCTCCCTCGGGAGAAATGTCGGCGCGGGCGGGGCGGCCCGGCGCACGCGAGCGGACGGGAGCGGATAAGATTCCCCGGGGGGGCGCGTTGCCCCCCGCAAATCGCCGTGCCTTATCCGCTCGGGGAGGCCAATGGGCCTGATGGGCCTTGGCGGGCCGGCCCGTGCGCTTTTTTTTCAAACTTCAATTCAAATTTTTTTTTTATACCAAACGAACTCAAATTTGAAAAAATGTTGCACCGTTGGCTTCTATAAATCGCAAACTATTTTACGATATTTTTCCACGATTTTTTTTTTTTTTTTTCAATTTTTAGATTTTGAATTTCAAATCTTTTTACCGGCCGGTCCGGATACCGGGCGGACCGGTAAGTTCGGTAACCGCGGTTTCCGGCTGAAACCGACCGGTATAAAAAACCCTGCTCTAGGGCCCTCATACACAGTATTTTCTGTCAGCCCTTTGTAGGAAGCACAGCAGCAGACGTACTAGAGTAGTAGAATGAAAATCGTTTTCTATTGAGTGGGAGTAGTTTGGGAGCGACGCAAGTAGTTGATTCGCTCCACAAATTTCTGGCACCACTGGCACTGACTACTAGCATCACTGGCCACAATGGCAGGAGCGCAGCTTCAATTTTCTCTCTCTTTCTTCAAGCGCTACTTAGGGCGTCCACAATGGGGGGTAAGAAGGGGGGAATAGCAGGTTGCAAGGTTGCAAGTGGTAGGATACATTGTGCAGGTGGTAGTAGATATCGGTAATAGTTACTACTAGGAACAACACTACTACCAGGGAAGAAGGAGTAAAAAAATGATTTCTCTGCCAGGACCGTGCGATGCGTTGACGAAAGCCTGAGATAGTTGTGCATGTGCTCGATACAAGGACATAGATTTGTTTTGTTTAATAAGAATAGGACCCACCTTATTACCTACACATTGTGGAAGTGAAATTTAGCTAAATGCCTACTGACCATTGGCCCGACCTTACTACCAGTATGGGTAAAATACATTGCTGTTGCTCTTAAGCGATACACTGCGGACGGCCTAAGCCATATAAAAGCTTGCTGACCAACGAAAATTCTCCATTCACAGAGCAACTTGTCGAAGCAACATTAAAATTAGGTAAAGCTTCCAAACAGTTTCACATCAAACTTAGGTGCCATGGTGCTAGCTTATTACACGATAATAAAAAGAGCCCCACGAGAGGGTCCATGGACTGAAAGCTTACCCCATCACAGAATAACAAGGTCTAAACGATCCCTAAACATGCATCACCTTCCAACTAGATATAGAAGTCAGACTTCCATATCAGCTTGACGGTGAAATAGGTCCAGATAGTGCTTAAGTACTTGGATACAGTGCCTACTAGACAGAAGGCCATCGCCTGGCTCCTGATGTAGAGCAGGCTAACTAGCAGTGCAAACTGATGTATCAGTAGTAACCACGCTCCTCAGACACGGAGCCACCTGCAATGTAGGGTCGCCAGTGATTTTTATGAAAACAAGAAAATAAAACTGGAATCGAGGGATGATATGTATGTTTTGTTTTGTACGTGGAAGCTTGGTTCCAATGTTCGCCTGGCGGTCGGCTTCAGCATTTGCACCCTTCATTCAGAAGCAGGAAAGGGGTAAAATCAGCAGAGCACTAAGCAGTACAATACTAACTAATTCTTTTTTAATATTATTTTCCTTCAATCTGATGAAAGCAACTATTGCTGTTGTAACTTGCTCTTGCTTAACTAAAATATATACAGCACATGCAAATAACATCGATCATGGTGGAAGAGATATCTTATTTGACAAAATGGCTATGAAAACCAAAGCCTGCAAGCTTATATAAAAGCATAAATGCATTCCATACCCGAGGAACATGTTTCACCTCAAAGGAATCAAAGTTCTGTTTCAGCTGTTGCACTTCATTGCACAGATCCCTCATGTTCGGGTTCCTCGTTTGCCACTCACCATTCACCTATTCAGAATAAACAGAGAAGAACGTAAGCTGTAAGAGCAACAACATTTTCTGGATACCATAAGTTTCTGGTCAAATATTTCATTCGGAGAGGGACATTTCCAAAAGCTTACACTTCTACCGATTGCACAATGAATGTAGTTCTCAAGGCATAAATGTTCGACAATCTAAATCAAGAGTATTTGTGCTCATGTTCCTTACTTTCAGAATATAAAATCGTACAGGGAACAAATTGACAAAGTTATTTAGCTTTGCTCGTTACTGTATTTCCGTAGAGTGAAACGAGACAACAGTGTTAATATTTTTAGGTGGAATAGTACGTAAAAAAACACACATCTGTCCATGTGGCTCTGCTGCTATTTTTTCTTTAGCAAATGACATGCCTATCATGACAAAACAGAGAAGCTACCCAACCAATTAAGGGATGAAGCTTTGATTACTTATATAGTGAAAAAAGCCATACCTGTTTGGTCACAAGTTGAGAGTCCCCATGAACTTCAACTCTCTTGAAGCCATGCTCAGCCGCATGTTTCATTCCTAGGATCAGGCCCCGATACTCAGCAACATTATTAGTAGCATCACCAAGACCCTCACTAATCCGAGATACCTTCATGGTTACGTGATAACATTAGTGAACCCAGTGATAGATAGACCACAGCAAACAACAAATTCTTCAAGTGCAGTAATTATTTCATCATACCACTGTTCCATCTTCTCTCATAAGCACAGCTCCAGCCCCAGCCTTACCTGGGTTCCCTTTTGAAGCACCATCAAACTTAATAATACCTGCCATCTGAACAACCAGATAAGTGCAAAACCCACCATCAGCTTATGCTTGAAAATAAATAAAGAACATATATGATGGGAACTGGGCAGCATCACAAGACATAATCTGAATCGTGCAAGTGCATAAAACATGTAGCTAAGATAAATTAGTACTTTAGCCTTGATTTGTAATTGGTTTCTATGATTACCATAAATAATATACATGAAAGAAAAAGTCCGCCGAGGATATGAAAATTAACAGGAGTAGCCTCAAAAGTAAAGGAAAAGTAGAAATTAGCCTAAAAATTCCTGAACCTCGATTATGAACTAGCTTTCTTAAAAGGACTGCAAAGTACAGAAGGTTGAAAATTTCCTCTTTTAATCAGGAACTGCACCTTGATTTTGGATATAAAATACTACCAGAGTTTTTCTTTTTATGTGGATGAATGCAAATTTAGTGCTAAATAGATATGTGGTTCAAGACCTGATTGCTTCATATTGTTACAACAAATGACAAAGTTAGTATTCACCATATAAGCATACACTGAGCTAATACTGTTTAACAATATTTTCAATAAAATAGCTGAAAGTAAAGAGGAAACTGAAGAGACTGAGAGGTACAAATATTGTTGTAAAGGTGGAAAGTAATTAGCCCAAACAAGATTGAACTTATGCATTATGTTTTGTTAGGTTATGCATCAACAGCTCCAGTATGATTGAAATTCGCTGGTGAGATATGCATGGAGTACCTAGATCTGGCTTCGGGCGGCATAAGTGCATAATGCCAATACTAAGTATAGGTAGATAATAAACTTTCATGACTGAATAGGTAGATCGAGACATCAAGCCAGTAAGAAGGAAAAAACAGCTTGTCTTGGATTTCTAAATCTAAATTTGGGTAAATTTCCCCAAATTTTAAAATGTATTGTTTTCATCTCCTATGAGCAATGGAGGAACATGCGAATCCCAAAAGGTTTTGTTTATAGGAAAATACGTATAAGGCAAGTCAAACGTATAAAAATCAACTAGACAACTAGGATCCACCAGTCCAATCGATAAAAAAAATGGACTGATGAACGGATTGGAATAGAGGCACTTCAGAAGGAAGAATATAAAAACAACTAGATATAGTCCTTAAAATTTATAAACTAACTTCCTTCAGAAGAATACAAAAACAACTAGATAGTCCCCATACTCCAAAATATATATTATAAACTAAAAGCCAGTCAACAAAATATGCCGTTTCATGTAACCTAAGGGGAAAAATTCCCAAATCTAAAACCTAACTAAAATGCATAAAATCCGTTTTCATCTACTATGAGAAATGCATGAAGATACGAACCCCCAAAACTTCAAATCGAGAAACAAGTACGCCGTCCACTACGATCGACCAGAGGATTCCCGTGAAAGAAGAAAAAAATGGACGGATGACGAACAGATTGGGTTTCGCACGTAGAGCACCAAGACATCTTGCAGTGCTACAGAGATGTTTGTGTTCGATCGAGAACGGAGTAATCAATCAGGGCAATGCAGGATCGCGCTTACCAGAAAACCCGCTCTGCTGCGGCTGCGGACTCGGCTGCGGGCTGCGGCGGTTTTAGGTTCTGCGCTTTCCGTGGACTTGGTTGGAGGTCAAGAGGCACCTCTTGGACTCCGCCGGGCTGGGATTTTATAGCGGCGACGGGCGAGGGGAGTAGGGCCGCCGTTCCGTTTGGATGGAAAGAAACGGATCCGTTCCTTCCTCACGTGAATCACAGCAGAAACGCTTCCATTAACTGCTCGGAGAATATCGGAACGGCGAGCGGCGCGCTTGGAATTGGAAAGTCTTGGGGGTGTGTTTAGTGGGGAAATTTGGGTCAAAAATCTGAAAATAATTCACATTTCGTTTGTTTGTGGTAAATATTATCTATCATGGAAAGAATTCAGCTCAAAAGAATCGTCTCATGATGTACATCTAAAAAATGGCATTAGTTTATTTTTTTAACTACATTTCATACTCCGAAATCGTCTTACAGTGCGTTTAATGTTTCGACGATTGATGAGATGTGATGGGGATGTGATGGGAGTCTGAGAAAAATTTGGAGGAATCTTTGGCCTCTAAACACAGCCTTGAGTGGGGTCGTGGTAAAATAATTCACGTTCTTATGTCTGACTAGAAAATGGCACGGCGCCTATACTGATCGAGTGTTTCATTTGTCTTTGTAAATTTTGGCATAATTCTATAGCTTCTCCTTTGTTTCCAAGTGCTCAAATGCATACCAATGACTGCTTTCTTTGTATTCGTTTTTATGATTCTTTAGGGCCTGTTTAGTTCCACATGAAACCCAAAATGCAAAATGCCAATATTATAGGAGTAGAAAAATTTAGAATGCCAATTTTTTTTATACGTTTAGTTCCATTTAAGAAAAAAAAAACTAAAATACCAAAATTAGCACACATGCATGCTGCGGGCACTGCATGCAGCTGGCTACGGTCTCTCAGGTCACAAATCCAAAATGCCAAAATCCTAATTCTTTAGTACAATATCACTATAGTACTTAGTTCCATTTTGCAAAATGATTATTCAAAACATCAAATTTTTTGAAGAAAACGGGCAACTAAACAGGCCCTTAATATTCTTGCTTTATGTAGCCGTTCAGACTATTAATAAGTATTATATACACACAAAAAAAAGATACTTATGTGGAAACGCGAAGTGGTAACGCGAACATAACTGCTACATGTAAGACAATGAGTATATACATGTACAGGAAAAAAAATCATCTTAACAATCTGACCATGCTTGTATCATGCTCCTCGAATCAAAGTACTCCCTACAAAAACTTGCAATTCTCGCTTCCGAGAAAAACAAAATTTTCAAACTGCCGACAATTATTTATTAAAATATATAAAAATTTTATACTAAGTAATTAGTATCATTGGAAAGATCTTTAAGTCTAGTTTTTTAACAAATTTATTTGGAGATATAAATGTTGCGGTGACAAACGTAGTCAAAAGTTGAGTCGGTTTTGACACGCGTTGCAAAATGAAATGGAACGGAGGGAGTACTACTTGTCTACAACTTCTGAGAAGAAGGCATTTCGTCAATCAGTAGCTGAAGGGTGAGCTCAATGGTGATTTTTGCACCGAGGACCCTGTTCAAGTAATTAGCCCGCATCCTTTGTGTACATGCTCAACTACTCACTTGATGAGCATCTTGACCCGAGAAAGAGTTTCTCATCATTCCTCTTCCTCTCACGAACAGAGCCGATTCCAGCGCCAATTCCGGGGTGCCTCCGCGTCTGTGCATGTGGAGTCTTGTCTACCTTTTCTCCCTGCTACGTCTTGTCTCTGGCCCAGAGACACCGGCAGCAGGTCTGTCCAGCCTCACGGACTGCACAGTGCCCACTGCGCTACGCCTGCTCGACGGCAACTCTTGGCACGCTGGACGTCCACGGCAGCCGGAGCCGGCAGGGAAGCAAAGCGTGCGCACCGCACCCAGGACACACTCGCCCAGCAGCGCTTGGGTCGATCGGTTCGTGATGTGGTGGTGCCGGGGCGGCCAAAAGCGGTGGTTTTCAGGGCTTCAGACCACTCTCGCCACCTCTTGCCGCCGGCGGTTTTTGCTTAGGCCACACACGGACCACGGTGCGCGTATTCGCTGTCCGTGGAGTCGCGTCATGGGCGAGAGGGACCGGCCACTGCTCTGCGTTGATGGTGCCTAGTCTCTCTGCGTCGTCGGGCACTCGACTTTGGCGCAGGCCACCGCAGGGACGTGACCTGCCTCACTGTGCTACGTATACTACTGCTGGAGCATAGTCCAAATGCTGTTGCGGTATGAAGAGCTATTTTTAGCTCTTGCTAACCCCTTGTCTTAGAGTACCGTTGTATTGATATATCTGACAAAAGCGCTTCTCTAAGAAACAACAAAATCACTTTGTTGAAAAACCATTTGGTTGTTTGGACATAGATTCCAAAGAGAGCAGAGGTTGAATAGACCAAAATAATCTTGACATGTGACAATTTTTTATTGCTTTACTACAGGGACAATGATAAAGCCAATATCTTCCTACAAATATTACTGCACATTTTATAAAAAACAATTCTTGATAAAATTCGACCAATTTGTGATTTCCACATGCAGCCAATAGATCTCCGTGAAAGGAACCTAAGAAAAACTTGAAGATCCGATGGCCTTGATCAACTGAAATGGTGCACTTTAAAATTCAATTCTAACTCTATTTGAAGTCCAATCTCGTTAATTCAAATTCTTTGAGATTGTAAGCTTATTCTACAACAACTCGATCATTTTTTTCTCAGAGTAACTATCATGTGTGCATAAATAGTGCTAATTGACTCCAACGTTAATCAAGTTACTAATCTCGACCTATCTTCGTATACTATGGCTAAAGATAAACAAAAGCCCTAACACAAGTCTAAGTGCCCCTACCACCAAGAATGCACTTAGAGACTATCGTGTCCTTAGCCTTCAAGAATATCCTTTGTGTCGCATGCCAAATACAATCACAGGGGGAGGCAAGAAAACCGATGTGACTAACTCTTTCTCATTAACTCTACCAAACAAAGTCCTTATGTTCATCAATTAACAAAAATCTGGGCCCGACGTGTTCGTAAGAGTATAAGAGAAAAATGATGCACCATACAACTAGTCATAACACACGAGAATCCTCGCTATGATGTATCTGGTAGAAAAAGTTTATATTAAAATTTGATTGTTAAAACACTATATGAGATGTCTAAAATTCTGGTTGTAAACGCACTTTGTAGACATATTTATATTAAGGAAAAAGCTTCAATGCATGAGCAAATCATTAGAACATCGGTAAATTTCGAAAATTATACATGCAAATATGGCTTCATGGTTCTGCTTCTAGTGCAAGATCTAGTTAAGTAGCTAAAACTTGCATATCAAAGACTTTGCATTTGCCTTGTTGCTTATGAAGAGAGCTAAGACGTCAAATTTGCTGCATTGATGCTTGTTTATTTGTTGTTGATCCTGGCTGACCACATGTGCAATTTTTCCCACAATTGCAGTCTCACTTCTTTTGGGAGTCCAAACTCCACTAAACATATATGGCTGTATTATACTCAGGAAGACCCATGTAGATTCCCTACTACACACAAGTCATGAATTGCACAAAAATGTCGCTAAGCTGCTCCTCTGTTCGCTTTTATAGCAGCGTTGTGGATGACAGATAGGAAGCACTTTGTTCATCCACCATTGACATGTCCTTGTGTTATCTCTCTCAGGCACACCGGTTTGTGGTGGTCTACGAGCAGGAGTACTGCCACGGCGGCGGCATCCAGCAAGGCCAGCCTGGCCGGACGCCCTACGGCGCGCCCGTCCGTGTGGAGGACCTGGGCGTCACCCACGTCCCCAGGGAGGTGTTCGAGGAGTTCCTTCGGGTCCAGTTCGGGAGATTGGCCCGCGCTACACATCGGCCACCTACATGCTCCTCAGCCACAACTGCAACAACCGATGCGAGGCCGCGCAGTTCCTCGCCCGGCGCCACCATCCCCAGCTACATCCTCGAGCTGCCCAACCAAGTGATGAACAGCCCGGTCGGCGCTCATATGTAACGGCTCTAACCCCGAGTACTCTAGCTTTTTTGCATCCTAGAATTATGCATCAGGCCGCCCCAATTGAAGGCTCACCGTTTTGCTCTTTGTAGTGCCAATGATCCAGGGGTTGGAGACGAGCTTGGGAGCTGGGGCTGTGGCACAATCGCCACAATTCAGGCCGGCGGCTCCTGCTGTAGCCCCGGCTAGCGCCACCACCGTGACTCGACGACCGACGAATGACGTGGTGCCAAGATCGACGACGACGACGACGGCTGCTGATAATAAACCGGAGGCTTCCAAGACAGCGGGCGATAATGGCAATGCCAATGACAGCAAGACGACGCCCGTTCCGCGGCGTGCAGCCCGCGGCAGCAGCGGCGGCGGCTGCTAGCGCTGAGGTGAGCAGCGTGGCGCCTACGGTTTCAACCAAGTTGACGGCGCCCCGCCAAACCCCCGCGGCGAAGAGCCGGGGTGCAGGAGGTGATAAAGCGCGAGTTCGCGGCCATCATGGTGGCTGGCGCGTCGCCGTGCCGGGCGAGGCGGTCGTGCTGGCCGCAGGGGTCATGGAACGGCACGGCCTGCAGTGCGCCGCTGCCGCTACCGCGCAGCGGGGTAGTACAGTAGTATAGGTGGGTGGGGTCTGTGGCGTCCGTCCTGTAACTGTAAATCGGCCGTTCCGTTACTTAATGTTTGGTCATTGGCATTCTCGGATTTCTCCTGTAGTCTGCTGATCTGCTATGATGAAACTGCTCATGGCAAATAGAAGTAGTCCGTTCAAAAAAAAAAAAAAAAAAAACTCTCAATTCCCGGAAAGCTAAATGCTTTTAACTTCGACTAAATTCATATAAAAATTTACTGACACTTTTAATATAAAATAAATATCAATAAATTAACATATAATGAGGAATATATTTTGATAATAAATTTCTATTTGATACATAAATATTAATATTAATTACTATTAACTTAGGCGCTGAAATGCTTTTCATCCTTGATCTAAAACCGGGCAAACTAACTTTCTCATCTTTTTGAAATCATGCAATTACCTCCCTGGATAGGTTTTGAAGGTGGTTTCGTATTTTATTTTTTTATTTATTTTGGCTAAAACTTAAAAAAAAAAAAATAAATCATTGGAAAATCATAAAATGAAAAATCTATTTTTGTTGAACACCGTGAGTAGATCTACAAAGTGAATATATAATATTTTAAGCTTTAGTACAAATTTTATATTATAGATTTAGATCTATGTTTTTTACAATTAATTAATTAAAATAATTCATAATTGTAGTTTTTGTAGACTAGCTATGGTGAACCATTTATGGTGGCCTAATTATTGTATGGTTTACACCTGTAGTGAAAATTTTAGACTCATTGAATCATGTACAAGTTAGTTATAGATTTATTTAGGGTTGATGCTAGTTAAATATAAATAAATCTAAATAACTAAATTATAGATGATCCAATGAGTATGATATTTTGCGAATTAGCTTGTAGTCCAATGGTAGGACGGTCCAATGGGGCGCTACCCACCGGGGTTCAAATCCCGGTGCTCGCACCTTTTCTTGGGATTTTCCCAGGATTTACCGGCGTTGTGCATTAAGTGGTAATGACGTTCCGTCGGCGACGACGAGGCGCCTATGGTGACTTCGAGAATCTCCGGATCTGCCGGCCGCCCAGCCCTTCTGGAGGTGCTCATAGGGGCGGGGTTTTTGCGTCACGCGCGTTCATAGGGGTGAGTGTGCATGCGTGTTGTGAGTGTCACGTTGTCTTGTGTCATTCTCAAAAAAAAAAAAAAATGAGTATGATATTTTAACTACAGTTCAATCATATAAAAATTAGGCCACCATAAATATTTGGCCACAATAAGAATATAGAAAGTGCAGTAATGAATTATTACATTTAATTATAGAAATGTGCATATCATATTATATATTACATATTATATATTCATTATAGATCTACAGGGACACCATGTGAGTATTATAGATCTAAATTTGATTAGTACTGTGTTCATTTTTTTGTTTGACCAAAACAAAGGAGAGGTGCATGCGTGCAAAACCACTCACTCTATCGCCGTTTCAATATTTAAGGAAGGGAAAGCGAATCGGTTTCGTTCCGACATTCTCTGAGCAGATCAGTTATGGAAGCGTTCCTGGCGCGATTCACGTGAGGAACGGAACGGATCATCCGTTTCTTTCTTTCCATCCAAACGGAACGGCCCCACTCACCTCGCCCATCGCCAGCTATAAAAATCCTGGACGGCGTCGAACCTCAGGTGCCTCCAACCAAAGAGCAGAAAGTGAAACCTAAACCGCCGCAGCTCCGCAGCAACTCGCAACTCGGCACCGCAGATCGGGTTTTCTGGTAAGCGATCGATCCTACATTACCCTGATTGATTACCACGTTCTCAATCGAACACAAACATTTCTGTATTGCACTGCCCGCTTTGGATTCGCGAGCGGCGTCTTGGTGCTCTATGTGCGAAACCCAATCCGTTCATCCGTCCATTTTATTTTTCACGGGAATCCACTGGTCGATCGTAGTTGATGGCGCACACACCTGTTCCTTTGAGTTACTTTTCCTAAAAACTGCAAGGTTTTTTTTGGGATTTTGTGGGGTTTTCTTTCCTATATAATAAACTGAAGTTTTGGGGGTTGTGGGTTCGCATCTTCATGCATTTCTCATAGAAATGAAAACGGATTTTACGCATTTTAGTTAGATTTAGATTTGGGGAATTTTTTTTCCCGTAGATTACATGGAACCGCAAATGACTGGCTTTTTAATTAATGTATAATATTGGAGTACGGGGACTGTCTAGTTGTTTTTATATTCTTCTGAAGGAAGTGCCTCTATTCCAATCCGTTCATCAGTCCATTTTTTTTTTTTTTTTTTTCACACGTGTTGCTTGGCTTACGTATTTTCCTATAAACTAAACCTTTTGGGGGTCCGCACGTTCCTCCATTGCTCAAAAGAGCTGAAAAAGATGCATTTTAAAATTTGTGGAAATTTACTGAAATTTAGATTTAGAAATTCAAGGCAAGCTGTTTTTTTCTTTCTTATTACTGGTATGATGTCTCGATGTACCTATTCAGTCATGAAAGTTTATTATCTACCTATACTCACCGCCTGTGTTAGTATTGCCATTTGCTGTATGTATATATTGTTCCTATGCTGCAGGAAGCCAGATCTAGTTCCTCCATGCATATCTCAGCAGCAAATTTCAATCATACCTTGTAGTTGTTGATGCATAACCTAACTCAAAATATTGTCACAATGCATAAGTTAAATCATGTTTGGGCTAATTACTTGCCACCTTAACCACAATACTTGCATCTATTGAGTCTCTTCAGTTTACCTGCAACTATCTTATCAAAAAATCCTTTCCGGCCTCCATGTTACGATTATGATCTCAGCCATCACAAACAGTATTAGCTCCATATGCTTAAAAGATATGGTGAATACTCTTACTTTTTCGTGCGATAATGTGAACCAGATTTTGGTTTCAGTCTTTATTTTGGCTGATTTCTACTTTTCCTTTACTTTTTGAGGCTAGTCCTGGTAATTTTTCCTATCCTCTGGGGGAACTCTTATTTCATCTATATTGGTACAGATAGAAACCAATTACAACTCAAGGCTAAAGTAGTAATATATCTTAGCTACATGTTTTATGCACTTGCATGATTCAGATTCATGTCTTGTGATGCTTCTCAGTTCCCAACATATATGATATTTATTTTAATGCATAACCTGATACTGGATTTTGCACTTATCTGGCTGTTCAGATGGCGGGTATTCTTAAGTTTGATGGTGCTTCAAAAGGGAACCCTGGAAAAGCAGGTGCTGGAGCTGTGCTTATGCAAGAAGATGGTACAGTGGTATGATCAAATAATTACTGCACTTGAAGAATTTATTGTTTGCTGTGGTCCATCTGTCACTGGTTTCACTGATGTTATCACGTAACCGTGAAGGTCTCTCGGATTAGTGAGGGCCTTGGTGACGCTACTAACAATGTTGCTGAGTATCGGGGCCTGACCTTAGGACTGAAACATGCGGCTGAGCATGGATTCAAGAGAATTGAAGTACATGTGACTCTCAACTTGTCTGCAAACAGGTATGGCTTTTTTCATCCATTACTTGGTTGTGTTGCTTCTCTGTTTTTGTCATGATAGGCATGTCATTTGCTAAAGGAAAGAGGTTCTTTACATACAATTCCACCTAAAGTAAAAATACTGTTGCTCGTTTCACTCTACAGAAATACAGTAACGAGCAAAGATAAATAACTTTGTCAAGTTGCCTTGCATTGTTCCCTGTGCAATTTTATAAATTCTCTTGATTTAGATTGTCAAACATTTATGCCTTGAGAACAACATTCATTATTTTGTTGTGCAACTGATAGAAATATTTGACCAGAGAATTATTGTATCCAGAAAATGTTGTTGCTCTTGCTGCTTAAGTTCTTCTCTATCGATCCTGAATAGGTGAATGGTGAGTGGCAAACTAGGAACCAGAACATGAGGGATCTGTGCAATGAAGTGCAAGAGCTGAAACAGAACTTTGACTCCTTTGAGATGAAACATGTTCCTCGGGTATGCAATGCATTATGATCAATGTTATTTGCATGTGCTGTATATGCTTTTGTTAAGCAAGCGACAACGGCAATATTTGTTTTTATTTAAAGAAAATAATAATAATAAAGCATTAGTTTCTATTGTACTGCTAAGTGCACTGCTGATTTTACCCCTTTACTGCTTCTGAATGAAGGGTGCAAATGCTGAGGCTGATCGCCAGGCGAACATCGGTACCACGCTTCCACGTAAAAAACATACATCATCCCTCATTTCCAGTTTTATTTTCTTGTTTCCATAAAAATCACTAGCTACACTACTTTGCAGGTGGCACCGTGTCTAAGGGGCGTGGTTACTACTGATTCATCAGTTATCTACGTTGCAAGTTGGCCTGCTCTACAGCAGGAGCCAGGTGATGGCCTGCTGTCAAGTAGCCACTGTATCCAATTACTTTAGCACTATCTGCACCTATTTCACCGTCAAGCTGCTACGGAAGTCTGATTTCTGTATCCAGTTGATAGGTGATAAATGTTTAGGGATCGTTTAGACCTTGTTATTCTGTGATGGGGTAAGCTTCAGTCCATGGACCCTCACGTGGGGCTCTTTTTATTATCGTGTAATAAGCTAGCACTATGGCACCCAAGTTTGATGTGAAGTGTTTGGAAGCTTTACCTAAATTTAATGTTGCTTCGACAAGTTGCTCTGTGAATGGACAACTTTCGTTGGTCAGCAAGCTTTTATATGGCTTAGATTTTGGATTTGATGCGTGCAAATATGCCTAATCGTATGGGAAGTTTGAGAATTTATTTCCCTCTTCAACAAATCAACCTTCAGGCAGGCCGCATTTGTGATGCCTGTGGGAAATGTTAGCATGGAGGGCTAAATTGTTGATGACTGTGAAGCAAGGAGGCCGCATTTGTGAATGCAAGCACATACCAAAATTTAAGAACGTTTTTCTCTGAAGAGAATGAGTATATGCAGGGCTCTCTACCGTGCTTCACAGGCACACAGTTGCTCCCGGCGATTCCAAGAAGCACCTTGGATTCCAAGTGAGCGGCCGGGCGAGCTGCCGGTGTCTCTGGGCCGGAGACAAGACGTAGCAGGAGGAAAGGGTGGACAAGACTCCACAGCACAGACGCAGGAGATGCTGGCCCCGTGAGTAGACTCCACAAGCAGACTCCACTCAAGGCTGGCTGCGGACGCGGTGGGTCATGGGCTCATGGCATCTGGGTGGCCGGCCACGCTGACTTGGGGTGGGATGGTAGCGCTGCCTCTGCATGGAAGGCTCCGCCGCGGACAACGCAGACAACGGACACAGAAATGGCGCCTCGCCGGACAGGTGCTGACTGCTGAGGTGCGCACAACTGCACAAGCCAAGTGCAAGCCCAAGCCCCGCCGGCCTCGTTCCCAGTTCGCCAGAGGTCACCTTCCCCCTCAGGTTGCCTTCTCTCGTCACGGGGTTCCCTCGGCGTCCGCTCCCCACCCCCTTCCCCTTTCCCCATACCAAAGCTAGTGCCGTCCGCTTCCCCACTCCAAAATCCGCCCTCAACGCTGGCCCGATGCCCTCCCTCCCAGCCCCTCGAGCTCCGCCCGAACGCCGGCCACTACCAGCTTCCCGGACGCCCTCTCACATCCGCCCCTGCGCGCGCCGCGACACCGCGCCCGACGGTGAGGAAGATACGCGGGAATGTTAGGCGCCGACCGGTCGGGCGCCTAACTTCACGCCGACCACCCGCCCAAGGGGAGAAGGCGGTCGCCGCCGGAAACTCAGAGCCCGGGCGCCCCCTAGGCGTCGACGGCGGGGCGGGCGGTGGGGGCATCGGGTTCGGGGCGGACGGAGGAAGACGAAGCCCGACCAGGCGAGCCTTGGGCCATTACGCGGTCCGCCTCGGGTCGGGCGTCTAACACGCCCATACGACCACGTCTTGCGCCGGCGCGCCGCGCCCGGCTCGTCCTCGTGGTAGGGTCCACGACCTCCCACCCACGCCACGCTTCGCTCGGTGAGAGGGAGAGTTTTAGGCATCGGTGCTTCTACATGATATAGTGCTGAAATTTGTTTGATCTCTGCATCGCTCACAATGTGGGCACCGGTGCTCAAACCCTCTCTCTCCTCTTTTCAGCAGCGGCAAAACTATACATTGTGGCTAGTGTGACCGTGCGCGCACGAATGTCACACCGACGGAGAGAAGCCAAAAATAAATTCATCGCAGGGCAGCACGGTGGTCTGTAGGCCTGCTAATGGGGCGGGGTTGAACGGGTATTTTGGGGCGGGTTTTAATACGGGTACTATTGGATGGGTGGAAACGGGTGACACTGTGAAACAGGTTGGGGTGGGTTGGGTTGACGACACAAACGGGTTGGGACGGGTTGGGGCTCTATGGTCATATATCGGCGCATAAGTCATATATCATCTTCCGTCGTGACTTCGGGTTGGGGCGGGTTGGGGCATTGGGCCGACGGGTTGGGGCGGGGCGGGTGGTAGTTAGGGTTTTTAAAATATGGGTTGGGGCGGGTTTAAACCCGTTAAAACCCCAGCAGGCCTAGTGGTCTCAGGAAGTGGGAACCCCGGTGTCATGTTGGACGACCCCACCTCCCTTCGTCCAAAAAAACAGTGTTGCTATATGAAGCATGATGATGGAACTTTCATAACTTACTATAATATTTATATCTCTAAATAATTTTATTATAAAAATATATTCAAAGATCTACCTAATGACACTAATTATGTAAAATAAATATTAATATTTGTTAAATATATTTGATCGAAGTTAAAGTACCACACGACTGTTTACTTTTTGGAAGCAAAGAATGAATTTTTATTTTTTGACAGAGGGAGTAATCTGCCATGCGCCATACCGGTAGGGAGTTGTACAATCAAATACTACACAATTTAGACAACACAATTTGTACTTGTTGGACATGAATTTGTCCTCTGTACTATACACACACACAATTTGTCCCTGCATTTCACACAATTTGTGTCCTCAGAATACACAATTTGTTCCTGAGACCATGCATAACACACACATGATACAATAATTTGTCCTCTCTCGTACTTGCCGAGACCATATAATACAAGAATCATATATAACTCATAATACAAGAAAAAAAATGAACACATATTTTGGGTGTGGATCACACAAAACACAAGAGACTATCAAAAAGCACTCATCGATGGCCTCGTGAGTGCCTCATCCAAGGTGTGTCGCTATGTACGTATCTGCCAGTGTTTGTTGGGTGGCTTGTTCATGATAGTACAACAGCACATCTCAAAAAACAATTTCACCGGAATCGGTACATGTACCGGCAACACCAAGTCAAGGATCTAGCAAAAATAAGCAATGTGAGCATTCATCCGCATGGCGACGCCAAAGACCGAAACCACCATGCGCGTGGTCTCCGTACTGCCCAATGTCTTGGGTGATGGAGTGCACACATGGCCTTGCAAGTGGAGCAAGAGGTGCAAAGGCATCTCCTCACCGAGCCATTCTCCTCCTGCTTGCTACATCGTGGCGATGTACAAATGGTGTTGGTTTAGACACTTCACATCAAGATTCGATGGAGCAAGTGTGCAAGCTAAAAACATCACTCACCTTAGATTTAGGTAGCAGAGTGAGATGGGCATAAACCTCATCGTTGTCCTGCTTAGTTCCGCCTCGACAAATCAAAGATCAATCAAGCACACATATTGGTTGAAATGCATAATTTCTTCCATGAGATCGTAAAGCTGCATGTGCTTTCAAACACCGGTTGGTCGATGCCTCTACCTAAAAATCCACAAGAACAATTTAATCAAGTAAATTACTCCACCAAATCAACAGAATCTCGGCTAGAGTGTAAAATTGAGCATCAAGTGATAACTATGAATTACCATTCCTGGTTTGCATTGCACATATGAGTGAGATCCATACGTAACCTCCTCAGACTTCAGGACGCATGCATGAAAATTAGAAACAAATCCAAAGTAATCAATAGTTCCTCCTGCACTTAAATCGCTCGAAAACACACATACACACTCAAAATGACCTAAAAACTGAAACTCAAACAGACCTCCGTGTGGAACTTGGTGAAAAACACAAAGTTAGTCCTACTTGTCATCTCGTCCAATCTATCATCATCTTTATCATCTTCGAGTGCTCAAATCACCCGCAATTTCTCTCGAGTAGTCGATATATTCTAGTAAAGTAAAACATGATTCAAGAAAAACTTTGGTGGCATGGAAATTACCTCCAACGGCTTAGCCATCTTGTAGCTCTTCCGTGGATTTGAGTCACCATGGATTGGCATGAGAAGCATCGTAATAACACGCTACGAGGATGCAAAGGACCGTGATTAGTATCTTGAATAGTAGCATATCACGCATGTAAATACAATCTCTCTTCGTAAATGACCGCTGAAAGGGGCAAGCAACATGTACTAAAAGAGACTTCCTAAAAATCCTAGGTGCACATAAAACTTCAAAACCAACATCAAAATGATGCCGGGCAATGGAAATGGGTGGCCAAGAACAATGCCGGGCCGAGACCTCCGTCCAATCGCGGCGTCACAATCGCCGTACCGACCGTGAGGGCACAAGAGGCAAAATGAAAGTGGCGGATAAGGAGAAGAACTCTAGGCTATCCAACTCTCGCTGCTCAGCCTTCTCTTGGAGAAACAGCGTGCACGCCAGAGACCACACATTACATGAAGCGAAAACCAAAGGCCACAAGGAAGCAAATGACATGGCTCCGTGAGATTGAAGTTTTGGTATATGGGAGGGACTCTAATAACTCTACTAAACAATATACATTACCTATTTATATACAAGAAGCGTGGCTAATAACTCTTACCACTCCATTTGAACGATCATTGATTTTAAATTTCACGTAAAGGGAAGATTAAAAATGCATTAGCATCGTGATTGTTTCCAGCTACTAGCATATAACCCGACAACAATGAAGGTGGCTATGATGTCTCCTTGAGGTGAAACAAAGTAAGGCTAACAACAATTAAGACAATGTGACTTCTACATTGAAGCTCTTGGTGACGCATCCAAGGTCCGCTGGCCATCGGTTCCTTTTTTACAAATGCCGAGAGTTGATTGTTTATCTCATGATAGCAAAGCATAAGATTTTAACATAGTAGAATAATTTTTACCACAAATGACAAGAGACAAGGACAAAATAAGGACAAGATAAAAGAATGACAAGGAAAAAGGCTCCTATGAGTAAGGCAATGTTGGGACTTACTAGTCACAAGGTCCATTTCAAGACCCACAGCTTTTTAATGCCATCCATGTCTGTGATGTCCTAGCACAAATAAGAGGGTGGTGACCTAGCACAAAGGGCAAGATAAAGATTTTAACAATTTTAACAAAGCAAACAAGAGACAAGATAAAAAGACAAGATAAGGACAATACAAGAAACAATACACACAATACAACCTTCCGCCTTTCTCTTCAGGGGAATTCAAAGAAACAACGCCTCCACCACCAAAGACGCATGCCCCTCATGCAAGAGTACGCTCAAAGACATAGCAAAAAAATATATTAAAAGAGAGCCATTCGCCTCATCAAAAAAGTTCAAAGACATAAGAAAATGTAGCATTGTACAATCAACAATAGTTACTAGCACAAAGGACAAAAATACAAGATAAAGACAAAGGGGGTAGATACACAGGGCATGACAAGGACTATACAACACAATCAACAAAAAAAATACAATATAAAAGTACAAGACAATGGACAATCCAAACATAATCCGGAGGTTCCCTGCGGATCTATTTCGCCTCGCCTCTTCGGCCTAACGCCCACTTCTCCGGTTTAAAGTGTTATTTTCAAAAAGGCGCCCTTTCAAATACAAGGTTTATAGGAATCAAGCGATGTCATTTTGTACTCATGTGGTCTTGTATCGCAGTGGTCCGCTTGCTTTTTAAACAATTTTGTTTTAATTACAAGGGACAATACAAAGGACAAAACATCAAACATAAACAAGGTTACAGAGTTGACAATGTCATTTGTACTTTGTTGTTCCTAGGACGCAGGTCCCCGCTTGTTTTTAAATAATTTATTTTTATTACAAGGGACAACATAGGGAGAAAAACATCGACATAAACAAGGTTACGTAGAGTTAACAATTTTCTTTTTTTGGTGTGTCCACATCGAAGGAGTTCATGAAATGGAAGAACCGCATTTTTTAATGCGTATTGGTCTTGGAGGTGATGATAATGCCATCAAACTTACTCAATTGTCTCGAAAGCACGCTTCACTATGATGACCGTGTTTGAAAAAAATGAAACTAGTTTCATTTGACAAATTATATGTTATTGCCATTGAATGTTCAAAGAAACTAGTTAGGTCTTTGGTAATCAATGTAACTTTTTATATGCAGCACTTTGGCAAGAGATTTTGAACTCAATCCTCGAAGTTGGCTGGCTACCTTTGATTCAAATATTGTGAACTAATTATACTCATGAGGTAAATTAAAAATCTAGTTGGTTGCACATTGAGATATAACAAAAATGTGCAAATTTAGACTATCCCTAATTGCAACTATCGGTATATGTTTTGTCTATTTTGTAATGAGCAGATACTTCAACAACACTTGTGGACTATAACCGCCGGGAATGTATTCACGCCTCTACAACTGTGCTGAACAACAAAGATATATCATATGCTCAAGAATCTAAAATTACAATGGCCGCATGCACTTGCAACTTTACATTATAGCATACTACAATTATGCAAGACTATTTTGAAGTTTTAGCTTTATTATTTCCCCAAACCGCATAATTCAAGATTAGAATTTGTTAACTTAGTTTTGAGTTGAAAACTTATAAGACTTATGTTTTGCAAAAACAAGTAACCCTCACTAAATGTATTATAGTGAAGCTAGTACCCTCACTAAATATACTATAGTTAAGTTTTCACTATACACTCATGGCTTTACAGATCACAAAGCTGCACATAGATTCAATAATTACTTACAGTCACAGAAACCGATTGTAGTAGCTAAGCACTGTACAGAAAAAGCAAGTTTCATTGCAGCCGTGTATTTCTTATATAGCCAAGCACACTTTCTATAGTGAACTAACTTAACAAGGCAAATGATACAGATCAAGTTATTATGTCACCTGAATAATCACTCCATCCTGCAGCCATGCCACTCGCACCAAGCACAAAAGGCAATGGTGCTAAGATAGCACACGACAAGGACCGCACATGTTACCCTTGTTGTAGTCACATGGCTGATTCTTGGTAATCGACACTTCAATAGAACCAAGGAAGAGAAGATCAGTGCAACAAAATGCCCATGTCCCACATACTTGTATTTAGCGAAAAGGAAAAAGAAGTTGCTCCAGTTTAAAAACAAAGCAAGGCTAGTTAGAACCAAAAGAATAACTACTAGTAAGACAAGCCCTATAAATACCGAACATTGTTTAAAACAAAAGCAAGGCTACTCCAACAGAGGACAAAACCGTGATTTCTTTCCAGTTTTCATCTCCTTTTATAACACTATTATTTTGGTTTTACTAGTAAGCTGCGAAAGGTAGACACATATTCAACCACGCACACATTTTGAACAAACACCCCAAAGAGTTTAAAAAGATTACAATTGTGCTTGTGACAAAAACCACACAAGGCTTAGCACTAAAAGAGCTAGACACTCTAACTACTAGGTAGGAGGGCAAATAAGGGTGCAAGCCCCTGAGCCTCTGCATAGACCACAAGCAAAAACTCTCACCGCTATGATGAAGTCGATTCTCTCGGCCCATTGCTCTACTCTAACACCATCCCCGTGAACTTTCGTGGTAATATACTCCCTAATACCATTTATCATCCCTAATCCAAAAGAAATAGGTTTTAATTCTCACCACCATTGCCATTACACTCCTACGTAAAAATGCGTAATGAAACTCCGCAATTTTAGCTGCCAATAGACTAGATACAAGCCATGACGTATCGAGGTGATTGATATAGGGTGAAGAAGCATTGAACCTTGTTCAGTAACGAATGAAGCTTAAGGTGCACATTAGCTACAACAAGATAATTAGAGAACATTCGTAGACAATCTAACTCCCCGTTAATTTCTAAAGCATACACTGCTACCAAACCGAGCATAGTATTGACATTTATAATACATTTCTCGTACCACTAATTGTACAGAGGAAAACAAAATAGCTTATAAAGTTATCACATAAAGACTAGATATTGCAATAAGTTTCAAGCACACTACTGCAGTATTCAAAGTGTGAAATTTACTACTAAAATGTGCAATTTACCACTCAATTTACCCAAATACCTACAATTGAAAACTAATTATCAAAACAAACAAGAGCTGCAGACCAAGATACGCTTTTGCTGAAGCTTAGAAGAGATTAACGACATTTAAAACCTCGCTGAATGTACATAAGGACAAATAAAAACGCTGTCAAGAACTATAAATTGGTTCATGGATCCAACCCAATCAATCAATCAACTACATAGCAAAACACGCATAATAGAAAATATTGTCCGTAATAGGTGAAGCAACACCCTCCATTCATTTTGAGTAGTACATCTCGGACTCTAAAACACAAAGCCACATAGGAGAAGCAAGCCAAAACCCACAAGCCTGATCCCTCCTCACAAGCAGTGAGGATTCTCCCTAAATACTAGTGAAAAATTAGTCGACAATGATATGCTATAGAAAAATAGAATAAGCAATGTAGTAGTTCTACAGATAAGGCACAAATTATCACAAAAAGTTAGTTCTATAGATATCTCCGTAAGTTAGTTCTACATATGATCTCGGAAAGTTAGTTATACGTAAAGTTAGTTCTACAGCTAGAAAATTGCAGCCTCCATGCCTCCACACAAATATCTCGTAAAAGTTAGCTCTTACAGATTCCAACTACAAAACAGTCTGAAGTCTTTTACATATTTACAACAAGCTTTTAATAAAAAGAATGTAGTCCTATATTCGAATAATGAAAGTCACACTACAACCTACAAAAAATTGTCCAAGCAAATGCAGAATACTCAAGGCATTTTTTGGTGGATATTTCAATGAACTGAACTGCTTAGTGAATCCCGGTTGTAGAGCTAGTGATCGCTGGAGATTCAGAGCAACAGAGAAATTTACATCGAATCCAAACCCGAAGTCATAACGCTAGTGAACAAAGCTGGAGACCATTTCAGTAGAAAAACAAGAACCAAAACACCAACAAGATGCACTCACTGAAAACAAGCTAAAGTAAATAAACAAGATGCACTTCAATAGATTTTTCATGAGAGAACAATTAGCCTCTCTACGCCTCATACACAAAGTCCTTTTGTTCGGGGACAGTAAACAACTCAATCTCCACTCTGTCCAAAACCCAATCACCTTGTTCCTTGCAGCTACGCTAGAACAGATCCTAGTTGCTATAGGAATGGAAGATGCTAGGAAATAGCCTACAACTACAATTTAATCTCGCATGTCTGGACAGTGAGACAAAAGGGCAAGTTGGTGCAGATCCTATATAATGAGTAAGCTTACGCATAATTCTCACGTACTCAATGCCGCTTGAATAGCTTTTGCACTGGCCGTCGTCAAGAATACTGTAGAGCTAGAGAGCACTAGCATGTCAAATGCTACTCTTTTGCAACAGCTGCTAGAAGTACACTAGTGAAGTTTCACTCCTAGCTCAGTAATATTTGTACTTCTAGAATCCTAAACTAGAACATCATCACAAATTTGACAAGGAGTTAGGATATAGCCATTCCTTTGTTCCTTCGCCGTGTGATTGCAGCAGCAGCCTAGCAGCGACCTCGCCTCCCTTTTGTTTCCACATCCTATGATAAAGCAAAAATTAGCTCACATCTAGGATAAAGCAAGATCAGCCACATCTCAGTATCCTAATAAAACGAAGCTAGCTGACAAGTACTAATATTAACCACCAAATTTCAGCATGATGTCCTCATCCAACGTATTTTGCGGCATGAAAAATATCAGCCACTCTCACCATAGGCAACCGAGCATTGGCCCATGCTTGCTTGCTTGCTTTTTACGAAAGTGGAGTCGTAGTATATATAATCTAATGCGCTTGATTGTTGTTTCATCTAACTCAACATATATATAATAATCCAAGAGCATGTGTTTAGTTCCTCAGAAAATGCTAAGCATCAGTCAACACAAGACAACAGAATTCTAGTGTAAAAGTCAATGCTCAGCAGCTTCTCACTGCGGCATCGCACGATATGACTTGCGCCTACAGACAGCTTGCAGCGAGCGTCCTACTCACACACACACACACGCTGTTGACACACACACATCACAACCACAATGCGCTAGCTGCGTACCGTCACAAACACCAGCCGAGGGACGCGACACCCGGAGGCCGGACGAGAGGGAGAAGGTGGGGGCAGCCTGGGCAGCAGGGAAGCCGGCCGCGCCGCGGCAGTACGAGAGGCGTAAGCACCCACTCGGCTGCGTAACCACGGCAGCCAACGTCGAGCACCGGATTGAGGCTGACGACGCCGCTTATCGCAGCACGCATCGGTGAAACCGAGACATGAAATAGCCGCCAGCCGCTAGGAAAACAAGCAGAGGGACAACAACGTCCATCGCATCGTAACGCCAAACTCCACCACGCGACGCACAAGGAAAACTGCCATGTGCAAAGGCATATAGAAGCATCCGGCCCATGTGAAATGAAAGCAAGCGGCCACTCATCCTCGACGAAATCGAACCCTAGACCCACCGAACAAAGCTCAGCATCGGAGAATTCAATCTCAAACAACAAAGCATGCGCCATAAGAAAGTACTCGGCGTACTATCTAAGCATGGCGTGTCAGCCACCAAGCCTCCAATCGGGCGAAGAGAGGCTACGCAGCCGTGGATCTGGGAGGAGCAAGGATTTGGGAAGAAGAATCGCCACGTCACGACGAAGCCCCCTAACACCGAAAGTGGTCCGAGTCCTATCCGTGTCCCGATTAGCCTGGGGGTCCGTATGGTCAGAGTGTGCGCCTCCATTCCTCGACCCGGAGCAAAGGAAGCTGGCAGTGACCCAACAACCGCAACAATAAAGTGACGGAGGCGTTTAATTATTAGCTGAGCAGTTTTAATAACCGCTCGCGTAGTCTCTGATCGTGGACGCTGTGGTCGCAAGAAAACAACAGAGTTTTCTTTCAACGTACGTGACAGAAAGTTCAGAAATATTAATATTCATAAATATATTTGATCGTGCTAAAAGTACCACACGACTGTTTAATTTTTTGAAGCAAAAGAATGAATTTTTATTTTTGACAGAGGAAATCTGCCATGCGCGCCCGGTAGGGACTAGGAGTCGTATTACCAGAGGCTTTGGCCAAAATGGGCATAGTATACATTATTTATTTATTTATCAATATGTTCTCTTGAACTAATTATAGTCCGGCTTATAAAGTCATTGTTTAATATTTTCTCTCACAAATAAAAACAAACATCAACCAAACAAACATCGCCGCGATACACGATAACTATTGCCTAGTTAAGGTCACGATAGAACTTTTTACGACTTGATCCCCAAGAAATCATGTTCATATTTCAATCAAGTCGTAAAAATTGAGGCGCATGGACACGCAATACGGGGGACGGGGGGACTTCGCTCACGTGGCACGGATGGCGAGCTCCCTGCGATAGCCAAATATGGCGACCGATAACGACGGACAGACGGCTTAGAAAACGACAATTTGAGAAACGACAATCACGAGGCATGCAGTCCTCCGAGATAGATGGAAAGTAATCGATTTTGATTTTAACTTGACCATCCGTCTTATTCAAAATATTTATTCAAATTATTTTTATTCAAAGATTCACGCAAAAAGCTGGACAAAATTTGAATAAGACGAGGCATGCAGTCCTCCTGAGATGAGTAGCAGGCAAAAAAAAAAAAAAAGGCCGCAAGACGACACCTCACAGGTGCAGCAGCAAAAAGGCCGCAAAGACGACACCTACAGCAGCAGCAATAGTATGCCTGTGAATGATGAATCCAAAGGAGCTTCTTGGGACTTGGTGTTGGGTCCGTCCGTCCGTCCGTAAGCAACCGTATGCCTGTGAAGCACGGGCACGGCTGAGAGAGGCGCCGCTGAGCTGCATAGAGTACCTGTATGCTCTACATCCTCCGGCTCATAGTCATAAACAGGTCCAGCAGCCCAGTCTGGCCTTGGCGAAGGATCAACGCGTCGCCTGCAGTGCAGTAAATAAAAGGTAAAAACCATCCGACGCCAAATTCTTCAGAGTGTACTCATCCAGGAAAACAAAGACGCTATGCACAAATAGCACAGCCCGGAGAAGAGATTAGCAGGTACCAGCAGCACTAGGTAAACTTTACGTTTTCCCATTACGAACCTGTTCGCCCTCCATCAACTCATCTTGCTGTATCTGTGTTCATCATATTTTTATGCATATTTTTTCAGCCTAGCTTCCAAGTTGTTTAAGGCTGTGCATTGCTGTTTGCTGTTTCATCCACAAGGGAGTAAGTAGATAAACCCAGTTGCAGCCTGCAGGTAATTTTTCATGGTTTTTCAGAACAAACGTTCTTAACTGCATGCGCGTGCATAGCTGATGGAGCCCCAATACCATGACCCACTGCCCCATGATCATGACCTGCATGAACACCGAAACAAAAAGAATTAATTTTGGCCCTCCAAGCTATCATCTCCACATGCATCCCCAATCAGGTTTTCAAATGCAGTTTTCCCCCAAAACTGTCCTAATGTAAGCATTGGCCGGGAGCCTCTCGTCCAGAAAACAGTACGCTTCAAAGTACAAATAATCTTCCTATTAACCAAATTCTTATAAAAAGTATACTATAAAATATTGCTAGATTCATTATGAAAAAAAATAAGTAGCATTAGTTTTGCCACCGAATATATTTTTTTTCATGCATAATATTTGGAATTATAGCTGCTGCTACTGTTTCTATATAAACATAATCGAACTTAAAATAGTTTAACTTGGACTAGGTCTAGAAGTGCATCTTTTTATCATGGAAAGAGTAGGTTTTAATCGCTTTTCTTACTTTAGCAGCATCAACTAACTAGTAATAATTAGAATGTGGAGTCTTGAAACAATAAGAGAGGGTTATGACATTCCATTGAATTGTATGGCACTTATTATGTGCAGAAAAGCCAATGGCCAATGTGACCGTAAGGCACAGAACCAGAAAAGAAGAAGATTGAGAAATACAAGCGCCGCTTGAAGAAAAATGAACGACTTTTAACTGAAGAGAAGTAGAAAAGAGCAAGAAAAATCAGTACAAGTAAGCCATCATCAGTGGGTGGAAGATTGGAAGAAAAGGGTACAACAAACAATGCAATCAAAGCGCTAGTAGAATTAACAAGGATAAGTGGGATGACGACGAAAGAGCACCTCAAGAGAGGCACAAAGCGCCTAGACATTATGAAGACGGAAACAAATTATCAATTGAAACCAGTGCACTGGATTGGCAACAAAAAAAATGATGAACCTGGACGGTCAAAACAACTAGCTTAAATCAGCAAGAATGAAAAAGGAAAGAAATTGTTCAACTCAAGAGGAGCAGAAGACGCATTGAATCCATAGCCATAAGAGTGAAAGAAGAAGCGAGGATAATGATTCCGCTGCTAGTAAGATATGGAACTTTGGGGGCCAACATGCATCTGCCAACACTGCCATGCGATCATGTGGCATGGAGAGAAATCTAGTAGTGGTTTTGGACAATGCTGCAAGAAAGGGAAGGTTACCTTGCCACCACTCAAGGAACCTCCAAGTTACCTTTGCAAGTTTATCGGGCAATAGATGGGGACAAACTTCCAGCAAACTACCAACAGAATATCAGATCTTAAACTCCATGTTTGCACTCACATCAATGGGAGGGGCTGTAGACAAGAACATAAACAAG
Organism: Hyparrhenia diplandra; assembly: GCA_015847255.1. Lineage (NCBI taxonomy): Eukaryota > Viridiplantae > Streptophyta > Magnoliopsida > Poales > Poaceae > Hyparrhenia > Hyparrhenia diplandra. Next base: position 5,497 of record JADLZK010009745.1, on the reverse strand, counting down.
AGCCGTGGACCTTATGTTTTCTCCGACTGAAAGGCCATAACTACCACCACCCGTAGGCACTTTGCTACCTCAAGAAGGAGACAAGCCTCGCTTTCAACAACTATACATTTATGATACAGAGAATGAGATCCATAATAGGCTCCAAGTGTCAAGATCTGGTGAATGTAGTGCCCCAGATGAAAGCATTATCACGGCCTCATAACCATGCTCAACGAGAACAACACACTGGTGCAGTCATTCCGAACGGCACGGGATAGGTTTGAGGGTCACAATACCACAACCTAACTCTTAGATTAATTGACAACAGAGATCAAGATGGGAGGGAATGCAACATGCCATCAGCATCAGAAATTGCTGCCTTGATAGTCAAAAGATCCCACCAAAGGAAGACACGGACGGACATCGATTCCTAGTACAAAGATATGAGGCCTAAAAAGGATTTCAGAATTCCACCCAAAAATTTATGGCCATGCAATACCCGTTGCTTTTTTCCCCGCATGGAGAAGATGGTTTTAGACGAGGCATAAGATACAGAGCAAATGGTGCAAGGAATGGCAACAAATACATCACCATGCTGGAATACTATGCATATCGCCTCCAACAACGCCTGATCAATCGATGCTGATGCTGATGTGCGGAAATCTGTCAATGCAGTTCCTAGTTGATGCCTATGCATGCATCGAACAATCCAGGCTTGACTGGATAAGAACAAATCAAGGAGCTCTAAGAACAGAACTTTTCTAAATAAGAGATGCAATCGTAAAAGGAGATACAAAACAGAACAAGTTGGGAGGAGGATAGTACTTCCAGCAAGTTTCATAGGAAGTCCCAGATGCAAAGAGCAAAACTACCAAGATGCAATGGCATATGCCGTTGGGCTGACACCTTCGAATTTGTTTGTAACATTAGGATGCAATCCTAAGTGGCCTCAGATCCAATGCATGCTTGATGAAGCTGGGAACCAGCAGAAACCAGCAGCACGACCTGATATTGTGAGTTCGAAAGTGTTTCATGCTAAAACTGAAAGAATTACTGATGGACATTAAACAGAGGCAGCATTTCGAGTGACGAAAAGCAAGTACGCGGAAAAACTCACCAAATAATTAATAGATTGAAGTATAATATGCTTTTTTTATTTATAGACTTGTTATGTGCTGACACTGGAGATTTTTATTTTGCAGTTATATACACGATAGAATTCCAAAGAAGGGTCTCCCACATGCCCATATTCTAATATTCCTTGAAAAAAGGGGGATAAGTCCCTCAGTCCTTCACAAATTGATGAAATGATATGTGCTGAGATCCCGAGAATGAAAAAGGATCCAGAAACATATGAAGCTGTTAAGAAATTCTATGATGCATGGACTATGTGGAGAGGAAAATCCAAAGTTGCCATGCATGGTGAACCACAGATGCACTTATCAGTTCCCAAAAAGTCTATGTAACGAGACTATCATTGATGAAAATGGCAACCCAATATACAGAAGACGAGATGACGGTCAGGAAATAGAAATAAGAGGAGGGCAATATGAACAATGCGACATGTTGTGCCATACAACAAATCCTCCTGGTCAAGTTCCAAGCACATATCAATGTGGGAGGAAGTTCACCGTTCTAGATCAATCAAGTACCTATATAAATATATCAGCACAGAAGAAGACCAAACAACAGCAGTGATTGGAGAAGCAAGTCTGTCAAAGACACATGATGAGATTAAAATGTATCTGGGATGCAGATATCTCACAGCATATGAAGCTTGTTGAGAATATTCAGGTTTAAACTCAACTACAGAGAACCATCTGTTCAGAGGCTACGGTTCCACTTGGAGAATGAACAAGAAGTAATTTTCCCTGACTCGACAAAACCTTGAGGATATAGTAAAACTGCCAGGTTCAGCAGTAACCATGTTTTACAGAGTGGATGGAGACAAACAAAAAGCATGAGGATGCCAGGGAATTAACATACTCAGAATTCCCGACCAAATGGACATGGCATGCCAAAGAAAAGCAATGGGCAAAACCCAAAAGCAGAGAGAAAATTGGCAGGATCTACAATGCTCACCCAGCGCAGTGGAGAAAAAGTATTATCTCAGAGTGCTTCTCAACACTGCAAAGGGCTGCACATCATTTGAAGACATGACTGTCAATGGAGTTGTGCACTCTTCATACAAGTCAGCGTGTCATGCACTAGGATTTTTAAATGATGACAAGGAATGGATCGACTGCATCAAGGAAGCATCTAGCTGGGCTGCCTGGGATGCAACAACTACGGCAATTATTTGTAACCATTCTGCAGCATTGTGAGATTACTGATCCAAATAGACTGTGGGAATCAAACTGGGAAGCACTCTCTGAAGACATACAGCAAACAGAAAAACCCCGACCCAGCCACCTTGCACCTTCCCATAAAAAAGAAACTGTGCTCTGATGAAAATTGAGAAGCTAATGGAACAAGATGGAAAATCACTAAGGGAGTACCTTGAATGGAGATAGCTGATATGGCCGAGTTAAACGATACCAAAACAGACTCATGAACGGAGAAATGATCCATGACAGAGACAAATTGAAGGATGAGCACCTGCAAATACTAAAAAGCCTAAATACAGATCAGAAAAGGGCCTTTTATGCAATAATTGAATCAGCAGACCAATCACTAGAAGCTAATATTTGTGGATGGATATGGTGGGACAGGTAAGACATACCTTTGGAAAGCAATCATAACCAGGCTATTATCAGAGGGAAAGATAGTAGTGGTAGTTAAGGCCCAGTGGCATTGCAGCACTTCTGTTTCAAGGAGGCAAACAGCACATTCAGCATTCAATATTCCAATGATCCTTACAGATGAATCAACATGCTACATCAAGCAAGGTTCACATGTGGCTGACCTACTTACAAAGACATCTGATACTGGGACGAAGCCCAATGACACACACAGAAATTGCTTTGAGGCACCCGACAAGAGCAAGAGCTTAGGTTCCTCACCAATGAGAACAGCCTTGACAAGCCATTTGACAGTTGTTCTAGGAGGCTTAATTTCAGGCAAATCCTCCCTGTTGTGCCAAAAGGAAGAAGAGAACACACTATAAATGCGGCCAATCAAACGATCATATCTGTGGCAACATTTTGAGGTATTCAAGTTGACAAAAAAATATGAGGTTAAATCTCTGCCCACTAATCGAGCACAGCTGCAGAGGACTGCGAATTTGGGTAAAGTGGATACTCAGGAAATTGGTAATGGAGACACAATAGCTTCATTAGATGAGAATGGGTTACTATCCCCAGTGACCTGTTGCTACAGAAAGGAGATGATCCAAAAGCAAAAAATCATTGAAAGCATCTACCCGGCCTGCACCTACTGCTGCGAGCAAGAAGTTCCTACAAGAAAATGCAAATTATGTACAACAAATGAGGATGCCAAAGAAATCAACGAAAGTATAAAGATGGAACAAATCCAGGGTGACAGTGAGTTATCTGAGCAGTGACAGCGTGTCCAAATCGATGTACTACAGCAATGAAATGGAGCATCAATATCCAACTGTGTTCCTCAACACCTTAAAGCACTCAGGAATTCCAAACCACCAGCTCAAGCTCAAAGTTGGCCTGCCGGTGATGCTTTTTCTTCGCAATATCAACCAAACAGCTGGGTTAGTAACGGTACCTCGAATGATAATCACACGAATTTGGGGAAAAGATCACTGGAAGCACAGATCATATAACTGAGCATGCATAGGGGATAAGGTATGCATCCCTCAGACTATCATGACACAGTATGAACCCAGGTCGCTCGTATAAAAGAAAGCAGTTCTTTCTCTGTGTGTCAGTGTAGACAATCAACAAAAGCCACCCTGAAAAGGTCGGGCTCTGCTTACCGAGACAGGTTTTTCACCCATGGGCAGCTCTATGTAGCAGTTTCCAGAGTCACAAAGAGGATGGGCTGAAGATCCTCATCACTGACCAAGAGTGCCCGGTGAAGGGATGGCGAGAAACATCGCCTACAAGGAGATCTTCTTCTAAAATAAATGCACATAATGTTTTTCAATAGAAGCTGTGTTTCCCAGTGGCGTAGAAAATCCTCTCTGTAACTGTAATGTAGTAGTAGTACTGTATCGGTGTTTCATGCAGTAAAAGTTTATGCTAAGCAGCGTGCAGAGTCACAAAAAAGGATGACAGAAGATCCTGATCGCTGACTCCAGAAGCATGCCAGGCAAAGGAATCATGCAAAAACAAGAGGTCTTGTAAAATGCCTATGCGTATAGTACTATAGTATCTGAATAAGCGCTGGGTTCCCCCAGTGGTGTAAAAATAGCATGTCTGTAAATCAGTAACAGGACTGTTAGTGGTATTATAGCATGCTAGCAGCTGCAGCTCCATGTAGAACTGTGTGATCAATATTTTCCAATGTCACAAGGAAGAACTGATGATGCGGTCTATGAGCCATCGGAGTTTTGTCCTGCATCAGTGTTTGAACTGGTCTCCTAGTATTTTAAATCTCTTGAGGAGCAGTCGAGCACCGGATCAAATTACCGCGATATCACGTCGACATTCAAATACTCCCTCCGATTCCAAATTACAATTCAGTCTAGCTCGTTTGCTAAGTCAAATTTCTCTAAATTTGACTAAATTCTATAGGAGACTGAAAAATAACTAGAATACCAAATTGGTTTGATTAGATTCTTCATACAGTATATATATTTATTTGAATTTCTAGAGATCAACATATATTTTCTGAAATTGCAAATGGCCCAAAGTTATAGCTAGAATGAAAATTTGGATCGGATGGAGACATGTAAATAAAAGAGGGAGGTGAATCTTCGTACCCACGCGCTGGAGTTGATCCGCCCGATGCGGCTCGTTCACCGAATTCACTAGAGTCAAGGGGTGACGGATTGCAGGAGGAGGCGGCGGATTTCCGGCTAGGGTCACTCCTCTCCGACGTGCTGGAGGCCGGATCCGGTCGGCCCAGTGCTCCACTCCCCTCCGTTTCGCTCCATCATGGCCATCTTGTCCACCTTTCCTCCATCGAGCTCTGTCTTCGGCTCTCCAGTCCTCCCCCTCAAAAAGTTAATAACCAATCACTGTTGACACCTACCGAGCGCCACTGCATCGGCTCCCAGGTTGAAGGAGAAGCTGACGGTGTGGGGTCCACACGCTGGTGTGTGGAGGAAGAAAGATGACACAGCGGTATTTTGGGACGTAAAAATAATACAGTTGCCTTCATAGTCACATACAAAAATGTAATGGCCTCTATAAAAAAATAAATATAAAAAAACCCAACAAAACAAAATGCACGAGGAAGAAGATGCCAAAAGATGATGCCCGCATCTTAAATCTTAATGGCAGCGTATCATGTGCAGCATAGCTTCGGTGCAACCTATGCAACCATAAATTAAGGCCACTAAGATCTGATTCAACGTCTGCGGTGTTTTTCACTTAAACTCCTCCACCCTGTGGGGTTTTGAGTGAAAAACCTGGACGCTGGATCTAGATCCCGTGGTTTT
>JADLZK010009744.1:0-137568 GCA_015847255.1 Hyparrhenia diplandra | reverse complement strand
CAAACTCTACAATTGGACGACGTTCTGGACCAAAAGTTTCTGCAAAAACGAAAACAACAGAACATCAGATAACTTGGATTGAATCTGTTCACGACCATGTCAGAGATGGTATCAAGCAAATAACCAGAGGAACAAGCAGCAGATATTTTTGTTCATAGAACAGACCAAAAGTTGCAAAAGGGCACAGAACATTTGACGCAACATGATTGCAGAGAAATTTTTCACCCAGTGCAGCATACCAGGGTTGTTGCTTGTAGAACCCTTTTAGAGCAACAAGAGCGTGTTCATGTTCTTGAAAATCAACAGTTACACCGCGTGAATGCTTTCTGTATGCCTTTCTTTTTCATTCTTCAGGATATTCACCTGTTAAACAAATCATCGCCATAGGCATTACGAAACACAAATCAAATGGCAGATATATATATATAGGGACTCCACCTGAAACCCATGCGGATGACAGATTTTTGTTTTGGTCGCACGAGAAATGACTGCTTCTCTACAAAAAGCTTCTTTACATCATTAATGGTCATAGGTTCGTAGGCAAATTGTGGATGAGATGTTTGTTCGACACGTGAAATTTTGGAGACTGAAGCATCCCCGCTTTCCTTCTAGCTAACTCAAAACAGACAAATAAAGAAGATACTGTCAGATCATCAAATGTAAATACATGATCAAATGATGATGCAAATATTCATAAATAAATTGTATCATCAACACAATATGTAGCCCAAATGTGATGTCACAAAGCAGCGAAGTTGCAAATATAACAGTTTTGATGTAGGAGTATGTATCAGATAGAAAATGCAGTTCTACGCTTTCAAGTAATGAACGTGAAGCATTAATAGAGATGAAAATCATTCATTTGAAAATGATAAAAAGGCACATTGGTTGATGACCTCAGAACCAATTATGTTAATTTGCATAAAATCAGAGTCTTGTTATAAAAAAGTAAATTAGAAAGAATAGGAGTCTTTGTCTAAAAGTAAAATAGAAAGAATAAGTATGGAACACATCATAAACATAGTACCAACAATGATACTGGCTAGAGTATGAAACGATGAAGAATGCTATCAACTCTTACCAATTAAAACTTATTCATGTCAGCATCTGACACGCCTTCTGCAGTTGGTGTTCCAGCAAGGATTTCAACCCTCCTGTTTCAAGACCAAACTTTAGCTTAACATAATAATGGAAGGCTTACTACAGTTCACGTGCAAAAACAAGCGCCAGAGAATTTTGCCTTAGCCAAGTATAGGTTCCGTGATCCCCACCCTCGGCTCTTTTAACTTCCTCAAGTGACTTTTGTGAGCTGACTCCTTGTCCATCAAACGCTTTCATGACACATTAAGTGGCCTGCTCTTTAAAAGAAATTCCTAAGCCAGGGAGCAACATTTGCGCAGAAACTGCTGCATCAGCTGCCTCTGTTGTAGAAAACTTCATGAAACCAGTACCTCTAGGTCTCCTGCATAGACAGTATAAAAATGTTGGCATCAATGAGAGTGCCAAGTAAACTTTCGCTGGTCACTACAACTTAGGAAAATAATGTATGAAAGTGAAACAAGATGAGCAAACATACTTCGTAAGTTTATGAAGAACCGGGAAGAAAGATTCAACCTTCCCAAAGACTGAGAAGCGTGCTGTTACCTCCCTCATTACTTATATCAAAAGGAAGGTTGCTAATGAATATAGTCCTATCCAGGCCAGTATCATTTTTCCTGGGTTTTGGAAGCAGGATTACTGATTTCTGCTTCTGTTACATGCTTCGACTTAGCCAACTTGCCAGCTACAGGTGAATCAGATTTCTCCTTTTCTGGTGCTACATCTTCTGTTTCAGTGTCGGTATCAACGTCCAACCTTCAATGCCAGATAGTTCGACTTCTCTGATGACTCTCATCAAATTCTCAAGAACTTTTCTAGAAATATCTGCTTCGCTTTTGAAATCATCCTCAGATGGACGTTAGAAGTCTCTCATCAAGTTCAGAGCTAGCTTCTCCAACAAGATTATCGTCAGAGGTAGTGTCATCATCACTGACATTGTCAGGTATATTCTCAGGCTCTGGGAAAACATTACATATTCATGAGAGCTCAAAAAATTAACTAAGAAAAACAATGCAGAGTAAACATAAAATTTGAGATGACACAAAAAGATCCTATACCTAACAATTGTTTAGACAATCAAATTAACAGAAGATAGCCCTATTCCCCGAGAAACCATGCCGAAAGTAGTATCAAATAGCCAACAACAAACATGATATCAGTCAAATGTTTAAGGCTAATAGCCATTACAGTATCATTCACGTAATATAAATCTTGCATTAGCTAAGTGCAAGAACTCTCAAGTAATTTATGTAACAGATAAATGAATGACTTTAAAGATAGCTGATAAAGGAAAACTTATATTTACCATTATCCGTAGCATCAGCTTTTGCAGCAACAGTGTACACTTTTTTGAACAGCCCAATCAACAGCCACTGGTCTCTTTGCAACAACTTTTCCATTAATATTTTTAATAGCCTGATTCAGGAAAAAAAAATCATGGCCCATTAGGAATTTAAATGGATTTGTGTACCCAACTGAATACAGTACTGACCATACATTTTCTGCATCTTGCTTCCGTGTGAATGATACAAAAAGCAAAGCCTTTTGATATCCTGTTAAAGAGTAGATGTAATCAAGCTATAAATATCTTGTAAGCTCTATTAATCCACTTAGGGAACAAAGGATTCATTGGAACAGTAACATACCCCTCATCAGACTTATATGAATTGACACATCCCAGACAAACCCCTGCTGAACTAAACATATCCATGATCTCCTTCTCTGTAATCAAGTGAGTGACATGCACACAATTGGCCTATCTGAGCTAGAGAAAGAAAAAGAAAGAAAAGACCTGGAACAGTGACCACTTTTTAACCAAGCACCTTGAATGGCAGGTTCTGACAATCGCTCCATTTTCTGATCTTTTGAACCCTAAATAGAAAGAAAACAAGCTTCAAGGACTTGGAATCAAATCAGTAAAGGATAGTGGTGATTCTACAAATAGCCAACAATCTCATGAGAAAAAAAGAAAAAAGGAAACAGAAATAAATAAAACCATTAGAACTTTCTGTTAATCTTATGCCAATTCCTAGTTTCCTACTTAGCACACGGTTGCAAGTACAGCAGCCACTGAATTGATTTTGGAAGCATCTTCCCAATTTAGAGAGACACAAAAGCATACTTTATCTTAGTCCATTAACACTTGATGACTATAGGAGATTAGGGTATTACCACATCCTATGGAAGTATCATTATCAGCTATTCAAGAGCAACTCCAATAACCAAACCTCATGCATTACACTGAGTAACATAAAAGAATAACTACCTCTTTAGCTCTACCCTGTTACACTCTACTACACTAAGCAACATAAAGAGCTGGTACTTAAATGACTCTGACATGCAAATTTGAGCTGTCTAAATTATTAAAAAACCTATATTCTGGAAACCTGAATATATGGATGTATGAGGTTTTTTGACAAGATGTCTGAGGCATAGACAGAATTTGGGATCTGAACCCATTTTTTGTTACAGCAAGTCAGCAATTATAATTTTTATTTAATAACACACACTTTTAGTAACAAGGAACAAGTGAAAGACGGCATTTGACAAATACAAATAAAACTCAGAAACACGTAGAATTAACGATTGCAGGAACAGAATATGCTTTCACAAAAATTATTAGCTGCAGAATAGGGATAAAAACAAGCAAACTAGAAGCAGAAATAAGGTGAATGAATCATCAAACATATGCAGATCAAAACAATGGAAAGCCATAGCCATTACATACCTCAAGTGTTGACGAGCCCAAACAATAGCTCCCTTTGACTTCCTTACGATGCAGTTGCACAACAGAATCCCAAGCTGATTTGACACTTGCAAAAGTACAGCTGCTATATCTGATGTGCATCCATCTCGAAAGTAAGTCCTGCAGGGCATGGCAATATTAAGTTAAAGTTATCAGAGAAGCTAAAGCAACAGATGCGAATCCCAAGCTGATTTTACATGAATCATATGGTTACTGAAGTAAACGAGAATAGGTGAATAACAAATAATAATAGTAGATGCTTGTTGAAACGACATAAGGAAGTAATCTAAATGAGACATGTCAAGTACAGTGCAAGAGTTCTGCAACTTTTTTCTATTGAAGCATAAAGCAACAGATGTACTCTTCATGAATGTAGAGGACATATACTGCATCCTAATTTGGCAAAGACAAAAAAGTCTACAAAGAAAGAAAAACAAGGAAACACTCAAATAAGCAGAAAATTCATTATGCATTTTTACAGGGATGACCAGCATGAGGCCAGAAACTGGAATCTCGAGATTGAAAAACTGACACTGCTGAAAAACATCATGTTTTTGCATGGTCCATACACTAGGAATTTACAGAGACCAAATTTAATCCATACTCATGCTAACAATTACAAAAGGCCTTGGGTCAAAAACAGGCATGATGCCATAAAATTATGACCATAAGTAGTGGGTCATAGATCCCTTGAAAATTACAAATTTGGTACAAAGTTTGTAAAGTAACTCAAAACACAAGCGGTACCATAAAAAGCTCAAAGATAACCCTGTAATCATGTACAAGCCTAAGATTAAAACCATTTGATGTTGCCAGGTTATCAGCACCATCACTCAAAAAAGCACTAATAATGGTAATTATCAGTCACTGCTCTAAATTACTGCTGCAGAATTAATTCAAAGAACTTACACCAGGAAATTAAGCAACATAAAAGCACAGATTACATGAAATGAGAATCCAAAGTATGAATATTATAAGACCATACCATGGAATTCCATTTCGTCTTTGGGAAGTGGATAGTTTACAGATACAACTAGACCAATCTCGCGAGCTTGGACGGAAAACCTCGTTTGCCATGGCAGAGTCTCACAAGAGGCCACCAAAATCACCGTCTTTGCAAATCCTTTATAATATAAGTATATCAGAATTGCCAATCGACCCAAAAAGGTAAAAAAAGGTAATATCCTAAATAACTATAATAAAAGGCATTACATGCTACCAAAACCTACATGTATAGTTATAAAATTAACTGTTTGCAGCTTATCCAAAAAAGGTACAGATGAAAAAAAAAAGGTGGTTAGATGGCAACCAAAATTACTAAGAATGAGCCTCTGATGATGAGGACAAATTCGACCAATAAAACATAAGACAAGTTCGATTTAGAAGATGAGTTCTGAAGTAAAATATTGCAGTACACACCTTTGCTTTTTTCAGAACTTTTTACCCCAAGCTTTTCGAGGATCGCCAATGGGAACTTCCTTTGCTACCATAGCATCCTTTGACAACAAATATGGTTGCTCTGGTTCTACATAACATTTGCATCAGTATTGGAAAATACTAACCATGGCATAAACATAAGACAACAAAACAAAAGGTAATTTCCATTACAACCTGGATCTGTTTTATGAGATTTCCCCTTATGCTTTTCAGCAGGAGAAGTCTCGTCTGCTTCATCTTTTGCATCAGAGTCCTTCACTTTGCACTGCTCACAAGCAAATAAAACACAAGACCCGGCATCAGATCCACAATCTACTGAGCTTCAGCAGCAACAAACTGTTAGGAGAGGAGCCTTACTGTTCTCCTTCTTTTTGCAAACGTTCCTTCAGTGGAGCACGATTCATTGCTAGCTTGACTCTGATTTTCCTACCAGCAACAGGAAATCCATTCTTTTGTTGAATAGCTCGATCAGCATCTTGAACAGTTGCACTGGCATATCACGGGAACACATTCATTAACAAATCATTGTTTAACTGTGTCAATGAAAACTTTATGCCCAGATTATTAGCAGCAGCACACTTATACATGAGCGATCAAAACAAACACTGGGACAGGTACCAATATGATTAGTTTATACAGCATCATTTTGATCATTCTGGTCTAGCCTCTACTCTCTAGTGAATATTAAGTTACGTTCTACGGTCAGCAAATTTGTTAGCAATAAAACCCTTCAAAGTTCTGGTATACGGACCAGTATAGTCTATGTACAGTAACCACAGGATGTGCAGGTTCATGAGCCACTTGAGACAGTGACATAGACGAATTTATGGTTAATATTCAGAAACATTCGGCTCAGTGGAACTTCACATAATTCGCTCAAAACTGCACCTCGACAAAAGCATAAAGTAATCCCATAATACCAGAGGCGATTCCTGAGAGAACTTACAATTGCACGAACCCAAAGCCTCGACTCTTCTCCGATCCTGCGGTAAAAGCAACCACAAAGGTAGAGTTAGCCAATGAAACTACTCCCGACTAAGCAGCAACCGGGTTCCTTCACCTTTCTCCGCGACCATAAAGCAGCGCCGCACTGGGCCGACCTCGCTAAACACCGCCTCGAGCTGCACAACAACAAAAGGCACGGTTCTGAGATACGACCGCGAAGCGAGGTAGCAATTGAGCACTCGGCAGCTCGTGCTTACATCGGAGGACTTGAAGGTGTAGGGGAGGTTGGAGACGAACACAGTGGAGGGGGGCTGTGTCCTCCGCCAGCACCGCCGGTGGCCGCCCCTTCCGCCGCGGGTTCTCCGTCGCCGCCGCCGCGCTAAAGCCCGCTTGCCCATCGCCGGCGTCGTGGGGGTGGGAGGTGGGGCTACGCGGTTGCGAGGAGACGGGGAGGGAAACTGTGGTGACTGTTGGGCTAGGGTTTTTAGTTGAGAACTGTGGAACTGTTGGGCTGTGATGTGGGCTTGGGCTTCGTCGTCAATGTTTGTTTGGTTCGGTCTATTTTGAATGGCTGGGGCTTTCGTGAAGCAGAGGCAATGTGAGGGACGCCGAGGACTTTTCTTTTGGAATTTTTTTAAAAAAAAAGTGGACTATTTTCTATAGATTTTGACCCAATGGATGCTTAAAAATAGGTATTATTATACGTTTCCTAATTAATCTAATAATACTTGCTTCATAATATAAACATCAATATTGTAGTGTATTAATTTGGTCAAACTTTTTAGATAGTTTGACTTAGGACAAAACTAAATCGTCATGCTTTTAGATAGTTCTTACTTGAATAAAGATAAACATTATTCTTCTCCTTCCCAAAATGATAAACATATATTTTATATAAGAAAAACAGTCAAAAGTTAACAAATATTTCCCAACAAATAGTCAAATGGTATAAAATTTAGGATACAAAACTTTAAACAAAAGATTTTTATTTAAATATTATTTTGAGTAGATATTGATTTTTAAAGAAAAAAAAAAATACATCAAAATCTATTTCTAAGGCTTCCCCTAATCAAAAGTATGTTCAACATTCTATATTCCTATCAAATGTAACTCATCATGCCCAAACAACCATCATCCGTGGAACGTTGATATGAAACTCCCTCGTCCCAAATAAGACGTCAACGTCCACATTCATGTGCCTTTCTATGCCGTGGACACATATGAACTCCTCTCCCTAAATAGATATCATTCAATCCAGAAGTCCATTTTAATAGGCGTCCCCAAGTAATTAGTATCATCGGAAGTGTCCACATTCATTTGAAGATATAAATATTTTGCCTTTTTATGCAAGCACGTCAAATGAAAAAAGTTTGGTAAGCAGAGTGACATCTAAAGTAGATAGATGTAAAAAGCATCTTCGCTTTGCACCCAGTTAAAGCTCAAACGACCTTTAATACGGCAGAGGAAGTACTGGTTAACGATTTTCAAGAACATTTCCTATTCAGTTTTTTGTTACATGGACACCTTTTTATGTCGTGTAAATAATGGCCACATTACTATAGTCATAAATGAATAGAGAATACTCCCTGAGTCCTAAAAAGAATGTCGTTTTAGGTTTTGTTGACTTGTTGTTTGACCATCCGTCTTATTTAAATTATTTGTATAAATATATTTTGTTATGACTTATTTTATTGCTAGAGATACTTTAATAATGATTTATTTATTTTATAATTTGCATATTTTTTTAAATAAAAACGAACGTCAAACCACGATGTCTAAAACCTAAAGCGACACTCTTTTTTTAGGACAAAGGGAAATAATGTACTACCTGCATTTAAAATTATCACGATGTTTTAAGATTTCTAGATACATAACAAAAACACCGGTATGTATATATAGTGAAAACAATGTACTCCTCTCGGTTTGGTAAAAGAAGTCGTTTTAGACAAGGTCAGGTCAAACATTGGGAACATAAATCATTAATAACTTTTGAGTTGTTAAGCTTGTAAATGTAAAAATTATATGAATAAAATTGTCTTAAAAAACTTTTTTAAAAATTTCCATAAATATGTTATAATAAAAAAGAGGTCAAAGTTGTGTTTTGAAGACAGGTAATCCTTTGTCCTAAGCGAATTCTTTTACCAAACCGGAAGGGAGTATCTAAAGAATCAAAAGCCTTGTAATTTAGAATGGAGGGAGTAGCATAAAAGGTATGCGTAATGTCGCACTTGACATTAAGTCACTGATAAAACAACTAGTCCATATCTAGTTTTCCAAATTACTTCACAAAGGGTATATGAAGCGTCCAATAACAATTTATCTAATTTGTCACTAATGGTGTGAAAGACCCTCGAATAAATGTATCATAACATACTTTGGAAATGCCATTACTATAATTATTTAAAATAATTTGGAAATCTATGGTTGTCTTAAGGTAATGTCACAAAGTTTAGGCCATTTGGTTTTGTTTGGTTCTAAGTCGGTGACTTATTAAGTCGGAGTGACTAAAAATTAGTGACTTATAAATTCATGTGCACCGATCGTGACGTGACTTATAAGTCCAGGGTGGAAAAGAAAGAGAAAATGGGTGGTAACAAGTCGGGGAGGGAAAAAAAGAGAAAATAGTTCTGGTGACTTATAAGTCCCTCTTGTTTGGCAAAATAAGTCATTTATTTTGAATTTTTTGGACTTATAAGTCACCCCACTTATGGAAACCAAAACAGTACTTAGCTACAAAAAAGCATCAATTATTTCACAAAAAGAAGTTTGAATGTCCACCTTTTCCTTTATGTAATAAAAAAATAAATAAATACTAGATAACAAAAAAAAAAGGGAGCTGTGAATCCGACCATCCGAGGGCTGAACCCACGCGCTCTCCGACTCCGACCCCTACTCGACTCGACCCCGACTTCGACTCGACTTCTCCGTTTTGTCCTGCACGCGCTCGCCGCAAACGCAGCACGCCCGGCTATAAACCCTGCAGTCGATTTCCCCACCTTCCCACACCAATTCCAAGTCCCATCACAAGGACAAAATTAGCAGCGTTCCTTCTCAAGTCCGCCGATCAACCATCGTCCATCCCGAGCTTTCCTAATTGAATACTGTGCTGCGACCGATGGAGACCGCCACCGTCGTCGTGGCGCCAGCTCCGGTGGCCATCACCCAGCCACGGCAGCACAAGCGTACGGAATTGAAGTTTTCCTTTGCCCCCGTGGCGAAATCGTCGCCGGCGAGGAAGGCCAAGCCGGCCCAGAAGAAGCTCGCCGGCGGCTGTGGCGGATACGTCCTTGAGGACGTGCCGCACCTCACCGACTACCTCCCGAGCTCAAGAGCTACCCGAATCCCCTGCAAGACCACCCTGCCTACTCTGTTGTCAAGTAAGTATCTCCTCTTGTGTTCTACAGTATCGTCTTCGATTCTTGTCGAAAATAATAGGTTTGCTCAATCGCGTTGCTCTGACCGCGCAGGCAGTACTTCGTGAAGCCGGAAGAAACGGTGGCGAAGAAGATCGTAGTGCACAAGAGAAGCGCGCGGGGACGCACTACCGGCGCGCCGGCCCGCGGCGGCGCGTCTACTTCGAGTCGGACGAGGTGGGGGCGGCGATCGTCACCTGCGGCGGGCTCTGCCCGGGCATCAACACCGTCATCCGCGAGCTCGTCTGCGGCCTCCACGACATGTACGGCGTCACCGCCGTCTCCGGCATCGAGGGCGGCTACAAGGGCTTCTACGCGCGCAACACGGTGGAGCTGACGCCGCGCTCCGTCAACGGCATCCACAAGCGCGGCGGCACGGTGCTGGGCGCCCTCCCGCGGCGGGCAGGACACGGCCAAGATCGTCGACAGCATCCAGGACCGCGGGTTCAACCAGGTGTACATCGTCGGCGGCGACGGCACGCAGAAGGGCGCGCGGCGTCCATCCACGAGGAGGTGCAGCGGCGCGGGCTCCAAGTGCGCCGTGGTCGGCGTGCCCAAGACCATCGACAACGACATCGCCGTCATCGACAAGTCGTTCGGGTTCGACACCGCCGTGGAGGAGGCGCAGCGCGCCATCAACGCCGCGCACGTCGAGGCCGAGTGCGCCGAGAACGGCATCGGGGTCGTCAAGCTCATGGGCCGGAACAGCGGCTTCATCGCCATGTACGCCACGCTCGCTAGCCGGGACGTCGACTGCTGCCTCATCCCGGAGTCGCCCTTCTACTTCGAGGGCGAGGGTGGCCTCCTCGAGTTCGTGGAGAAGCGCCTCCGCGACAACGGCCACATGGTCATCGTCGTGGCCGAGGGCGCCGGCCAGGACCTCATCGCCAAGGGCATGCGCTTCGCCGACACGCACGACGCCTCCGGCAACAAGGAGCTTCTCGACGTTGGGCTCTGGCTCTCCCAAAAGATCAAGGAGCATTTCAACAAGAAGCCCAACTTCCCCATTACCCTCAAGTACATCGACCCGACGTACATGATCCGCGCCGTGCCGGCCAACGCCTCGGATAACGTCTACTGCACGCTGCTGGCGCACAGCGCCCTCCACGGCGCCATGGCCGGGTACACGGGCTTCACCGTCGGGCCAGTGAACGGCAGGCACGCCTACATCCCTTTCTACGTAAGCCCCTCGCGCCCCTTCTAATCAAGTAAATTTCTAATACAGTATTAGTAATACTCTGCATTGCAGTGAACTGACGTTGTCTGTTCTACCATTGATCTGAATCTTGCAGAGGATCACCGAGATGCAGAACAAGGTGGTGATCACGGACCGGATGTGGGCGCGGGTGTTGTGCTCGACGAACCAGCCGTGCTTCCTGACGCAGGAGAACATCGAGGGGACGGGGCTGGACGAGGAGGAGCTGCACACGCCACTCGTTGAGGGCGACAGGAAGTCCTGCATCTGCAACGGCAATGGCCACCTCTGACCTCTGCAATGGCACGCCACTCAATTCATTCTCATGTTGATGTAAAAACTAGGGATCCAAACGTGGTTGTGATGTCGTCCTCTGTAACCTGTAATTTGGAAGCGCGGAGTATATTACTAGATTATTATTAATATTATTTTTGAGATTATATTATTAATATTAATTATTGTGTTAAAATGTTTTCCCAAATTTGCAAATGGTGACCCTAACAAAAAAACGAGCGCGTTGGCCCAGAAAACGTACAGTCGGTCCAAAATACACAATAGGCCCACGATCCGCCTCAAACCCGCATCGCCGCATCCGACCAACGTCACGTTGGTAACGTGTGTTAAAATTCATCGCTTTCTCCGATCCGGCGTCCCGTTCCCGGCCGTCTCCATCCTGTCTTGCCCCTCAAACTAGCTGACACCGATCTAGCCCTAGCCTCCACCATGGCTGCGGCACGTCGTCTCCCCTCCACTCTACGCACTCAACCACTGCTTGCTCGTGGGCAGCGGTAATGACGGCAAGGGAGGGAAGGGTGGGCTTACCCCAACCCGCGCGTGGGCGATGGCAATCTTACCGGCAAGGCAGGGGAAGGGTGGACTGAGATCGAGATCGCTCGCAGGGAGGCTTACGGATGCGGGAAACACATGCGGCAGGCGCTGAACGGCCTCAGCCTCTACGTGCGCCTCGGCGACGACGACGACCCGCTTGCCGTCACCTCCGTATTGGGCCTCCGCCTCAGCCGCGATGCGCATATGAGATTCAACAAGGAGCTTGGGTTCGGCGCCGACATGGAGGGGGTGACGGATTGCTTGCCACGGCCACCATCATGATGCAGGAGCAGGGCCTTTTGATCATGGTGCTGCTCCTCCACCGCCGGCTTCGCAAGCTGCCCTGCTACCTCGTCTACAACCACAGCGACGCCTCCCTCTCCATGGTCAGCTGGATGCCAAAACTCTCCTAGTCTTCGGTAAGTTTAGGCCCGTCCCCAAGCGCATCTCCCACGGCGCATTCGAGCTGTTCCTCTTGGCTTGTGAGTGTGCCACGGATTCGTCGCCCTTTTCTCTATGTGTTCTCTTCGGTGACTGGGACCTATCCGTGGGAGATGAGGAGGTCATTGAGATGGAACGTGCCGGTTAGCGTCTTGGAGATATTCAGTACGGACGCGACCTTCTCTTTTCAAGGCAAGGGCTTCTGGGCCGATCTCGTGCAAGGCCTCGTCTACTGCGACCCGCCCACCGCCAGTGACGACGGCTCTGCCGTGGATTTTGGCTTCATCGAGTTGCCTGGCGAGTGCAAGCTTGACTTGGAGGAGATTTTGACTGCGATGATGTGCCGACGGAGAACCGGACCATAGCCTGCGTCGGGAATTCCATCTGGTACGTCTGCATTCATCGCTGTAAGGACCCTGGTGATGACTTGGTGACGATGTGGACTCTGGAGCTGCCTGGGGGCAGTGGAGGAATCGGGCAAGGTTTGCTGCCAGAGAGCTCTGGAGTTTCCATGGTTTCGAGGAGGCCTTATTGCCAAAGGCGAAGGTGGGGTGTCCTGTCCTCACAGCGGATGGTGCCCTCAGCCTCGTGGCTGGCAAGGTATCTAGACACCCAGGTGTTTATTCGGTGGATCACATTTGCACCTTTGAGGTTCACAACAAGACGCTCCTATGGCATGGTTCTGTTCAAGACCCCATCTTCATCCAGCCAGTTGCCTTCCCTCCGGATTTCTTCGTCCAGAGGAAGCATGGTTCACACAAGAGGAAGTTCTACAATCTCCGTTCTTCAGCAAGGCCTTGGCTTTTTCTGCCATGGAGTAGCCGCATAAGCACAAGGTTCATGCTTGTGGAGTTTATGAGCTTCATCTCCTTATGTCTTATCTTATAGCTACATATCATGGCATAGCTAGCATTATCATCTAAGTCCTGGGTGGTTTTGTTTTGCAGCAGTGGACCGATTAAGGGTCAGGGAGAGCCTGGTGACAGGAATCAAGGCAAAAAAAAGTTGGACGTCATCTGCTGGATCCAGATATTTTCGTTGCCAGATTGCTCTTACTAGCTGGGGTCATGCTGTTGCTTCTGAACTTTGTTTCAATTCTGCTCTAGTAGATGTTTAAGACTCCTCCCCTCAGTTTACCTAAACCTTTAGGTACTTATCATTTGATTGTGGCACCGTGTGAAACGTGAATTTAATTATGTCCGCTCTTATATTGTTCTGTGTGCCGAGCCTGTTGTTTTGTTATTATTCTTAAAACCATGATGGCAGAGGGATGCCAATCAATCATTGTTCACAATTGGAGAAGCTTAGTTTTTTTTTCTCTTATGGGGGTAGAAAACTAGATATGCGTGGTTCATGATCACACAATCTATACAGTTTGCTCTAGTTTTCCGTTCCCACACAATCATAATTTGCTAGCAATTTTGTTGCCTGCCAAATTCCCTACAAAACACTTTTGTGCTTCCTACTCTCAGAACATATCCAGACACTGCACAGCTGTTAGCAATGGAATTCACAGAACACTGCACAACCGCCATGCTTTCAAGTGCAGCAGCATGACAGTTGTCTACTCTCGTGACGTCGTGTGTTATGGGCTTAGTTGGGCCGTCGGGCCTCCGTCGTACGGCCTGCAAGATGATGAGTCTGTGAGATGGCCCGGCCACTGGATCCAGCGAACGGTGTAGATCGTCCGACTGTAGAGAACAGGCAACCAAATCCCGCAAGCCCGGGCGGACGGCCGGACAGGCTGCCGCCACCAGCCACCGGCCACAGCCAGCACACGTCGAAGAAGACGACGCGGCCTGCCCGCCGAACCGAGCTCCCCCGCCTCCCCCAGGAGAGAAAACCCTACCTAAATATCAGCGCTCCTTCATCCTCTCGCTCTCGCGCCGTAACAGACGGACGGACACGCCGCACGCGACCTCCCCGGTCCGCGCGCGACGGCTCGGACGGCGAGGCGGGCACCGGCCAGGGCGAAGGGGAAGGGCCGGCGCGCGCGCAGGCAGGGCGCCAGGTCCGACGCCGCATCTCTCATCCTCCCGCCCGCTCGGACTGCCCTGCCGGCTGCCGCATCTCTCATCCTCCCGCTCGGGCGCCAGGCAAGGTGAATCTGAGTGATTTTTTTTTTTTTTATCTTGGAAGTAGCCTTGCACCATTATTGATGTTTAATTGCATAACTAGTATAATGCCCGTGCTAACACTACGGCTTTATTTTTTAAAGATACACATGAAAATAACCCAATGATGATTTTTCCATAGTTGAACTTTTACATAATTGTATATATATAACCCAAAAACACTTCTGTATAATAAATATAATAAAGTTTAGTGCCGGTGCTAGCATCAAACCTCGACAAAGCGAGGTACTGTCTCCCAGTGATAAAACGTCATTGGGATATTTACAACCATAACGCCGCTAGGACATATTTGAACTCTAGCATCTACAAACTCTGACATTATGTTAGAAGAAGCCTCAGCTCAGTAACGATGCCAACCAGGGCCGAGTCTGCACTCATCACTCCAAAGCTATTTAGACTAAAGAAGAATCTAACTCCAAAATAATTCTGTGCAGACCCAAATGAGCCCCTGCTTTGACTGTCGCCAAGCAACCGAGCAGGCATGGCAGGGTGTTGAGCCTGTTGGTTTGTTTTTCTAGACCCCGCCAGGATCTTGTATGTGGATCAAAGGCACCATCTGAGTTGATCTTGAGCTCCCCCCATTTTCGTGGCAGTCCTTCCTTCTTCTCTCAAATTATTGAGTTCATCCCACCATACCAGAGAAGTAGAATTACAGTGCATTTTTTGCCAGCAAAAGGTAGCCTTTAGACACAATATAGTGCTAAAGTACATGTCAAAATCAAGGAGACAAAAATATATGACAACCCATGGTTGCCCGTTCCAAAAATGCACAGAATTAAAACTGTATAATGTCTACAATTCAAGTTAACTATTCTGATAAAAGAGTTCAATGAAAAAAAATAGAGATAAGAGGTTGTGCTTTATAAAATTCTGAACAACAAACTGCTACATCAATGCATTTTTGCTGATGTGGTGCCTTTGATAAAGTTATGAATAAAAACAACCAAATCAAGCAAAATCCATAATGGAGCACTCCTGCATCTAGCCAAATAATCAAGCACTGCATTCAAACAGCGCTTGCATAAAAGAAACATGTTATATTATTCTAGCATTTGGTATACCATACTACCAGCTATCAGAGAGTCCTGGCAAGCAAACGGAGCCTTTTCTTCCTTATGGCACATTTGTTGCCATTCAACACAGGCTTGATGATGCAGGATTTAACAGAATAGTCTTTCCCTTTTCTCCAAATATTTCAAGCCCTTTCTGACATTTTTCACACTGTAACCTACACAGATCACTGATCCATTTGACACTTCTGAGCTTAACATGGTGAAAAATGCAATACCTAGGCAATACAGAAAATCTAATGGCCTACTGTAATTTCCTATGCAATACCTATTGCTATACAGAAAATGCAATACAGTGTTTCATATTTATAGATGAAACACTAAATAGTAAAGGTACTGACTGTAATTTCCAATGACAAATCTAATACAGAAAAATGGGCTTTTTCGGTACGAATGATCTGTCTCCTTTTTTTTTTTCATGATGTAGTAGAGTTAAGTGTCCTTTTTTTTTTCATGATGTTGCATTTTGTTCAGCCCGTCCTAAAAATTTCCTGGCTCCGTCCCCTGCCAAGAGGAACAGAAGGGCCCGCGTCGGCGTGTGGTGGGACTAGTGGTATGGAGAGGGGCGCCGCCACGGCCGCTGCGGCGCTCGGCTACGCCCTCCGCTCCCCTTCTCCCTCCCTCGTCGCCGGCTCCCCGGTGGCCGCCGCTCCTCTGCTGCCCCCACCGACCTCCCCGCTCCCTCCTTCCGACCGCGCTGCGTTTCAGGTGATGAGCTGTCTCCTGTTCTGGCCTTGTTGTAGGGCTCTGCTCCTCGGCCTCTCGGCTGGTGTCAGCGTGCGGTTGCTGCCACCTGCTAGATGTTCGACAAAAACAGCTCTTCCATCGAGCATTTCTGTCTAGGACGATAAGCTTGGAACATTCGAGCCTGAGGATCAGAATGCTGGTGAAATTTGACTGAGGGTTAAGTCCTCTATGGCTTGTTACTTTATGAGCTATAACAAAACTTTTTAAAAGGCACAGGAATTTCTGTGCTTTGACTATCTAGCGCTAGTAAACTATAATTTTGGATTTGATGTAATGACTTGAAGTTAGCTTGTCTCGTGTACGTGGGACTTGATGGAAGGTTGGATCTAAAGATGTTCGTTATGCTTGTGCAATTTTGGAAAGCAATGTTTTTGTTGCTGCCCTGGAAGGCTCTATAAGTTGTTTTGTTTGTCCTGTAAGTCAAGCTTGTTTAACTTTGACCAAGGTTATAGAAAATATATTAACATCCAGGGTTTAAGTAATGTATCTTGTTTGATGTTGTACAGTTGTAGATGTTTGCACAGCATGGTCAAAGTTAGCTTGGTGGAAAAAGTTTGACTTAATACAAAGCTAAAACACCTTACAATTTGGAACAGAGGATTTAGGAGTGGCCAAGCTAGGCTGTTCTCCATGTCAGGTCAGGTCAACCAAAAGGGAGGTGTGGCCGTGTGGGCAAACCAAAGGGTTTTGACAAATAATGTACAGCCGCGGGCAAATGAGTTTTTAAGAAATGGTAGAGCCACCATGGATGGTTTTACTGTTCCCTAATTGTTACCAATACAACTTAGGTAACCCTAAAGGTTAGCAATCACTTCAAATTTATTTATTTGAACTTCATATAAGATCCCTGGTCCAAATTGGAGTATGGGAAGAACCTGCCGATTGCTTAGGACTGAAAATTTATCCTCTCTTAGCATTATGATTCCTACTTATCAAAATGAGAATATTTTTTTTTTGGTGTACATTAGTACATGTTCTCAGTTTGGTTATTATGGCTAACTGTTTAGTCTTAAATCTTTATTATCTTTCAAATTTTGATGATAAACTTATGTACTTCAATCAAAGCAGGCCTCTAGACATGAATAAGGGACATAGCAGGAACTCACTGAAGACCTTCAGCTCATCTGGACACTCAGGGGTTAGACTAAGCAATGAAGATCTCATCAACGACAAGCTCCTAATAGATTGTGGAGAGGATCAAGATTGTGTTCTCGGTAAGTTCTATATGGACAATTTATTATACTGTATAGAACAACTAACAAGTTATTATACTGTACTGTCCAAGTTACACCTCTTCTGAAGGTGATTATTCTAGGGCTTATTGTAGGTCAAACTATTTTGCATGCAACTGTCCATTCATAATTAAAGTTAATAAAATATACTCTGTGATTTTCTATACAAACTAAACATATATTTAGACTTTATATGAGGCTGGTATTGAAGTCACATCCCTCCTACTTTTTATCTAGAGGCCATTTATAGAGTTTTATATCCTTAAAGATTTCATGCCTTTAAAAAACTCAAACTCATCATGTAACCATCTCCGCTCCTATGATATGTCCCTCATTCCCATGGTAGAATATAGAACTTACAGATTACCAGTTCTACAGTCTCAGCACTTACAGATTACCAGTTCTACAGTCTCAGCACATCAAAACAGAACAAACTTATATAAAAGTTGAAAAAAAATCCTTATGAATTTTACCCTAAAAGTAAAACATGTTATTTTAAGATATGCAGAAACATTCTCATTCTCAGGAACACCCGAATGAAGCAGTTAACAACCACTGGGAATTTTGTGTTTAGTCATTTTTCTCCACATAGCAAGTGATACTGTGTCGTACTTGAATATTAGTCCTGTCAGTTTTAGATTCAACCACCTGCTTGATGAATAGTGCATTTTTAGGCCATATGCCGTGCAAAAGTACCAATTGGGCAATTTTACACCCCTTGGTCACAAAGTATTGAAACTTGTAGATTTTTTTGTTGCAGTGCAATTTTCTCCTTTATCAGTTGGTCCATACTGGGAATGAACTATACTGGTATAGCATAATAGCATATATATACATAAGAATGGCGTCGGAAACAGCACATATGGTTCAAATTAAATATGGTAGAAAAACTGACGAATAAGGCAACCACTTGGTCAAAGTTTCAAGTTCCTATAGTGAAAGTTGCGGTGTTTGTTTACTGTTTTCTGCTGTTACACTTGTTGCTGCTAGCTGCTAAACTTATGTTCTCTCTCTATCCTCTCAATGTTGTCATCTAGCTAGATCACATATTCTTATAGTTATGAGCTTTGTTACATACTTCTATTTTTAAATGCCTCTGTGTTCTTATGTGTAAGTTCCTCTCGTATTCCATACATGTTTTAGGTGGCATAGTTGCCCTGGGAAAGTTTGATGCCCTCCACATTGGTCATCGAGAATTGGCAATGCATGCTTCTAAAGCAGGGACTCCTTTTCTTCTTTCTTTTTTGTGGGAATGGCCGAAGTACTTGGCTGGACATATAGGTGGGCCTAAATGAAAACTTTCACGTTTCCTAGTATAGGCTTAATTTTGGCAATCATTAAGCCCAAATCAGGGAGGGCTTTACATGACTATTTCCTTCTGTACAGGCCTCCTATAGTTGCTCATTGTGATCGCAAGCGGGTCCTTTCATCTTGGGCTCCATACTGTAGTAATGTGGTACCTCTTGAATATCAAGTTGAGTTTTCAAAGGTCAGGTCCCTGTCTCCACGACAATTTGTTGAAAGGTTATCAAAGGATCTTAGAATAAAAGGTGTCGTGGCAGGTACAGATGTTATTTTCTACTGCAGGTTCAGCATTGTGCTTCACCATTGTGCACCTTCAATAATTTATTTGTTCCTGTACTATGACAGGTGAAAATTACAGGTTTGGTTACAAAGCATCTGGTGATGCAGCTGAGTTAATGAAATTATGTGAGGAATTTGGTTTAAGCGCATTCATTGTACGCTCTGTCATGGACACAGCAAAAAAGATCTCATAATGGAGTTTCAGCCGCTATAAATTCGAAAGTGATAAAGGACAGGTTTCTTCCAGTCGTGTCCGCCATGCGTTGGCTATGGGTGACATGGAATATGTCTCTGAATTACTAGGGAGGAAGCACCGTCTTGTGTTAATGGTTAACCAACACTGCCTTCATGAAAAGAAAAACATTGTAATCCCTAATTCTTGCGTGTTGAACATGCCACCAGCTGAAGGTATCTATGAAAACTGCGACCTTGTTAATGGAGAGTATCTTGGACCATGTAGAGTGATCATCGACTCTGATGCCATTATCATTGAGATGAAAGATGAGAATAGCTTATCTCTAAATCCTATTGAAGAAGTTCGGCAGTTAGGGATTGAGTTTGGATAAAATTATGCAGATTTTTGCTTTATTGGTGGAAACCCCTTTTTTCATCTGCAATAGTGGCATCTTCTGGAGATCATTGCCGAAGGAAGACGACATTGCAGGAAATACTGGAAGGGAAGTCAAAGGACTATTTGTTCAAGTATGCAGCACGCCTCATCATGATTGAGCTCAGGAGCATCTGGTCTCAAAATAATGCTTTATTACAGAAAGAAGTGGAGATTAGCCCAGGGCTGCCATACATACAACAAGGACAGATACATACAACAAGGACAGTGGAGTCAAACTGGCATTTTTTGATATGATGACAAGCTGTATCTATCGAAACAAATGCACAGAAGGGTCTTATCTTGCAATCTCGCATTCTGTAGCTTATACGATTGTTAGTCTTTAGTTGGTAGACTGATAAGTAGCATGGTCACTTTCAACATTGTATTAATGCTTCAACCGTTTAATTAGACCTTGATTCTGTTGTAAAAAATAGACTTTGATTCTGACAACATTTGATATCCCCCAGATTTCTTTGATAAAAATTGCAGCTGTTCATTTTGGCTACTTCTAAGTCTACAAGCACTATTTGTTACAATTACTTTAACGCCTGGAGTGTTTTTCCTTTCGTGGTGCTTGTTCGAAGATATTGGCTACTTGTGCGATTTTTTTTTTTTTTTTAAAAACAATATTGTTTTAATTAATAATTGTAATTCTAGAGGCTGTTATATAAAAACATTGCAGATATAGCATCAGCGTTGTCCTATGGGCCTATGTTTCCTGTCGGCAGCTGGGTCGACTGACAAGTCAGGCTGGACCAAGAGTATGTCCGCTTGTGGGAAAAGTTATTTGATAAAACCAAGTGGCTTCAACATTTAAGCAAACTCACACTGCAAGAGCTGGAGATAATACACCATTTGGCCTACTACCATGTAGTTTTTTTTTTTTTTTTTTTTTTGTGCGTGTATTGCTTTTAAGAGAAAAAGAGTTTGTTACATGACCCGAAGCGCGTGCCCTCGGCGAGTTGCCTTGGCACGCTACTAGTAAACACACGACAAACATCACCAGCTTGAACGGTGCAGCCAGTAGTTGTGGCTAAAAAGGAAAATAATTTTGCGACCATGTAGTGAAGCTTAAGCGCAGATTACCCCCAAATTGTTTTCTCTTTTCTCTTGAGGGAATTTAAATATAGCGTTACGTATGATCATCTTTATGCTTGTCTCTATTTTGAGATCTGGAAACGGGTTGCTAAGCAGAAGATGAATTTGAAAGATGCTTTGGATGAAGTGAAGGACAAAGCCATGTGGCCCGTCTACTGGCCTGAAGTGGAAGATGAGCTAGAAACTGATAATTACAAAACATGTGTGGATGGCATAGATAAAAATCTTGAAGAAGGTGAAGCTTATTGGTTGATCATGGAGGCTGTCCAAAATATTGTTTACTGGAAATTTCCAAGGTGCATGACCTATTATGAATTTGCCAAAAAGAAGTTGGATATTGCAGACAAAATGGGTTTGATCGGCTCCAAACCCCACACAGGCTCTACCTGACGGAACTGTTTAGAGGCCACTGCAAAAATCTGGGAGGTCAGGAGATGCAAGGAAGGCAAAGGGTGGGTGGGCCTTTTGATGTTGATGTGCGCTAAACCCTAAAGCGAATCCAGTGTTTATTATTTGGTAGACAATGTTTAAGTAGCTTCCTTGGATATACTGGAAATGCATGTTCCTAGTATTTGTGTTAACCCCGCGTGGTGTTGCGGGCGATAAGTATGTGCAGAGAATCTATTATTGTTTCATATCGGGCGAGTGCTGTTGATGGGGAGCTACTACTGCACTGTTTACTGGATCTGTTACTGTTCACGGAATTCCTGTTGCCAGGATCTGGCGGGTTTGGGAATGTGAAGAGGAGCGGAGCCTTTCTACGACTAAAGTCATTGTTTTGTTTGGGAATTCATCCGTTATGCGACTGCTATTTTTGTTTTAATCTTTTTTTTTTCTCTGTCCTAGCTATCACCCGTTGTGCGACTACTATTTTTTAAAAATCTAGTTCACTTTTCAGAACTTTAGTAAAAAAAACGTCAACAGCTATTGTGCTCAGACTAGTCAACTGTGCATATACTCTCACGACCACAGCGGCTACTGTTCTCGAGTTGGTTCTTTCAAGAAAAACCAAGAAAAACGAGTAAAATTGCTGCTACTAGTCTGCTACTGTCCACAACTAGTCGTACGTACCCCTACTTAGTTTATAATTGATTAATACAATTTACTAATATCCAAATTAATATATTAATACACTTTTTATTTATTAATTTATTAGAATGATCACATAAGTTTTTTTTATATTTTTATGATTTTTATTTAAAAATGTACTATATTCAACATTGAAACACGTACTACTTAGTTCTAGATTTGTATTTAAAAATGTACTATATTCAACATTGAAACTTCGTGCTAATATACCTACTCCTTTCATCTCTAAATAACTTAAATCATTTGGGTGTACATGCTATAACTTTTGACTCGATTTATAGAAAATGCACGCAATATTCTTTTTTTTTGAAGCGAACCGTGCGGAAGAGTCTTGTTATATTAAAAAGAGGAGAGCGCCAGAAGGCGTCGGACCAAAAAAACTTTACAAGGCTGTACACAAAGAAAAGAAAAGGAAGACTAAACGCCTGAGGTACTCGGGACTGCTCTGCACGAAGAAAAAGAAAAAAAAAAGAGCACTGAACTAAGAGGGCGGTCTCGAGCGAGGGGCCCTAAGACCCTTTTGCCCCAGCGCTAATCCACAGCGCCGCCTCATCCTGGATTCTCTGAAGAACCTTGAAGTTTGGAAGTTCCTCCCGCTGGAACACTCTGGCATTCCTCTCCTTCCAGATTTCCCAACATACTAAGATGATCAGCGAACGCAGTCCTTTCCTGCTGGTAGTCGGTGTGTTGGCTAAGTGCGTCCACCAATGATGTACTGTTTCACTTGCAGGCCATGAAGCTGGGCGCAGGTTGCCGTTTTGTGCCCATACGGCCACCTCCTTCCAGATCCTTTGTGTGTATCTGCATTTACTGAAGAGGTGCACTCCATTTTCCCCGTGTTGCCGGCAAAGGGCCGCAGAGATGGATTGGTTTGGCCAATTGCGGGCCTGGCTTTGTCTGTCCCATATCCTATTCTGGATTGCAAGCCAACTGAAGAACTTGCACTTTGGCGGCGCCCAATTTTTCCAGATTAGCGTCTCAAAATTTGTGTCGGTTGCTCCAAAAAATTGGGCGCGATATGCGGATGCGGCCGTGTATTCTCCTTTGCTCCCGAACTTCCATATAATGGAGTCATGCGTGGTCTCGTTCGATTCGTCTTGCTTCAAGCCACAGATGTACGAACTCCTCCAGGTGCCGTACATTGAAGTTGCGATGCTGGAGATCAATATCCTTGATCCAAGTGTTATTAAGCAGCGCCTGGCGCCTGATTCTCGTTTCTTTTTCGAGATGGCGGGTTTGGGGCCACGTCGCACGGCCTCCTTCCATGTACCCAAGCATCTGTCCAGAACCGGCATTTGTTCCCGTTCCCGATCGTGATTGTTGTGGATGCGGCGAATAACAACTTGTCTGTTTTATTGCAAGGAGTCTCAATGTCAACGCACATTTGATCGTTTGGCAACCATTTTCGCCACAACCATCTGAGTCTTAGAGCGCGTGCAAATCTCCGGAGGTGAAGGATGCCTAACCCTCCCGTTTTCTTTGGCCTTGAGGATCTTGGCCAATTAACCTTACATTTTCCTCCTGTTAGCGCCTCGGAGGCAGCCCAAAGGAATTTCCTTCTTTGAGTGTCGATTTCCTTCAAGATCGATTTGGGGGCACGCAACGCCGTGAGGAAGTACACTGCTTGAGCGGTGAGGACTGCTTTCACAAGTGTTAAACGCCCTGCTTGGTTGATCTGACGCCCGTTCCAAAGGGTAATTCTTCTTACCGTCTTGTCCACCAAGGGCTGAAAATCCACTCTCTTTAGTCGCCTATCCGACAGCGGCAGCCCTAAGTACTTTGTTGGGAAGCAAGCCACCATTGCTGGCGACCCACGAAGGATGTCGTCTAGATTTATACCTTCACACCGTATGGGTATAATTGTGGATTTCTAGAAGTTCGTTGTCAGCCCTGTGGCTTGGCGAAGAGTGCTAGGAGTTGAGCAAGTGCCATGACATCCCTCCTAGTCGGCGATAAAGATGGCCGTGTCGTCCGCGTACATGGACACTCTGAGGTGGGAGGCACGTCCACCTAGGCTTGAGAGGAGCCCCGTTGCGTTGCCCTTGCTAATAATTTCTGCAGCTGGTCGATGGCGATGACAAAAGTAGTGGCGATAGCGGGTCACCTGACGCAAGCCCCTCCCGTGCTTGATTGGTGGGCATGGCAAGCCATTGAGCAGCACTGCGGCGAGGAGGTGGAGAGAAGTGCTGCCAGCCAGTTGCGCCACCGGGTGGGGAAGCCCAGCTTCTCTAGCAGGGGGTGAGTAGGTACTCCCATCTCACTGAGTCGAAAGCCTTGCTGATGTCCAGCTTTAGGAAGAGCGCCGGTCACCTGTTCCTATGGTAGCGTCTGATTGTGCTGCGGACAGCCATATAGTTGTCGTGTATGCTTCTTTTCTTAATAAATGCACTTTGGATCGGGGATACTAGCGACGCCATGTGGGGCGCTAAGCGCATTGCTAGGACTTTTGCCATGATCTTGGCAAAGGAGTGGATGAGGCTGATGGGCCGGAAATCACCAATTGCCTCAGCTCCATCTTTCTTGGGGAGCAAAATAACATTGGCCGAATTGACGATGGGTAGACTGTTTGTCCGTAATGAGTGCATAGAGTTTGCCGCTCTAACGAAATCCGCTCTGATAATCTCCCAACATGACCTGTAAAAGGCCCCCGGTGAATCCGTCCGGCCCGGGGCCTTATCCACTGGCATCTGAAGAATGGCCTTGCGAATTTCTTCCTCTGTGAAATCATTGTCAATTCCGGTAAGATTATGAGACTGCAAGTCCAGCTCATTCCAATTGATGTCATGTTGCCTCGGCGGCGGTCGACCCATAA
Source organism: Hyparrhenia diplandra (assembly GCA_015847255.1). Lineage (NCBI taxonomy): Eukaryota > Viridiplantae > Streptophyta > Magnoliopsida > Poales > Poaceae > Hyparrhenia > Hyparrhenia diplandra. Next base: position 113,088 of record JADLZK010009744.1, on the reverse strand, counting down.
ATTGTGAAAAGTGGTCGTGCACTAGGGAGGCCTTCTCGTCGTGGTTTACCGCCCATCCGTTGCCGTTCTTTAGACGCTGGATGTAGTTTTCCGTCTTCTAGCATTGACTCTTCGGTGGAAAAACTTTGTGTTGGCATCACCAAGTTTCACGGCCGAAATTCTGGCTGCTTGCTTCCTTCGAGCTCTTTCAACAACCGCCAGTCCCAACACTCTCTTCTTTAGCCTTGTCCGCAGTCTAGCCTCCTCAGGAGTGAGACCTCTTTGCTCTTGGGCGATGTCCAGCCGTAGTATGACCTCCTGTGCCATGAAAAACATCTTCTTGGCGTCTGATATGATCTCCTTGCTCCAAACTCGGAGTTTCTTCGCCGTGGCGCGTAACTTGTGGTCTAGAACATGGAAAGGCTCATGATGATCAGTCGGGGGCGTCCCATGCTGCTTGCACGATTTCTTTGAAGCCCGGCAGATGCGTCCAAAAGTTCTCGAATTTGAAAGAACGCGGCCTCCGTGGCCCGGACTGGTTTGATAGTAATAGCGGACAGTGGTCTGAGAGTGATGTCGAGAGTGCATTGAGGACATGGGTACTGAAAGTTGTATCCCATTCCGCGTTGCAGAAGAAGCGGTCAAGTCGTGCCATGGTAGGCCTACGTCTCTCATTGCTCCAAGTGAACTTGCGGTTCTGGAGGTTTATCTCTGATAGATCACATTCATCTATGGCCTCACGGAAGTGCCGCATCAGGCTAGGACTTAGCCTCGTGTTGTTCTTGTCCGCCGCCCTGTAGATCAGGTTGAAATCGCCGGTGATGAGCTATCGCGTGCCTGCCGGTGGCTTGATGGCCTTTAGTTCCCTTAGGAACGTGAGCTTGTCTGCTCGGCGTGTTGGGCCGTATACCACTGTTAGCATGAAGCTCTCACCACTTTCAGTTAGTCGTACTTGTGTCGAAAGGTGGTACTCTCCGTAGGTGAAGTTTGCGCAGTCAACGCGGTTGTCGTTCCATAGGATGACGATGCCCCCTCTCGTTTGCGAGGGCCCTGTCGCCGGTTTGTACGCAGATTGCCGCAAACGGTATCCCCCCAAGTACGCTGCATCGTATTGACACAGTTGTGACAATTTCGATTCCTGGAGGCAGGCGATGCTACAAGTAGTGGCCGCAAGAAGCTGATGCACCGTGTCCCTTCTTGCTTGCCTGTTGAGGCCTCTAACGTTCCACGAAATTAGATCGATGCTTGGTGTATTCATTTGGGAACCTGACGTGCTCGCGTTGGCCTGATGCATGATGCCGGCTGCCTGGTGACCACGAAGGCAGCTGTGACACAGGTGTTGACGATGCAATACACATAGTTGAAAAGCAGGTCTGTGAAGCTGAGCCCAAACACATTGGCTCTTAGGTAATTTAAAACAGATTGCCCCCCTACTGCAACGACGAAGTTTACAACATGGACGATGGCGACAGACGCCTTAGGTTGAACACAAGGACAGGCAACAAACTGAAACTGTAATTGGGGGTCTTGATTCATGATGAAACTGTAGTGACTCCATGCTTGAGTGGCGGCACATGATCAGGCCACCTCAATCTGGGCCGCCGCCTCCTGCAGATCGCCCACCCCTTCGTCCACCATGCGGAGGAGCGCGTCGTCGGCGTCATCGTCGTCGTCGTTCCCCAGGTTGAACAGCTCCGACAGAGCTGCGATGATGTCCGCCGGGAGTGGGCCATTGAACATGGCAATGTATTCCTGCAAAGCCGACTCTACAGGTTCAAGATCATCATGGAGCAGGCCAAGCTTCCTAGACAAATTGCGCTGCGCTCGTTGCATCTGTGACATGGGACGTGCCGGACGAGTGCTTGCAAGTCGCGCGCTGCGGCGTACCGTAGACATGTCGTAGACGCGCCTGGCCCTGCGACGGCGTCCCTGCCCGCCTGCAGACGGCACTGGCGGGAGCGCGGTGCCTGGGGACGGCTGCTGAAGTAGAGGCGGTGCAGGGTTGCTGAACAGCGCCGCCACGTCTCCGGCGATCTCCTCTGCAGATGCGTGTTCCTGTATGGAGGCATCAGGAAGAGCTGAATGGACCTGCTGCCTGAAGGAGGCTCGGCCGGGCAACGATGATCATGGCGAATTGATGGGCTGGATGCAGCCTGATGAGTAGGAGTGGATTGTAGCACCTGTTTGGTGGCAGCAGCGCTCGCGTCGAGGCCCAGGCTTGCCAGGGCATCCTGGATTTCCCCACGCCGTCCAGCCGCCTCGCGGAGTTGACCTCCCGGCTTGTCTCCTGTGGTATCGCCTGCAGTATGCGGTCAAAGACAGCACGCACAGGTATCTCAGCCCCGTTCGCCGCGGCCGCCTGCTTGGACCAGGCTTCATTCGCGATGGCCTGCGCAGCATGTGACGCCGCCAGCCCCAGCCGCACAGCCAGGGCGACCGCCTTGATGATGTAGTCGTACATGAGGGACTGGAGGCCCCCCATCAAGGCCCCGTCGTCCTGGGCGCCTTCCTGTCCCGACGCGCTGCGCGCCGCAGCGAGAATGGCCGCATCGTGGGCCTTGAAGATCTCCTGCAGGTTCTCCTCCTGGGTCCCCTGCAGCTCTGTGACCGGCGGCAGTGGCCCCCCGTGTGGCCAAGTGCAACCAGCGCCCTGCGGTGCCCACCGTGCCCACCGTGCCTGCTCTCATTCGCCCACAGGCGACGCTGCGGGCTGCGCTCGCGCTCACGACGGCCACCCGTGCCGGTGCGCGCGTTCCTGCCGAAGCGCTCAAGGGCCCGAGTGTCGTGGCCGTAGTCGTCCTCATCGTCGTGGCGCCTGCCACGATGCTCGTAGTGGCGTGGATGATCGTTGTTGTACCGGGCCTTCCCTTGACAGGTCTGCTGTCCTGCTTCCTCGGACGGGCGTCGTCCCCGCAGGCGCCTGCCTCCTCGTGAGCACGTCGTCCCCACCGGCACCCTGGGTGGGGCAGGGGTGGTGTGGGAACTCCTCGAAAGCCCGAGCTGGCACCTGTGCACCATCGATAACTCCAAGATGCCATTTAGGAATGCACGCAATATTCGTATGTTCCAATAAATTTGTTAAAAAACTAGATTAAAAATTCTTGATGATACTAATTATTTTTATAATATAAGTAAAAAATCTAATATTGTAAAAGCCACACATATTTAGGGCCTGTTTTGGTTCCCACGAGGACTAGATTGTAGAGGCTAAGGGACTAATTTTTTAATCCCATTTAGTCACTAAATAACCAAACATATGGGGCTAGGGAACTAATTTTTAGTCCCACTAGTCCAATTTCACTTTTAGACTTTGGGAGAGAAAGTGACTAATTTTTTAGTCCCTATTAGTCTCTAGTCTTTAGTCCCTTCATCCAAACATGCCCTTAGGCACGGAGGTAGTACGTATCTTGTGTAGTTATCTCTCACCATTATGTAACTTCGTGCTAATTTATTTAATACACGGCGTCTCACCTTTTTGTCCATCCATTTGTTCATTGTAAGCATCACTTCCCCATTACTCCATGCACATGCAGCCATGCCTCATCTTCGTTCTGCACAGCAGCTAGTAGGATTTCGTTCTGCAGAGTCTAGCTCAGACATCAAAGGTCGGGCCAACACCACACACGGTCATAGCACGGTTGTTGACGTTGATGGACGTGAAATTGTGAATACCAAGACGCTTGCAGTGTGCGCGGCAGGCAGGAGGCCGAAGGATGGGGGAGCAGGGCCTGTGGAAAGGTCGGCAAGGACCTATCGGCCATCCGGGAGCCGACAAAGCTTGTCTGACCGATATTGCCCGCTTACGATCCTCTGCATGTGCAGCGTCAATCCACAAACTGTGTTCACTCCAAAATCAATTTTGCCGTTTTTTATTTACCCCGACCCATTTTTGAGGTTCTATACAAGATTAGAAACGGCAGGGCTCAATGGCCAGGAGACAACTGTTTGTAGTTCTCAGCATGAGCAAGTGAAGACCAGCGAGATCATGCCACAGCCGATTAACGGGTAACATTAAAATGTCAACGAACGGGCATCCAAAATGTTCAAGTCCTTCACTAAACACCATGAAACAATTATCAATGTCCAGTCAGAACTCAGAAATGGAGGCATGTACTCCAAACGTTACAGAAATCTAAAAATCCATAAGCTTTGCAAAGGGGCGGAAATATACAACAATGAAACTCAGGTAGCAGTAGAACTGATCACGAACACAAGTAATCCTGTACAGACCTGTGCTCCCCAAAGGACACAGCTTATTGCCACCTGACTAAACCTGAAAGTATTGCCAATGGGCGAGCACACCCGATCAGACCGTGAGATTTGAGAATAACGGCTCATATAAACATCTTTTAGTTGGAGGCAGCTAAAACTGATGGTTTCTATTTCACTGAACCATGCCAAACAAACGACCCAATTCTCTTAACAAAATCGAAACCTGTCATTATGCCATTCTTGTTCTGACTCATGAACTTGTCTTTATTTGTTCATATTTTTCGCCTATGCTTCCACCTTTCTGCTTCTGAAATTCAATGTACCGCAAAGTGCTAGAAAAGAATGCCTCTGTAGATGGATCAGCTACAGAGTTATCACTTTGCTTCTCCGTTCTAATCAATTCAATCAAATCTTGAATCACAGTATTTGTGATCTGTGGAATTCCTTTCTCAAAGAAGTACAGGTACCTGAAAATGGTGAAAGCATGAGGTTTACTCACACAGAAATCAATTATCCACCAGAAAATATCAAATATAGTTCTCGAGTTTACTTGTTCAAAATTTCAATAAATAGGGTTACGGATCCACTGCTTCCCCTTGTAGCGCTAGCCATCTGTTGAGCAGCATTTGCGATTCTCAAGGCGCGCTTCAAACAAAGGAGAACCCTGAAACAAAGTTTCAATTAGGAAGTCAGTAGACTCTTAAAAAGTTGGACAAAATTCAATAGCAGTTGGCTAAACCTTTAGCTATACTGACATGAAGTCATGGCATTAATGAAATACACTTATCTACCAAAGTGATGTGCAAATAATTTATTTGCAAGACTAAAAACCGAAAGATGGACAATATGAAGCCTGATCCAATTAAGTTCTATAGTGAGTAGATCAATCGTCTTACCTTTCACCATCCATTATCCCATCTTGGTCATCAGTCCAAAAAAGATGTGAACACGCATAGACTGCTCGGCATTGATCAGGCTTCTTGAGAAGTTTTGCTGAGTACTGCACAAAGCAGTAGCAATGTAATTTACAAGAGAGGCAAGCACATGGTCCAAAGAAAACTGATTCCATGCAATAACAGGTCTCGGGAGACTATATTAAGGGCTACTTTGGATACACCCATTCCCCATGGTGATTGGAGGGGATTGAACTAATTTCCACCTCAATCCCCTCCAATCCCCATGATTATTGATCCAATCTAGCCATAAAGCAAGAATTATTACCCCTGTTGTCTTGTGAGTGAGGGTGTCTCTATTTTCCACCCCAAATATATTCATCCGCTGAAGGGTCCCAATTATCAGGTGAATTGCAGTAATCTGAGCCTTTGAATCCTGCTTGTGGAACAGAAACATTATAACAAGAAAATAGACCATACATTATGACACAGTCCAGGTTGAATCAAACAGATCAATTAGGTACTCATGCACTCGGGCATACAGGGAAAAAGATGGGAGGGTTCATACCGCGATTTCTTCTTCATATAAAATGAACGCTTGAGTAAAGAACTCATAAGCAACTGGTTCCAAATCACAATCATTGGCAGCCTAAATTAAGAAACATAATCAGAGAATAATAAGAATAGGAAAAATTATGAAAGTACGCAGTTGTAACATACCTCTGCACACTGCAAATATAGTCTCAGAGCTAACTCTGGGGAAGGAACAGAAGAAAGTGCTTCAATAGTCTGGACAAGAAAAAATGAAAAACAATGATGAGTGTGCATGGAGATGTTATGAAATGTTTTTGCAATTATGCATGTAACATTGGGTGCACTGTGTTATTAACCATAGTTTGCCAGAAACTTTTGACTTTTTGAGATAATTAACGCCTAGAAATATATGCTATTCCCAGGCTCTTCCAAATACACAGGGACAAAAGGTAAACAAAAATATAAGCTGAGAACATATTAACAGTGTATGCATCTGTCATGAGACTGTAACCAAAGTTAGATGCATGCAAAATAAATATATGACAAAACCTGATGCAATATCTGGAATATTTTCTTTGGAGTTGCAGGAACATCCTCCCCAGTGACATCTCCATCTTGTCCTTGTAATCGCCTGACCAGCTGCAGATAATACAAGTTATCTGCATATTAGATCCTTCAGATGATAATAATCAGCAACGCATATATGAGACATCACTTTCCTAATTACACGGAACAATATTCAACAAAGTATGATCCACTGATGAATCAGTGCTTCAAATGTGTTTTGTCAATTTAGCAGGAACATGTATACACAACTGGATGTTTGCTCACATAATAATCTATTGAAAAATCAATAAAACAAGTTGAATCGAAAGGGAGCCATATTTAAATACGAAAATAAGTCAATATTGCTTAATAAAAAGCAAAAGTCATAATATAAATCTGAGCATGAACATTAACCATACAGTATTTTGAAACTTAAAAATCCTTATGTCATAATGTTTTCAATGAGTTGTAGACCAAACCTTAAGAGCAGAGAATACTAATGACGGCACAGTGAAAGTTAAACGCTTGGGGCCTCCCTGAAGTATATGCTTCTGTACAGTACATAAGATCTGAAAGACCAAAAAGAGCTGCTTAGCAACAGAGATTCATGAAGCAATTAGCATCAACTTATTTCAGTTTTCCTATTTGGGAGAATGAGCACCATGGTCAGTGATATGAAAAAAATAACAGGAGCAGTTCAGTTTATGCATGTTGATACAAGAAAAAAAAAATGCTTTGTGTAACACAGATGCATAGCAATGAGTATGTAACCACAACATGGACTCAAATCAAAATTGTGTTATTGATGCTTTTCATCAACATCAGTATAACAACAGATTACCTTCAGCATCTCTTCAGGATCATCATTGTGCAACATGTGAATGAGACGCTACAGAGTTCTGTTCCTCCTTAAAGTCTTCTTCATCAAGCTAAAATAATAAAAAACATAGTTATGGGTTGAGCAAACTTCATGAGAATGAAATTGAAATGTGCTGTGCTGATCTAGCTGAACAATATTGGGGGCACTAAACAGAAGAAATGTGCTGAAACAGCAAACAAAGTAAAATTCACTTTTCTAACAAAGTGTATGATCTTACCTCATCATCTTGAGCCCCATCCATATCCTTTATCAGCCCCTTAATTAAATCGAATAGTGCCTCAATCTGCAAGAAACAAGAACAGAGTCATACGATTAGTTGCAGAGTAATATGCAGAGTAATAACATCATAACATGAAATATTACCTTGTCAGAAGTAGATATGCAGGTTGTGTTTTTCATTATACTTTGAATTATTACCACAGCCATCACTTTGGTTGTAGCATTATCAAGATAATCCATAACCCGAGGATAGTTTGAAAGTTCTAATGCAGTAACAATATTGCTATATTTTTTTCCAGGGGGCACTAAGAAGTGCAACAATTTGCTTTGTTGCCCGGCTATCTTCAAGTTTTGGTTTGCCTGAAAGTTTCTTGACACATGCACCCTGTCCAGACAAATATAACGAGTTAGAAGATTCAACTGACATAAGACCACTAATGGATTACATCAGTGCCTTAATACAAATTATGGTACAACAAAAAAATGACTTCTTAGTCAGCAAACAGACCATAAGAGAAGGGGCATAAATCATATAATTGTTTTAAGAAGACTTACCAGCACTTGGTCAACATAATCAAGCCGATCAGGATGTACACGGAGAGTAAAAGTCAGAAGTGATACATATAGAGTTACGGCTCCAACAACTGGCATGTCAGGTTGGGCTTCTATCACCTGCAAAAAAAAGTGTATCTGCTTAGGTTTCCCAAGACCCTAAACCCCAAAACAGCTACGAGATAAACAAACACGGTGCAATTCAATTGCATACTATGTATGTTAGCTGTGAACATTTAGCCTTGTATCAAAATCAAATGCACATTACATGTCCAAACACTAACAGCTAGAGTTTTACCTTTCCAATAGCATTACTGAACTTAGCAAAAGCTTCAACTTGCAAGAACTCTGGCAACACCTGCATAATTCATTTATGTCAAGCATATACAAAATTTGAATGATCAAGCTATATAAGGAATGCTTACTTCAGGACTTGAGGCAGCATAGTTAGACAATCTGTCCATAAGTTGAGAGAGTACTGTTTTGATATCAACACTTGGCTGCAAAATAAATTTAGAAATGACTTCAGTTCTTGGTGAAATAAATAGAAATTGCAGGTGAACTCCCAAAATAAACCAGTTCACAGTATTCAGAGTTTGAGCTCGGTTGTATCTATTTTTTTCGACAAGTTAGCAGATAACAATCCATGCAACTTATATCTATGTCAGATATTCTACTGAAAACAGAAGGACCATAAATCATAATTTCATCATCTAAACATACTACCATAGTAAGACAGTGCACTAAAAACAGTCATAGCTTAGTTTACTCTCACACTAACAGCCACTGATTTTACCCCCCACCCCAAACCGAACTGCCGAGACATCACGGTTCAGTAAATTGGTATGTATGTAGTGTAAAATTAACATTAGTACATGATTCAGGTGCATGTGGGTTTATTTTAGATGGTCTCCTGGCTGCAATCATACGTGACTCCATCTAAGCCATAAAATTTACAAGATCCCAATTGATTTTGCAGATAAAAAAAGGCCAGGCAAAGCAAAGAAAATTAATTAATCACAAAAGTAGCAGGCAAGCCCAAGTCCTTGGTGGTACCAGCATGATGCATTACAATGAGGAATTTGTAATGACAAATGCAGTAGCGATCAAGCTGAAAAAGGCAAAGTTACCAACCTGAAGCTGGGGAAATGCACTCAATAAAGTTTCCAATGTTTGTAAATGGTATTCGTCTGGAAAGACTTGGATTATACAGTCCATCAGGTAGAACTGTGCAAGATCATCCTTACAATTAACCACCTGCCAATACATTAATACTTAAGTTCCAATACAATCAAGATATCATAATCATTAGCATCAATACTTCAGAATGCAAACCTGCTCTAATATCCTTGGAAGAACAGTTTCTTTGTACATATCAAGGTCAATGCCCTCAATCTGGCTTAGAACATGAAGGTTTTTGCCTACCTAGAAGAAGATTAAAAAAAATAATGCCAATGGCATGACTTAGAAAATACAGTTGAGTAGAATATCAAGATGTGACTGAATTACCAGATCACGCAGTTCATTTCTTTCCTTCCCGCGCTTTTCCTTTTCTCGGACAGGCCCCTATAGACCATACCATGATGTTTTCTCAGTTTCAGATAGGATTGTATAAACAGAGAATGGATTTAATCACTTCTGTCATTCATGTGCTATGGTAAAATGCATGGTAAAGATTTAAGGAGCAAAGGCAGATTCTGCCTTAGGTTAAAAGCCTGCAACATACCTGATGCTGCATCCTGACCCAGAGTTTGTTCATTTCTATGAAATTCTGAAGAACAAATTCAACTGCGTCGTTAATACTTTCCGCATCCCTGCATGATTAAAATTGCAAAAGATGATGGGATATATATACACTTGAAGGGATCTATTATATTCTTCATGTCCCAACTTTCAACTAAAATAAATATATAACTAAATACAGCTTCCCCCATTTCTGCTGATCCTTGGTCAAGCAGGCCAGCAGGGAACTGCACGTGCCCACTGGAGAGTTAGGATGGGAATATACAAATCTGTCTAATATGGTTTACAAAAATTTTAACTGGTTAGTGGCAGAGAAGGGTTGTCAACGAAGTGATGCCAATTAGAACTTCCTCCATTCCAAATTATAAGTTGTTTCATTTTTCCGAAATACATAGTTTTTATTATGTATCTAGACATAGTATATATCTAGGTGCATAGATAAAGTTATGCATCTAGAAAAGACACAACAACTTATAATCTGGAACAGATGGAGCACAAGATTGTATTACCTATGAGTAGTGAAAATATGAAATGGGGACTAACTGACATTATTGCCCATCTTGTAAAGTCAAGGTGATACATAAAAATTAATGCTACACATGTAATGTTGCAACAAGATAAAGCAGCTTTACCCTAACTAGCTTGGGACTACCATGTTTCATGTTAATTCTATAGGTTTTAATTTTTTACTGTCAGTCAACACTACCAAATTATGTTTATTAACTTTTGTAAGGCATCATTACAAAGGAAAAGAAAAGGAAAACATAATACACACTTGGCAACAAAGAATAAGCTAACTCTTGTCCTAAAATTAGTATGATACTATTGAAACTCTAAACAAAATAGTTTGGTTAAGAAATATCATGGCATGAAGTAAAGGAACAGTACCCTTCGTATTCAGAACCAATATCAGGCAATTTGTCTCTGCTTATTTGAGAAAGGTAACTTCTCAGGAAAAGGCCACGAAGAGGATGTTGAATGCCTCGGCACATTTCAACGAGATCTTTCAGAACATCTTTAGCAGGAGCCTCTTTTGATTTGATGTACACAGATCCCACCGTGCACAGGAGATAGCTGGCATAAACACCAAATCAGATGTATGTTTTCAACTTTCATAAATCATAGGTATTCTCCTAGAAAAAGATTAGCTCTTCAAAAGTTTCATAGATGTTCAAGAGCATAACGGAAGTATCATGGCAAAACAAAAAAGACACATAACAAAAGTTAATCAAACCTGAGAAGTAGAACTGATATTTTAGTGGTTTTTGTACAAATTGACTACAGCAAAATAGCGAGCAGGTAAACCACCATAATGCACTGCGGTCGCAGTTTATGCAGAACTCTACCATGGATCTAATAACCTGCTTGTACAGAACCTTTGAACAATAGACATTCACATTCTCTAACATGAACCTTTGAACACTGTTTAATCTATTAATATATTTATAACAATACAATCCATTTATGAAATTATGAAAAAAAAATCAAGGTAAACCTACATATCTGATTTTTAATATCTCAAGGCCAAATATTTTAAAGTTAATGGGTAGTTAAAGTCTCACAAGTTTGACTGGATCTTGTACAAAGCTTCAGGTATTCGTGACCATATGGAATAATCAATTGCAGTGGTAACATCAACAGATAAGGCCATAAGGGCTCAGTACAATCAATCAAAGCACAATAGATTTGATTTGATGAGACATAAGTGAAATTGAAATGTATTCGCCGTGGATGCTAATAAAGATCGGATGCCATTGTGGAAGAATTTCCATGTTTTACAGTCCTTTAAGTTTAAACCTAAGTCCATGTCAAAAATCCAATCAACTAGGTTATTCCTGACCAGAAACACATAACCATTTATGTGGCCAACAAAAGAAGCCCACATCAGCTTGGTCAACACATGCACACTGCACAAGTTAGTCCTAATACAAATTTGTGAGCACTGTAGGACAACATTTTAATTAACAGGCAGTACCAAGTTACTGTAACATGTGCCCTCCTTCGAAAAACGTATTTTCGCATTTCGATAAGTAACAAATATAGCAGAGAGAGCAGAGAGAAATAACTAGTGATATCCTGACATAATGATGATACACCGAGTTCAAGGGTGGATACTAGAAAGAAGGGCATTAAGTTAAGTTCACTGATCGCACATGATCTTAAGAGTCAGCTCACTGGTTGGGCTATCATTCTATCAAGTTAAGCATACGATCTCAACGCCCTTAATAGAGACATGTGCTTATTTTCCTCACTAGTATTTACATACATAGCAATGAGAACTGAGAATATGCGGGGAAAAAAATGGGTGCAGAAGCCTCACAGTCTAGGTAGAACATTCCCGGCATGCTGCACAAGCTCGTACAGATCAACCACAGAGCAGCTGCCCCGGCGAGTCTCCTCCCTGAAGAACATCTCCAGCTTCTTCATCTCATCAAACGCCCTCATGTCTGCAGCCGGACAAGTGAATCCCATCAGAACACCAATCAATCCCACTTCCAGAATTCCACACACCCAGCAGCTCCAAATCCACAGTTACTCACAGAGCTCGTAGTACTTGTGCGGCGATAGTCGCGAGGTGCGCAGTTCGGAGAGCATCTGCGCCGAGTACTTGAGTGCGTCCTTGAGGTTGTTGGAATCCTGCACCCAAATTGCACGATTGGAACACGGACCGAGGAAGGAAGCAGCGGTAGCAAGGTGGGGGTAGAGTTCCGCAGGGGGCTTACGAGGGCGCGGTGCATGTAGAAGGCGTTTTGCTGGACGCCGGCGATGCCCTCGGCGAGCCACCGCTCCTCGTCGTCAGCGCCGCCGTCGGGGAGCATCCGCACCGCCGCCGATGCCGCCGCCATCCGAGACGGCTGAGGAGGTGGATCTGGTCGGCCTCGCCCGCGGCGTCGGGACTTGGGTTGGATCTCGCTCGCGTGGGCTGTCCCCGAGGTGTGGCTCGGCTTGGATCGATGCGGTTGTTTGTGTTCAGCTCTGTTCGTCGCGCTTGTTTTTATTTATTTATTTTTGCACATTTGTTTTTATGGTTCGATCGGGATCAGATGAGTTGACGCGCTGGTGTGGCCAGCGCTGACTGACAGTAGGTCTCAGGATTTGTACCAGTTTTTTTTATCAAAAAGTGTTGGGAAAAAAACGAATATAATTCTAGTTGTATTTTTTTTTGTTAAAATGCTTAAACTTTAACTAATTAGTTAAAATACTAATACTCATAACACTAAATAAGTAACTCTCTTAGTCCCACAAATAAACACACTTCTTTGACTTTACTATTGTCGGGCTCCGGCTACATTGGGCGAAACCGACACGTGAATTGGGAAGATTGAGGAAGGAGAGGCGGATGGCGGCGATGGTGGTGGTGGTGGTGGCGGCGGCGGCGGCCGCCGCTGCCCTGGCGGGCGTGGGAGCCTTGCAAGGCGGGCGGCTTGGCGGTGGGCGTGGGCGGGGGCGGCGCGCGGGGAGAGGAGAGGAGAGATTGGGATAAAATTTCTTTATTTGCTTGTTACCCTAAAAGATTACGGACCCCTACTTATATAGCCCGGCTATTGGGACTTGTATCTCAAGCAATCTCTAAAAGGTTTCCTTATAGATTGGAATACCTTTTACAAGCATGTCCTATTTATTTATTTCCTAATAAGGGTCTCCCTTATAGATGAGATAGCCCCTTGCACACCAAAACACGTAAAGATAATCCTAGATATTTTCCTCCTTTTTCTCCGAATTAGTTCCTAAGAATCCGCGGAAAGGAGGGGACGGCGGCGGGCGCGCTACAAGAAGCCCGGGGGGGCGTGCGGCGCCCCTTGGGCCGATGGGCCCGTCCTCCCGGGGCCTATTTCTGGGTCGTGACATCTCCCCCCCTCCGACCGGCGCGTCCTCGCTACTGGATGAAAGTCCATTCGGTGACACCTAGGTGGAGATCGGCTGCCCCCGGAACAATGAGCTCGACACAGTAGCATGAGTCGCCCTTGTCTTGGGTTCCCGAGGATCATGTTGTCCCCGGTTCGCTTGGGATCAAACTCCGTGGAGATAGTGAAGGTTGCCGATGTAGCCGTGGAGGATGTAGCGGTGGACCGCACGCCCCTTGCGGAAGCCGTCGGCGACGACGGGCCCCGTAGGAGTTCCCTTGAATGCCCACATCTAGGTGCCGATGCACCATGTCGCGTGGGGACTCTCCGGGAACAAGAAACGCTCATTGGGTGGAGCGCTGACGAAGAGCGGAAGTAGACGCCGCGATAGTGATGTCGCGGGCGAGTAGGAGGAGTAGCGGCCAAGTTCAACATCGCATCGCATATGAAGGAGCCGAAGTCGAACAGGGAGGGCGAGCCGTGAGCGGCCCTCTCGGATCATAGCCGATGTGGACATTGTCAACGGTGAGGAAGAGGCGATCCATGCCGCCGAGGAATACGACCACCGGGCCGGGCCGACGTGGTGGCGCCGCGGCCATATGCCGCCTAAGAGTATGGCGGTCTGGTGCAGCTGAAGTTGGCTCCGCCGTGTAGGCTCCCAAGGCGAGGAAGTTCGGCCCCCGCGAACTCCGCCCCGCAAGGCCTCCGTAAGTCCGGCAATAGTGGAGAGGAGGCCGAAGGTAGAAGCGGCCGCCGGCGAGGAGGAGGCCGCCTTCGTGTCCAAGATGGAGCAACGTCGCCCCCGTGGGTGACGCCGAGGGCGATACGCGCGGGTGCCGATCCTCCAATGTAGCCTGACGGAGCTGGACGAAGACTCCGGCGGATGTGTCGTAGAGGTCCAAGGCGCCGCATGCCTCGAACGTTTCCCCCAAGCCGAGTCGCGGCGTACGGATGCCGGCGAAGATGCTCGACGGAGGGAGGCCAGGCCGGGCGCCCGGTGAGGGGTGGAGCCGAGGTGAACGTGGTCGGGCGACCCTCCGTGTACTTGCAGCTCGTGGGTTGCGAAGTCCCACGTCACGCGTCCCTTGCCCGGCATGCCAAGGATGACGTCGACATCCTCGCCAAGTGGCATGATGTAGGCGTCGATGTCGAAGTCTTGGCGTCGAGCGTGGTGGCACGTTGAAGGTGGCGGCGTGGCATGTAGGCGTGGCGCCGGTGCCGGTGATCGGCACACGCACCGGCCGAAGTCCGGAGGCTGCCGTGGGTCACCACGCGAGGGTCGATGTAATTGTGCGTTGCTCGAGTCGACGATGATGTTGGCGCCCGTTCACGAGATCATACCGACGAGGTACGGAGAATGAGCACCACGCACCGGGGGAGTTGGGGTCCCCAGTGAGGACCTTTAGATCACCGGGCTCCTCTTTGACGTCCGTTATTGGGGCGTTTGTCATGTCATCGTCGTAGTCGTTGAAGATATGTCGTTGAAGATCGTGATGTCGAAGAGATGCTTGCACTTGTGACCCGTGAAAACGGCTCGTCCACGCTTGAAGCGTAAACCAGCCTTGCGTCGCTCCGTCATCTCCTCTCGGTGTCGGCCACTTGAACGGCCGTGTAGGTGCCGGGCTGTGGGAGGGGGCGCCTAGGGGCGGCCAGCGGGCCATGGGCGCCCGCCTTCGCTGTCCGGTTTGCCAAGTATTGTAGAGGATGGCGGCGTCGCCAGACGCCCTGGCGAGACATGGCGAGCCTCCATGTCCTTAGGGATTTTGCATCTCGACGTCCGTCTTGATCGGTTCGCCCAAGCTTTGCCGTGTAGATGTTTACCGCCGCTTGTCGCCGAGGTGGCTGCGCCGGGTGCCGCGTGTGCCGTGAACGCTCCATGTACTCATCGACCGTGCTGTCTTCCTTAATGATGCCACTCACCCAAGCGGATTTTGCCGCTCATTTGGGCCAAAGCGCTCGTTGACGTATTGGGCGAAGCTTGCCCAATCTGCCACCGGTTTCTTCTCGGGGCGATCTCATGTACCATTCTTTGTGCTCTTCTGTGAGATGATAGGAGGCGTACCGGACTTGCTGCGTGGTGGCGTACCTTGTCCCCCTGACGAATTGCTCGCAAATGTTGATCCATGAAAGGGGATCTTCTTTGCCATCATAGGTGGGGAAGGACAGGCTTGTGCAAAGCGGGGGCGAGACACTGGGAAGGTGTCGGCCCGGAGGTGGAGGGGGGGCACATGCGCCCCCTGCGAGGGCGATGCTGCTAGTGCGGTTTGTGGCTTTAAGTAGCACTTCATCGATTTGTCGGATCACCGCGGTGACTGATTGTCCTGTTCTCGCTTGCTATCAGGTCCGTCTCTTGATGAAGTCACGGGCTGCCGCCTCGAAAGCATTGCCCTCGCATCTCGATCTCGGCTTCACGGAGTTGTTGGCGGTGTTTGAGCTCTGCGGCATCATTGCCGGTGAAGATGGAGATCCTATCATCGAAGCCGGTCCATCCCGGCGTGGATCTTGGCGACCTCGTCGACCAAGTTCTTCGCCAGGCGTCTTGGATTCGGCATCCATGGTGGTGGGTGGATCGTAGTGATCTCCGGATACCACCGCCGGGTTCCAACTAGATTGGGCCGGAACCGACACGTGAATTGGAGAAGATTGAGGAAGGAGAGGCGGATGGCGGCGATGGTGGTGGTGGTGGCGAGCGGCGGCGGCGCCGCCTGCCGCGCCCTGGCGCGGGCGCGGCGGGGGCAAGCGCAGCGAAGGCATATGACGGCGGCGGGCGGGCAAGGGCGGCGCCGCGAGGGGAGAGGAGAGCAGAGAGATTGGGATAAAATTTCTTTATTTGCTTGTTACCCCGAAAGATTACAGACCCTTACTTATATAGCCCCGGCTATTGGGACTTGTATCTCAAGCAATCTCTCTAAAGGTTTCCTTATAGATTGGAATACCTTTACAAGCATGTCCTATTTATTTATTTTCCTAATAAGGGTCTCCCTTATAGATGAGATAGCCCCTTGCACACCAAAACACCTAAAGATAATCCTAGATATTTTCCTCTTTTTCTCCGAATTAGTTGCCGAAGAATCCGCGGAAGGGAGGGGGATTCGGCGGCGGGGGCGCACGCGCAAAGCCCGGGGCGGCGCGCCGCGCCCCTTTGGGCGATTGGGCCCGTCCTCCCGCCCTATTTCCCGGGTCGTGACAACTATTCATCTTTGACCATTCGTCTTATTTAGATTTTTATACAAACTAGTTAAATGTCCGTGCGTTGCTACGGGAACACAAATACCATGGTAACATATGTACAAGCGCAAAGAAAGATTTAAATATGAAACATCGACTTTAATTATCCATAATGTAATAACCTATACTTTTAAAGCGTGATGATGGAAACATTAATATAATATTACATAAGTCTTTAAGAAAACTACGTATTTAAAATATAACTCTAATGTTTGTTACCAAATTAAAATATCAATGCCAAACTGTACATAATGTAAGAACCTATATAATCAATTCATGTGTTCAATACGCGAAAGACAATCTTGCACTTCTTTAGGAATTAACATTTTTCTTGAATTTCCTTTGTATGTCAACAATTTGATCACCAAGTCATTTCGCATTCTTTGGCCATTCTGTTCATAGTCAAAAAATAGAACTAGAAAGTATAATCAATAGCATTATATAAATAAATTATGAGTGAAATGCACTCGTGGGCACCCGAACTTGCAACGTTGTGTCAAATAGGTCCATGAACTTAGAAACCGGACATCTAGCCCTTCGAACTTGCGAACCCGTTCACCCTGTCCAGGCGGTTTTGCATGGCTTGCATGGCGGTTTTGCATGGGCATCAGAAGCAATGATGACGTCAACGATGACATCAAAGACTCATTTTTTAATTTACGAAATTGATATTTTTTTATTGAGCTCCAAATATAGCATATAATATATCAATTTTGATCGCCTCGACGATCTCTTTGCAATGGTGTACTCCGTTTTGTTATTTGAGATAGTTTTATTTCGTGTAAAATTAAATATTTTTATAAAACAAGTGAGAATAATATATATCACTTGTGAAATTTGTAAAATTAAATATTTTATAAAACAAGTGAGAATAATATTTCACTCATTTTATGGAATTAGCTTAGTGAGTTTAATTTTTATAGGAGTATTAGATAAACATGATGACTTGATGTCCTTGTTAATTTATTTGTATGATCGTGAATTATGTCAACACAATCGCCGTCCCAGTTTATTAACTAAGAGCATCTCCAACAGTGTTGCATATGGGTTTGTCATTTACATTTTTTACAAAAATCTAGAAAACAATGCTCCAACAGTTTTGCAAATCCCTTTTGCATTTTAGTGAGTTTGGCAAAATCAGGTCCTCCTTTGGTATTTTTGCCAAACTTGAGGAGCTTTGGCATTTCTTTAGCGTATGCCTCTTGCATGCCCGACGTATGGCGACTTGAACCAACAACCGCCCCCCCTCCTGGCCCCACTTTTCCCATATGTCAAACTAAAAATAGCAAACCGTTGGAGAAAACCTTTTTTGACTTGGCATTTGGAATGGGGAGTTGGCAAACAAGTCAAATGCCAAATCAAAAATATCAAAACGGTTGAGATGCTCTAATCCTTCCAATATAACAATCCTTCTTAGCTACAGTGGTTGAGAATGGATAGTATAGAATTTAAACTATGATAAATTATTGTAAAAAACCATAATAAATTTTTAGTAAATAATTCTTTTGGCAAAGTGGGGCAAAATAATTTATTAAGATTATAATTTAATTCAGTCTTAATAGTACACTGTCATATTGTCGCAACAATGTTAAGATTATTTTTATGTCATGGTTATCACAAAATAAATTATAAGTTTAAAATTAACAAAAAGCAAACATAAATCTATACCTACTAATAAAGAGAGAAAATTTCCGTCGTCCACCCAAAATTTCGTCCAACCTTCTCCGTTAGGACTCGGTCTAATTTGTCAAGTCAAATGCCATGTATCATCAAATAAACGAGTACATCAAAACGGTTCATATGTTGCATGAATGGCAACCAAATAGTGCATATATACACAATCCTTCCCGAATATAACAATCCTTCTTAACACGTGGGTAATGGTCACAAGGGCAGCGACCTGCTCATCGCCGGTGAGAGCTACGCGCACCACGCCCCTGAACCATCCTCGCCATCGGCCTCAATCATGGTGGGGAACGCGATCCTGAGTTCACTATGATAAATTATTGTAAAAAGATATGACTCAAAAGCTCATCTGCCTTTGCCATAAAGAACACCCACGACAAACTTTCTACTACCAAGGACGCCGCCTCTACCAGCTTCGCAACACCGACGCCTACAACATTTATTCGTCCACCCGCCCATAACAAGAAAGTCAAGCCCACAGGTTCCAAAAAACAAAAAAATATATATATATATACCTTATAATCATCTAAACCTTCACACCAACTCTTGAGCTATACAGTTCTATTGGATTTAGTTAGGTTCATCCTTCATTTGATCAGCACATAAATAGTTTGACAATTAAATTATATTTATATCTAAATATTTATGTTTTCATGAGAGAAAAACTATCAAGAATGTATTTTGATTCAACCAGAGCTTAACAAAACACTATTGTAATATTGCAAACACTAATGAACTTATATTATAGGTGTTATGGTTAAATTATAAGTATTATAGCTTTAAAATTTTAGAGAAAGGGTGAAACACATATAGATATGTATCATTCGATTGACTTCCACGAACATTTGATATTTTCTTTCTCCCGCTGCAACGCATCTTTATATTCTTGGTAGGCCTAATAAAGCGAGAAAATTTCCGTCGTCCACCCTATCTTTCGTCCAGCCTTCTAGAATCGTAGTCCGATACAATTTGCATCTAGCGGCCAGACCTGCCGTTTCGTGCGTGAAATTTCGTCCGGCTCCTCCCCGTCCGTAGCTAGAAAGCCTGCTCTGATGAATTAGAGTCCAGCAGGAAGTAGAAAACCAAGCAATCTCTTCAATCCAAAAATACAATCCAAATCCAAATCAAACTCCCAGATACCATTACATATAAATCCAAATCAAGGTCGTCGAGCGTGCCAACCAAGGCCGACGTGCCCACGACTGGTGTTCTCGGCTCTCGCCCACCGAGGTTGGCGTGCGAGCGGCCGCCGTGCTCGCGCGAGGCTAGCGTACCACCCTGCCCCCCACTGCCATACACCTTCGAGGTTTGATTAGGCCTCCCCGGCCGATTCAGATCCTGCCGTGGGTTTTAATTAAGGATAGCAACGCCGGCTAACAGCCATGCTGCTGCTCCAGGCATCCCGGCATCCGGTGGCATATCAGCCACCACGAGTAATGCATGCATGAGCAGCGGCGGGGATGGTCACCGATGGTGTGAGGGAACTAGGAGGGAAGAGATCGAAGTGGGTGGACTGAAGCGGGCTTGCACCAGGTGCAATGGCGATGGTGTGGACGGGAGCCTCCTTGTCCGTGCGGAAGAAGGGGGACGAGTGGACAAGAGCTAGGACCTGAGCGTCTGCAGCTCAGCAACAAGGATAAGCTTCCACTCCCACCTGTTTCCTTTACCCTTCTTCCACAACGTTTGGCTACTTCCAGGCACTGGTTTATTTCTTACATAAAAACATCTCCAAAAGTAATCTATTTTATATTCTCTCTGTCCAAAACTAAATTAAAATAAGTTAGCATTCAAGAATACAGCAGAAAAACCAAGACAAAACTAAACAATGATAGTATTGCCCCTATACAAATGTTTCGGTATGCCTGCGAACTATATACATGAGGGCTACCGAGTGAGGACTTCATATAACGATGGACGTGAAAAATGTCAACGTACAGCAGCGAAAACTCGCAATGACACATGTACATTGTTGCACGGAGACACTACCTATATATAAGGATTCTTTGTGTATATACCACGCACGGCCTAATCATCGATACACACCAGTACGTAGCACGTTTGGCATTTGTCCAATGTTGATGATGTTTCATTCACACTTTAGTTCAATGTTTAATCCGACGTACGGTGATGGGTAATTTGTCACCACCATTTTATTGTTGCAACGAGCTAGCAATGAAGATCTTAGTATCAATTGCAAGTAAGAATAAAATATCACTCGTGGAATTTGTAAAGTTAAATATTTTATAAAACAAGTGAGAATAATATAACAGTTTGTTTTATAGAAATATTTAATTTTATACGAAATAAAACTATCTCAAATAACAAAACGGAGTACACCATTGCAAAGAGCTCGTTGAGACAATCAAAATCGATATATTATTTGCTATATTTGGAGCTCCAAATAAAAAGATATCAATTTCGCAAATTAAAAAGGAAATCTTGATGTTATCGCTGACGTCATCATCGCTCGCATAATGCCCATGCAAAATCGCCATGCAAGCCATGCAAAACCGGGCTGGACCTGGGGTGAACGGGGTTTGCAAGTTCAATTTGCTAGATGTCCTGGTTTCTAAGTTCATGGACCTATTTGGCAAGACAACGCTGCAAGTTTAGATACCCACGGTGCATTTCACTCATAAATTATTAACCAGAAAAGCAGTTTCACTTACCATGTTGATACGTGTGATTTGCCCATTATTCCAAGCTGACATTAGTTGTAGAACATGGAAACCAGACAAACTTCTGCAGTAGAAATGAATCGTTAGCAATACATTATATTACAAGAGAAATAATATAGTCAGTATATCGTTTTATGGGGCGGTTCAAAGGAACTTACGTATCTGTATCAATTGGAATGCAATCTGAAATTCTACTTTTCCAATGAAAAATGCTTTTCTTATACCATCCAGAGCCTTGAGCATGCATACCCATCCTATAGGAATGCTCCATTTGAATAATTGTTTTTGCATACTTCTTGAATGGTATATCGCATTTCATCCGTTCCGGAAGTGGTGTGGTATCAAGTATAGTCATAGTTAAATCGTCATGGTCGAGCACATAAAATATATATGTGTTTTCTGAGCATAACCATGGGAGAAAGACCTATAGAACCATAAGAATTACGAAATTATTATATAGTATAGTAGCATTAAATTAGAGTATATATAATACAAATGAAAAGAAAAGAAGCCTTACAAATCTAGAGCGAGAGGGATCATTTTGCATACGAGGCCAACACGCAAATGTTTCACCAAGTAGTTTTTTTTTCCTCATCCTTCAAAGTCGTGTTATTGATTCGTTCATAGTTGAGCAAATCCTAAAAAAAAAAAAAAAAAATAGAGGTCAGCAAGACAAAAATAACTTATATTATTGTAATATATGATAATAGTAAAATTAAGCATACTCATATGGAATCGCAAGTCCATGCAATAACTTGGAGCAATACACTAAGAATGTGTGGGACATAAGCAATTGAGTTGCCACTGCATTTCACTGAAATTTTGTAAGAAGGAACTGTTCCAATCCAAATTAATGCATCCTTCTCGCATATCTATTACTGATTGAATTATTAAAGACAAACTGTATATACCTTGCAAAAAGTGACCAGTCAACTAAATGAAAAATAAACATAAAAAAACAAAACTGAAGTTGCTCCCTTTGTTGGGAGTAGTTCATGCTACACCGTCGTCCGCATGATAATTTCAGAGTTGAGATACTGTATGGGGTCCAGAGCTACATTATTACGCCCAATTTGGTCGTCTAAAACTGAACCGATTGTTGTTATATTCAGGTCACATATGGATATATGATAAACAGAACCAATTGTAAACAGTAGATAAATGAGTTTAGTGGCTGCTAATATTTAGAAACACAATGCACTACGGAACATCTGACACTGAGAAAAATTAAGAATGGTGAATATAATTCCAGAAGACATTCTGAGACATAGAGCAAGTATGCCGAACTAAAGTGATTTAATGTTCAAGCAAAACTAAATAAATTAAATAACGACCAGAGCAGAAACAGGACCCAATCCATAACAATCTCTCTACTTGTTGTTTTGGTTGAAGGATGCATTTCTACTAATGGCATCATTTTATAAGCCACACTAAACTACCAAAGGGTAACATGTACTCCTTCGGCCTTACCTTCGCACCTCGCACCTCTCCATCCGAGACACAGCACGCATGCATGCAGCTTCCTTCCCAAATTAGTGCGAGACGCATGCGACCCGAGTGCCCGACGCTAGCACCTGATGCGAGCGCCGCCACCTCCGCTCTTTGCTCGAGCAACGGCCGCGGACACCGGACGCGAGCGCGCCGGCGGCAACCTCCGACAGATGTGGCTCTGCGGTGGTACGCGAGGAGCGGAGAGGATTGGGTGGATCTGAGTTTCAAATTTGTTTTACTCCGCCAATACGACCCCCACGCTCCCCGTCCTTGGCTTTTCCGAGCACGCCGCCCTCAGCTCCAACACCCTGCTGTTTCAAATTCGAACCAAGCCCCTTGCCATCTCTCTCGTCTTCTAACTCCTGCCTGCCGCTCCCCACCCGCACAGCGCCCAACCAGAGACGAGTCCAGACAGCTCCGTTTCCCCTCCCCCGGCCATGACGACCAACACCTACAAGCAACGTATCCTTGTCGATTCATTTGCCCTATTTCGCTTGCTTTTTTTAATTCCTTGTCGGGGGTGGTGGGTTTTCTTTATGGCCGGTCCACCGATCGATGCTGCCGCGGTTGTTTTTTAAATTTGCGACATTGGAAATTTGGAATGCCTTGACTTGTGTTTGGCGTAGAGGAGTTTGTGGCGCACTCGTCCAATGTTAACTGCCTCAAGATTGGGAGGAAGACCTCGCGGGTTCTTGTCACTGGAGGAGAGGATCATGAGGTCAATCTTTGGCATATGGGGAAGCCAAATTCAATAAAGGTAAGACTGACCGCATATTAGTAGTTAACATAGGTGGCACAAGTAGTGTTTTTAGATATGGTGTACTTTATTTAATCCACTCTAACTTTTTGGTGGCTGTACAGAGTTTATCGGGGCACACAAGCGCTGTAGAGTCAGTTGCTTTTGATCCCACAGAAGTGTTCGTGGCTGCAGGAGCAGCTAGTGGAACAATAAAAATATGGGATTTCGAGGAGGCAAAGAGTACGCAAATACAAATATTTACCTTACTATTAATATGCGGTCAGTGTAAATATATGTATGAATCTTTAAGTAATTGTTTGTTGTATCTCTTGGCTCATTTCTTATGCAGTTGTCCACAGTACTACTCTTACTGGACATAGATCAAACTGCATGTCACTTGATTTTCATCCGTTTGAGAAATTGTTTGCTTCTGGTTCACTGGACACTAATATGAAGATATGGGATATAAGAGCAAAGGATTGCATCCATACATACGAAGGTCACACACGAGGGGTGAATGCTATTAGATTCACACCCGATGGGCGCTGGGTTGTGTCGGGTGGCCAAGATAATACAGTAAAGGTAAGAATTTGCTAGCAACTCAGTGCTGCGTGTTTCAATTGCTAGTTCTTCTGGTGGCAAAGAATTTTCTTTTGCCCTAATCAGTGTGCCTGAACCGTGACCTTTGTTTCTTTTACTGTAACTCTATCTTTTGCCTTGTGCCCTTTTTTTTTTTTGTTTCTTAATCTTCTATACTTGTTTCCTATGGGTTTCATGTCTACCCCAACTAGCTTGTGTCGAGAAGGCTATGTTGTTGTTGTTGTTAATCTTTCTAATGAAAAATCCTTGTTTTTTCTGGAACTCATTACAATATGTTTTGCCTTGGCAGCTCTGGGATCTGAGAGCTAGAAAGTTATTACATGAATTCACGTCTCACGAGGGTCAGATCCAGTGCATAGATTTCCACCCCCAACAGTTTGTTCTGGCAACAGGTTAGGTTCAGAATTTACAATGCCTACTATCTGTTTCTTAACTGTTAACTTTTCTTTGTCCCTTTTGGTTGTACTATATACTTGTTTATGGTTAAATATCAGACTTCTGTCTTGGCATTTGGTTGAAGAAAAGACTTGTCTGTCCATTGAGCCGGTAAATTAGTTTAAGTATTTAGGTGCTTTCTGAAAACAGCTTGGCATTTTTCCATTGAGTGGAAAACTTGTTTAAACATTATTTCCTAACTAAAAGAAGATTTGAATCAAAGTGTAATGGATGTCCCTTTGACATTTTAAGTGGTAAAGTGTAATGGATCATACTATAGTTGTAATTTATCTGCCCCAGCTTGCCCCATAATAACTTTTTGATTGTTTGCCAAAAAAAATTTCCAAGTAGTTATATCTTGGCGTAGTTTAGCTTGCTTTAAGTAAATTGCTATGCATGTACTGTGTTATTTTTTTTGTTGTGAGATATCATGCTTGTTTTCATTGGTGACATCTGTGAAGAGATGCATTGAAACTGTGTACAATATGTTCTATATAAACTTTCTTTCCATGTCATCGAATAATAAATTCCATTTTTTGGTTTTGTTGGTGACACATATTGTCTCCCTGTCAGGCAGTGAAGAGTGTATTCCTTTTGAAACTATATCTCTTTATGTAAAACTCGTTGCTTCATTCAGGTTCAGCTGATAGAACTGTAAAGTCTTTGGGATTTGGCGACATTTGAATTGATTGGATCTACAGGACCCGAGGTACATTAGTATTTTGAGCTGATAATTCATAATTGTTTATTTTCCTTGCATTTGTAATGCTCATAATTTTAGCATTATTTCTTAATAACTTATTAAGTAACTTGGGTGGTGATCTCATCGCTAAGTTTCATCGAAAAAAGAAATGGGGAGTGAACATAAACTTAGATCTCCTTGTTTGATGCGACTTTATACGACAAAAAAGTCATATGCTAATGTTTTGCAAAGCATAATTCAGTTCAATTTGGGGGCACCTATTTAATTCATTTGATTACTTCTTATGTTTCCACCAAATCAATATTTAATTCATTTGTATTACTTCTTGTGTTTCCATAAAAATACTAGACAACAGTGTAATACGTTCTATGACATTCAATCCTCGATGGAAGATCTCTCATTGTATGGGTTGCACGAAAGCTTAAAGGTAGGGCTGTTGTTTTCTCGGTTGTTTACGTCGGGATAACTTCTTGTACCCTATGACTTCTAGAGATAAGCTTTTCTTAAATTAAGCAGGTTTTCTTATGGGGTCCATTAAGATTCCATGACACTATTGATGTGGGATGGTCTAGACTTGCTGATTTGAATGTCCACGAGGGAAAACTTGTTGGTTGTTCTTTCAATCAAAGTTGTGTTGGAATATGGGTTGTGGATCTGACGGTATGTTGGCTTCAACTACATATGTAAACTGATCTGTTATGGTCAATTGGATTTCCTTTTTTGATTTTCTTGAATCTACTAACAATGTAATCAATTGGCAGCATCTTGAGCAATATGCAATGGGTACTTCAACAAAACTAAATGATCATTCTGAATTGAAGACTGTGTTGTGCGTCACTACACCTTTACAAAATGATAGTGGTTCAAGGGCTAACATAGGGCGGCCATCAGTCTTGCAAAATTCAGAGAATAACTTCAAACCACCAGTCATTGTACCTAGAACAAATTCTAGAATGGATATGATTTCTGATCGTAGGAGTGAACCTTCTGCTGGAAGAGTATCACGATTCAAAACCCAGTCAAGAATTGCCGAGCTACGGAGGCTATCCCATGCCAAATTAACTGAATCAAACAAAGTTGATAGCGGAAGTAAAACTACTGAAAATGATAGTGGTTCAAGGGCTAACATAGGGCGGCCATCAGTCTTGCAAAATTCAGAGAATAACTTGAAAACACCAGTCATTGTACCTAGAACAAATTCTAGAATGGATATGATTTCTGATTCTAGGAGAGAACCTTCTGCTGGAAGAGTATCACGACTCAGAACCCAGTCAACAAATGGCAAGCTACGGAGGCTGTCCCTTGCCAAAACTGATTCAAACAATGTTGATAGCGGAAGTAAAACTACTGAAACAGATGATTTCTATTGCCAAATATTTCTTCCCTGAAGAAATGGTGGTTTTCAACCAATAAGTTCTCAAGAATCTCGTGAAGAAGTAAAATGTGGTCCAATTGACAGATGGGATTTTCGAATTCATCGAAACCAAATGGAAGTGCCCGCAAAGTGAGAACTGTATGACCTGTACCCATTTCTATTTATATATGTTTTATGTGCTGCTACCACTTAGGTTCACATGTTTCACTTTTCCTTCATAACATGTTTAATGGACTAATAAGTCGAACTACTACTATTGCTTCCTATTTTTGGTGTGTTCATAATGTGCTATGCATGTTTGCATTGCATGTCTATGTCCCTACGTGTATCGAATGATTTTATTGTCCATTCATCTACACATATTTTTGTAATGCTATTAATTATATCTTATTTAAAAATATATCACGAAGGTACTCATCATAGTAAGTTCTAAATGCTTTGGAATTGTGAATTTGAATCCAAGAGAGTATCTGCATTTTCTTTCATTGAGTCGAGCATTAATGAGCAAAAAATTACTTACTAAGGAAATGAATTAACATATTTATTTGTTTAAGGTGCTCGATAATTTTGTTGGTATCTCGTAGTTGTCATGAATTTGATTTATTAATCTGCTTTTACTCAAAGCATTATCTGGACGAAGCATGGTTTCTCAAAGCTTACATTCTCAGATCGTGTGAGAAACACTAGACGCGCCCTCGTTGTTTTGTTGAGTTATTAGCTATCCTTGTCTTTTTGGCAAAATTTTTAGGTGATCATTCCATTTGGCTCTGTTTTATAGATGTTTCTAGAATGTGCAAACCAAGAGATAATAACCGCTATATCGAAGTTTCAAGAGCATGTATGGTTTATGCTACTATGTCTATCTTTTTTACGGAAGATGCTACTAATTTTGATTCCAGTGATTTGTTCATGGATTTGAATAAATTATCATGTAGCGAAAGCAAGGTCAAGTGTCTCTAATTGGGAAGGGAAGGATCCGTCCCCTAGTCACGAAGAAACGGACAACAAGCGATTTTTTTGCGCCTACTACAGGCCATCCATATTCATCTGTATATCTAAGACAAGCTATGCATGTTTTATATGTTCTGTTATCTTTTTCTTTTTAATTTATGATGGTTGTGAAAAAAATGTGGGGCATTAAGTTTGAAGATATTGTGCTTGCTTTATTATCTGATTTCATTTATCCGGTGGTCTGCTTTGCTATCCCATTGATTCATGTGCATGCATCATAGACCTAAGTCAAGATAATGTATGACAAAACCATTCCTTCATCACTACTTCCCCCCCGGCGACCTAGGTTTGTCATCGGTTCCCATTTGAAACACGGTTGAATTCCAACAATTCCTTTGAAATTATCATGGCAATCATGCTTGATTAGCTTGTGCTTATTATAATCAAGACGCCGCCCTTGGACTTTATTTAACACAACAGTTTAGACATGGAATTTCATGTTTGGCCATCTATGCTTTTTCTGAGAGATATATGTGAAACCTTTCCTTTTCTCGCAGAGAAGAAGCAATCAAAAAGCTTCGAAACTCCAATAATAGCTAGCAATGTTCCATCACTTAACATGGAGCAACATGATCTATTTATAGGCTCAACAAAGTCTCGACCGTCAAAATTGAAGGTCGGTCAGAGCTTGACAAACTTGGTCGTATTGGTCGTGTAATGCTTTGCTCAAGAAAAAGCAATTCTATAATTTAAGTTTGCTCCTACCAATTAATCGATGGTATAAATGCTCCGGGGTAATAAAAGGAAAGAGTATATATGTACCTTATGTTGTAGTTTCTAAACTTATAATTCGGTTAGATGATAGGCTTTTAAACCGTTTTTGCTCCAGTTATATGGACTTTGTAAATCAATGTTTTTTGCTTTCGAGTGGAGTAAAGCACCCGTTTGGAGAGAAGATAGGTTTTTAAACTCAATTTCTCAAAGGCTGCCCCCTTTTACTCGCTGACATGCGATTATTCATCAAATGTGGGAAAGAAATGACATCGGGGGTGTGCTCTCTGCGATGGAGAGCATGGGTGATCATCTTTGTCGGTACTTCACACAGCTCTTTTCGATGTTTGCAATATTCAACATGTTAATGATTGTGTGATTTTTGGAAATTTCGGTCTGTGGCCGATATGGCTAGCGTTCTAATGGAGAGAAGTGAAGTAATCACACTAGATTTATGTACCTCTATCCCGCCGGTTCTCACCGATCTTACGGAGAGTAAAACCCCATGGTACTTGCTTGCAAATTTTGTGAGTGATTGTGATGGTTTTTTAGGAGCGCTTGGAGAGTAGCAATCAACGTGCTCGAATCGTGACCTTTGTTTCTTTTTACTGTTTTACCCCTAACTCTACCTTCCGTCTTGTGTCCTTTTTTTGTGATTCTCTTATCGTTGTTTCCTGTGAGTTTCATCTCTAGCTTACCCCAACTAGCTTGGGACAAAAAGGCGTTGTTATTGTTATTGTTATTGTTGATCGAACAATCATTATTGGCAAGAAGTTTTGATTGATTTATGTACGGTTTGTCTTTGAATGCATGCGTACATTTAGGCGTTGCATTGAAATTGTTGGTGAAGCTTGTTAGGGCTTTTGGTCCAATGATACATTCAACAATATCATCTGGTCCTTGTGTTGGCGTACACCTTGAGGCGAGCAAAGGTATTGTTTCGGATATCTATCTTCTATGAAAGGCCATTACTAGACTACTTGATTCCATTTATTTATTGTATTGTAGGAGGGAGCGCTGCAACTTATGCTTCAATGAATTGGAGAAGGCAAAAATAAGGTTACGTCTCTAACAAGGTATTTGGCAATCTAGATATTATACCTTAGAGAAATTTTTACCTTTGAGTTGTTTTAGCAGTCTACTTATCATGCTACATCCTACATTCATACATGGTATAGTCGAGTGAATTATTCGTGTGTACTTTGAGGCCGTACTTCTCTCGAACTTATTATGGTGCGGCTTTGGTTTTTGCAATACTCATATCTTGGCCTTTCTTTTTACCTCAACAGAAGAAAAGAGGTGGTTGCAAATGCTGCACAAGAGCTTTCTCTTGTCTTCCATCAAATCATGAGTTGACTGACAACATACTTGATATACACAATTAGATGGGACATGGAGTCCTAGCTGCCGCCCTTCAACTTGGCCTGCTCGAGCCTCGAGGTCACCGCAGCATGGAGAGAGAAACAGACCTAACACATGAATTAGCTAGACTTGCGCCTTCAGCTATGATGAGCACTGAGGGGTTTAAATAGGTAGGAATGCGATACGAATCCTTTTCTTTAGAAATGTACGATACTCTTCCGGTCAACTCGATAGCCCGATGCCGGTCGACTCGATAGCCCGATGCCGGGCGCTGAAGAGCCAGGTTTTCAGGTAGTTAAAATTATATATAAATAAATGGCCTTAATCTCGGGTTTTCAGGTAGGTACAGGAAAGTTCAAATCTGCCTCGGTATCGTCCTAAGGTGAGTGGTCTGCGCAAATAGTATGAGTGTATGATTTGTTAGCGTTTAACTACATGCAAACATGGCCATGAGTTGCAACGGGAGGAAAAAAACTACCAAACATTAATGAAAAACGACAACAAGAATGGTCCATACATATTTATGTTTTAGTCTTTATATATGATGATCCTGACGTTCATAATAGCATCACTTGATGTTTGCAATCTAATACAACAATGTCTTTATCCTGTTTGAATTAAAATACACCTTTGATAGTCATCGCAAAGTATATTGTATTAGCGACGAAGCGCGTCGTCGGCGCCCAAGGCCGAAAGCAACGCGACGGTGATGGTGTTGCGCATTGTGCGGGGGGCGGGCGGAGCGCCCGTGGTTTGGGCGGATGGGGCGGTGCCGGTGGGGCGGCGGTTCCACGGGCGGAAGGGGCAGTGGGAGCGGGGCGGTGGTTCCGCGGCGGACTAAGGCAAGGCAGAGGGAGAGGGGCGACGTGTTTAGCGCAGATTAGGAGCGGGGCGTGGGGGGTAGCGCCGGGGTGAAGCGATTAGGGGGTAGCAGACGATAACATCCGGGTCTTTTTAGTAGTAAGATAATAACATAAATAAAACATTATGAAAATATCTCTAACAAAAAAAAAAGTCATTATAAAACAAATAATATTTATTAACTTTTTGAATAAGATAAACGATCAAACAAAAATAGTAGAAGTCAAATAATTTGTGTTTATTTGTGGAACAAAGGAGTATATATTATAAAATATTAAGTAACAAATCTAATGATACCAATTTAATATCATAATTATTTATATTTTTTTATAAATGTTCAGTCTTGAGATATTATTTCCAAACTGAATAATTAATTTTGAGATATTTTTTTCCAAACAGAGTAATTTTTGTTTATGTTCATATACGTCCCTATGTAAACATGCAGACAGATAATTTTCATCCTTTTTGAACGTATGGTTCGCTTGAACTTATCAACTACGATGTATAGTTCAATGTTTTCCCTCTCAAAAAAAAAAGATAAGTCGGCTTATTAGCCACATAAATCATCAGCCAAATAGCCCCATATCCTTGTCTATGTTGATTACGCGGGACATTTTTTAGTGAATTTTTTTGTCTTGTGGTCATAACTTGGATTCATCTGCTCTAAGTTGTAAAGATGTGTAGATTAGATTTTTGATATGTGCCTATGTATGTGTATATCTAGATACATAACCTACAAAAAGTTATAATATCGTACTATTTGGAACAGAGAGTAGTGCTTTAGTTGTAATATCACATATGTGTATCAAAAATTTGTCTTATGCGTCGTATATTCATATCTTGCATTTTTGTTTTGCAATGTCTATTTTGCACTTCTTTGAGATCAGTTAAGGCATAGAGAAAAAATTAAGACTAATATACTACTGATTCATTGGCTATTCAAAAATCAGAGGTGCTTCTTGTTTAAAAAAAAAAAAAAAAAAACAGAGGTGCTCAAGTAGACAGTGCCGTTCTCCTAATTTATGTTTTTTCACAAGTACAACTCGACTTCCTGATGAATCATCTTTTTATAGCTTTAGCTCGAAAAGCAGATCTACTTTTGAACGTTGATGGTTTTGGTGGATCATTTGGCAAAATAACTTCACATGTTTACTGAAAAAGAGTGAAATACCCACAATACTCTTTTTTTTTACATTTTTCATAATGACAAATATCCAAATAGGTGAATTGTAATGAAATATGCCAAACTTGCAAAATTAGTACAACCAAATCTTCTTCCCCGGCTTCATGCTCCACGCGTTCTACTCGAGCTCAAAATCTTCCTTTTCTTCAAGCTCAACGTCCTTGTCTGCAACTGATTAAAAAAAAAACTCAAAACTCGGCAGGCTGTCCGAGTTCCCAAAGGAACAGTTGGCCGGTCGGAGGAGCCGCCACCGCCAGTGCCCACCGGCCCACACCCAAGCCTGGGGAACTCTTCGTCCTCTTCCACTCTCCCCTTTCTTCCCAAAACCCTAAACCACACACGCCCCCCCAACTCCACCCCCTTCCCCCCTCCCTCGAAGCGGCGAAGGCGGCGGCGGTAGTGCCGGCATGGGCGCCCTGTCGGCTTCGACTTCGTCGGTGAACTGGATAGTCGAGGACGACATCCTCCTCAAGAACGCCGTCGAGGTAACCCCCGCCAGCCCCCTGTACCCCCAACCGCAATTCTTGGAGTTCCTATTGGTTCGTCTCGACGCGTCAATTGATGCGTCCAATGCTGTTCTTGGGCTATTCCGCTGAAGCGTGACGGATTCCGAGGGATTTGTGCTTACCAGAATACCGGCTATTCAGAATCGACCCTCTTCATTTACGGAGAGAAAAGAACTTAACCCCCGTCTGTTGTAAATTGCTTAACTATTCTGATGGGGTTGTTCACCTGATTTATAATCATGTGGCCCTGGGGTCTTGAATTTGTTTGCATTTCTCTGTTGAGATTAATTGTGATTCAGGGAATTCTCCTGGTAGGCTAGGGAATCAAAATATTGAAATGGGGAAAATGTATGTTTTCTTGGAAACTTAGCAATTGGATGGTGTGGCTCTTGAGGCTCCTAAATTTCTTTGTGCATTTCTCAGTTGGGATTAATTGCAATTTCTGGTAAATCTCCTGGTAGGCTAGGGATTCAAAAACTTGAAAAATGGATTTTTTTTGTTTTGTTTGAGCAACTCCATATATCTAGCAATAGTCCTAATAAGTGGGCTTATGATTTTGTGAAGGCAACATAGTATGAAACCACAAAGAGTACAAGGCTACTCCAAACTTGGATCTTCATGACCTCACTACTAATTTTTTTTTTTTTGTGCCAAATCCTAACTGATCCTTGTGATACTTGCAGGCTGGTGCCTCATTGGAGTCCTTAGCCAAAGGAGCTGTATGTTTTTCCCCGTAATTCACTCTTCAAGAAATACAGGACCGCTGGAATTCATTGCTATATGACCCAGGGATCTCAACACAAGCAGCTTCCCGGATGGCTGAGTATGAGAATGAACTTTCCACTTCTGATCCAGCCAAGGCACATAAACTTTTCAACTCAAAAGCAAAGGATTTTTCATTTCAGAAACGGAAAATAGACAGTGTAAAGAATCTATATTATGCGATGAGAAAGAGAATACGGAATGTTCCATGTAACAGTGGTGACCTTGGATTTCTTGTTGCCCCCTGTTCATGTATGGCAACTGGTAGTGAGTGTGTCTGTGGAGGCCTACCTAACAATATTGAACCAGAGCTGAATTCAATGAGCCGCTATGGGCAAGCGGGTTCAAGCTACAATGGTGGACATGCATATTCTGAAATGAATGGACAATCTTTTCATACGAAACATACTGAGAGCATGGCAAGAGATGGGGATGGCACCGGTAACGTCGTGTATGGCTACTCAGATGTAGGAGTAGGACAACTATATGAACATCATGCCTATGCAGCAAATAATCATGGGAATAGCGAAGGAAACAATGTTTCTTTAAAGAGTA
Organism: Hyparrhenia diplandra; assembly: GCA_015847255.1. Lineage (NCBI taxonomy): Eukaryota > Viridiplantae > Streptophyta > Magnoliopsida > Poales > Poaceae > Hyparrhenia > Hyparrhenia diplandra. The sequence goes on along the minus strand of JADLZK010009744.1, from coordinate 79,799 downwards.
TCACAGATTTTCAGGATTCTATGCAGTTTCAGCAGTTGGACAATAATCAATGTGGTAATGGAGTGGTAGACTCAAAGGCTTTGGTGATCCCTAACCATTTCAGTGGAAGTGTGCAGGAACCTATGCCTCTCAAGTGATTGTTCCTGAGGGTTCTGAAGCACCAGGTGGTACAATTTGGAGTGGGGTTCAGCAAGGAGACAGGCTCACTCTCGCTGATGATAAGAATGTAAAGTTAGAAAACAGGGACCCTCTCACATTCGAAGAAAATTTAGATGGTGGGATGTCTGGTTTAGATCACGCTGATTTTATGGACTTCCCATTTTTCACTAATAGTGAAGACTTTGATATCCTGAATAGTGAAAACTTTTTGAATTCCCCAAGTGAGGGAAACCACGAGGAGGATTTAGACGATGCTGCCTTCAAAGTTGTTGATGGGGTTAGATCAACCATGCAAAATCTGGTGCATCCCGATGAAGCCATTATGTCCTGTGATCAAATAGATCTTGGTGATGTAAAAAATAATGTAGATGCTTCTGGTATAATCTTAGTTCCTACTCCCTTACTAGTGCCCTGTCCTGGCCTGTATGTTGAGTGCAAATTGAACACAGAAGATCCTGAAATTCCTTGCAATGATGAGGTTTCTACACCAACAGAGTATCCTCTTGAATGCTGTACTTCTACCTTTGGGCAGAAATCTGAGAATACTATCTATCCAGTCTCCCCTGCAACCAGCCCTCCATCAATTGCTGAACAGCCCAAAACAAAGGACTTGGCCATAATAATAAAGGGTGAAGATATGGCAAATGTCCAACCTTCGTTACAAACAGTTAAGATGAACCCATCCAATTCAGAACAAAACGAAGATTCAGTGGTTCATGACGAAGGTGGCGTCCTAGGAGCTAAACCGTCAGAAGGTGCTTCAACAAGTGGAGGCCTTTTGACTGGTAACATTGACACAAATGATGCAAACACATGCATGCTGGCTTTGCCCTCTTTCAGCGCTGCTGGATTTGGTGAAGGATCACCTTGTAGTTTAGGACCACACGAGCTTTGATAACTCTCATGGTTTGACTTTGCAAAATTCAGTTCAAGCTCCTGATCAGACGCGAACACAACTCACTTGATGGTCAACTAGAATTAGGCGACAAGGCTGCTCTACAGAACTGTATGCCATCAAATGCGCTGCCAGATTTGGGTATTCAGAACACTATTGCAAATGGGCCAACACCAGCTCAAGCAGAAGAATGCCCTGACTATGAAAAAGATGTTCCTAACTACTATGATTTAGAAGCTTTGGTAAATATCTTGTAGCTCAGCTACCTGGATCTCTTTTCTGTGATGTTTCTGACTAGTCGCATGTCATGTTTAATGCAGATTCTTGACCAGGATCTCATCCCGTGGGATCAAGACACTGTTTTGATGCATCCTGAAGGTAAATGTTTATGTATTATACATTTGTTTGGTGATCAGTATATGAAATTAATCAGATACCATGTATAGATGCAGCTCTTTCTTTCTTTTTAAGTTTATTAGCACCAGTGTCACACAATGTTCAAAAAGGTGCTAAGGCAGGCACTAAGCCACTGATTAGTGCCTAGGATGTCCAAATGCAGATTAAACGTGATTAAGCGTTTAGACACTATGTCACTGTATATCAAGAGATTTATTGTTGCATAAATGTGGCAAAATAAATAGAAAAAGGAAGGACAACGCCATAACAACGCACTGAGCCACTAGGGGAGTCTGCCCACTATCCCATCTAAGCACCATAAAACCCAGCGATGCCCTACCACCACCAATTCTCAGTAGACAATCCTCGTTCTCACGCAGCTGTGCCGCCTCTCCTTTGCCCGTGTGCCTCCATCTGTCTCTCCACCTCTCCATGGTGCTCCACCTCTTCTCCTGCTCTCACCCTGTCGGCTCTTCCATACACACCTCTACTGCACCTGTGCGCACCTCGTCCTCTCCCCCTTTCATAGCACCCCTACTTCGGCTGCACACATGGTCCTTTTGAGAAATCAAGCAACAGGGGATAAATCGAGCATATGGTGAGCGTTTAGACACCACGAGGTAGGCATAGATGGAATCACAATACAACAAACCATTTTGCCATCATATAATCTCGTCTCTTCTCTTCCTTTCTGCACCATTCATGGGTTTTGACAGTTCATGCCACGTTTAATGGACACCTATGGCCTAGGTGACACACTGACACGCTAGGTCGGTGCCTAGTGTTTAAGCACGCTTAAGCAAGTGCTTAGCGACATTTTTTAACACCGATGTCCCAGAGTTAGCTGAAGTATTGTGCCGTAGAGTCTCAAGTCAATAAAGGAAAAATTCATCATTTATAGAGGGCATTGGTTGGCTTAGGGTTTAAGGAGTAAACATTCATACAGTGGATTGTTCTTGTAATAGTGTAAGAGTGGGTGTAGATGGACTCACCATACTACATATATGTTACATTTTCCTCTTAATGAAAATTTTAATGCGGACAATATTTTGATCTGGCATTGATCAGTGCAGAGAATGTATTCTTATTTTCTTTCTTTTGGAATCTTCAGTTACCAGATTTCATCACCCGGAAAGCAGGAAGGCATTGATTAGATTGGAGCAAGGTGCTCGGTCTTATATGAACAGAGCTATCATATCGCATGGTGCCTTTGCAGTTATTTATGGATTGCACTTGAAATGCTACATAAAGGATCCTGAGGTAGCTATCTTTTCAGCTAGATCAGTTATATGTGACGGGTGACAACTAAGACTGAGAGTGCACAAATTTCATATCTATTATCTATATCTTGTGCCAGATAGTTGCAGTGGAGTATTGACACTCAGTCACTTAGAGATACATATACATATACAAGCAACTTTGGTTTCTAAACTTGAGATTCATGCAGTGAATATTTGTGTAATATGTTGCTACCATATTCTGATTTTCTTTCTTTGCTCAAGCAGGTTACTCTTGGAAGAGAGACAGAAGATGTCAAAGTTGACATTGATTTGGGAAAAGAAGGGAGGGCAAATAAGATATCTCGCCGACAGGTAATTCCTTGAATAGTCCATTTTGTGTTAAGAAATGCCACTTGAAACATATATGTGCTGTGGGAGGTTAAAATTTATTATCCTTGTTTTTCATTTGCACCATTGCATGGTCCTAATTGTGGTTTGTAAGGCAAAATATTACTTCTGGACCTCTGGTGGGTTTTTATCTGATTGGCAGTCACAGTTGGCCTGTGCCACCTTGATGGCTTTGATTGATATTGGTACTATGTGTGTCACATTTTATCATACAAGCTGTGATGTATGCTTGGATTAGCAAAGCAGTCAACTTTATCCACAACATTATCCACAATACTTGGGTCTGGAAAGACTGGCAGTCGATGACATGTGTTTCATTCTTCAAGTTCCGTTTTGTTCAACATCACGTACTTGTGTTGCTAATGTAACAAAATATTTCCAGCTGGGTAAGTAGATCACAAGTTTGTTTCAGAAATTAGAATCACTGAAAGGTATCATTCAATGCTCATATTGCCACTAAATAACTTTTGCAATATACTACTGTTGGTCATGTCATTCTGAACCATTTTTAAAAGCAATTAAGTGACAGTTCTCCCATTTTGCACTGTGGCTTCCAGTTGGTGATTCCCCTTTAGTATGCACATTGCCATACAAGACGATATAGAATTCCCTGTTTTGCTAAGTCTGTTTCTTTTCTGTTGTGGGGCATTTTTTGTATCATTATATTTAACCTGCGTAATCTGACAAACAGGCGGTTATCAAGATGGATGAATCTGGGTCTTTTTCATATTAAGAACATTGGAAAATGTCCAATTTTTGTTAATAGCAAGGAAATACCAAGCTGCAAACGCATCAACTTAAGCTCTGATTCATTAATCGAGGTACCGATACTACCCCATTCTACTGTTTCTAATAGATACCTTCACTTTTGAATGAATCTGTAACTTGGTGGTTAATCAATGCACTACTCTTTTTTGTAACTGTACCTGTGATCCTGTCATATTCACATCATCTCGTGATACAACTATAAATAATCAATATCTGAAAGCTATTAGCCTGTTATTCTTGGTAACTACTGCCAGTGCTAGATGTCATCAACACTGGACTTCTTGACAGCTGGAGACTGTACTGTGTCTAGCTCATTCCTCTCGTCCGAAAACATTAGGTTCCTTTGGATGGGGCACAATGCGCCAGGAATCATTCCGGAAATGGAAAGCATTAGGTTCGTTCGGTTGGGGCAAAATGACGCCAGGAATCATTCTGGAAATAGTAGTTTATATAACTTAATTAACTAACGATTCCGGTCAGGAATTCTTCCGGGTGGCCATTTCTAGGGAAGCGAATGGTGTATTCCTGACTGGAGGGAGTACTATACAGTTTATTGTTGTACTGGTAGGACATAACTGCTTGAACTTTTACTTCTTGCCATTCTGTTATTTTGGACTTTGTATAGCATCTTAAAACAGTACGAATGGTACTATGGTGATCTGTAAGCAGATATGTAACAATTACTTTTTGACAAGGTAACCATTGTCCTGGTTTGCTATGCTTGATTTGGAAAAAAAGAAACAGTCCTTTCCCTTGTTATTTGACTGAGATATCACTGATGCATTTCATTAAGTATCTTCATGCTGTACTAATTTAGCTACCTTTTCCCCTTTCAGATAAAGGACATGAGGTTTATTTTTCATGTAAACCAAGACGCAGTGAGGCAGTACATTGATCGTAATCTGAAGCCAGAACGCTAGTTTCCTCCGGGTTTCCAGTCAGCACTGTGTGAGTGACTGCCTCATTAACGACAATAGTAGTGGCAGTAAATTTGAGAAAGGACTACTCATTTAGGATGTTCCTTCATATGATGTTATAAGCTAGGCTCACTTGGCTCCGGCCTGTAAATGGTTGTAGTTTGTTGTGTTTTCTATCTGTTTAGCGGGCATAAATCCTGCATACCCTGCACATTTGCTTCCAGTTTGTAACGATGCCCCCAGGAATAATTTCATTTGTGTATATTGGCACCCTAGATTGTGGTGACTGCCAAGAGCAAGAGGCAACCAATGCAAGAAAGTGCCTTAAAGAATGAAAAGAAGGAAAGATTCTAGGGTAGAAGTGTAGTACAGGAGGAAGGCGCACGTCTGCAAGAAACCATTGGGTTCTTTTGCGACGTTATAAGCATAATATGCTTTATGGATTTGTTTATACCCGTGATGATCTTGAAGCACGAACTCTGAATCATCTCGTAGAGTCTTGACGGTGGGTTTTACACATTGGCAGATGTTGGAAAAGCAATGCGCTGTCGCTGTATCTAATCTAGTTGCATGCTCGGCGTGACGCCTGCCCATAACGATGTTCGCCGTGGTAAACTGATGTGAACTAAAATGCTGTGAACATTTTGCTCCACCACCAGCGATTGTCAATTGCTATCTACACATCTTATCACCAGCATCTTGGCATCTTATCACCAGCTATGTTCGCCGTGCAACGTTTGCTATCTACACACAGCATCTTGGCATCTTTTTGCTATGTCATCTCATGCATGATGCTTACCCCCTCGTCGAAAAGGTCAAAAGCCCGGAGACCAACGTGATTTCGAGTTTAGTTGGTGAAATATTTTGGGTTTGGCATCAGAGCACTTTTCGCTTATATTTGGTAATTATTGTCCTATTATGAATTAATCCAGCCAAAAGATTCGCCTCGCACTTTTCAGCTAAACTATGTAATTAGTTATTTTATTTAACTATATTTAACGCTTCATACGTGCTGTTAAAAAGATTCGATGTGATAGGGATCAGAAGACTTTTTGGGGTTGTTGCATGTCAACTAAACACCCCCATAATCACCTTTGCCGTGGCCGCGTGGTGCGGCCGCTATATCTAATCTAGTCTCTTCGCCTCACCCCGCCGGCAGCAGGCCAAACCTACCCACCAAGGCAGCAAGCAGAGCACAGCAGCAGACAGAGGGGCAGGCAGGGAGCGCAACCGAGGAAGCGAAAGCGATCAGCAATGGGCTCCTTCCTCTCGAGCTTAGTGACGCCCCTCCCGCCGACGAAGACCCGAACTGCGCCGTGGTGGCCGCCCCACCCAAGGCCAAATACGACGAGCAGTGGGCGGCCCACAAGAGCGGCGGCAAGCTGGTGAGCCCCTCTTCCTCCTCCCTTTGTCGGCTCTGCCTGCCTTGCCCTCCCTTGCCTTCCGCGCCCTGGATCTGAGGAACGCGTTTGGTTCTCTTCTCGCTTGGCAGATGGTGATCGACTTCTCGGCGACCTGGTGCGGGCCCTGCCGCTTCATCGAGCCGGCCTTCAAGGAACTGGCCTCCCGCTTCACCGACGCCATCTTCGTCAAGATCGATGTCGACGAGCTCGCGGTAATCCACGCCTCCTGCGGTCCTCTGATGCCGTCCTCTTTTTTCATCTCGTCTGGCTTGGGAGGGGAATCGGCACCTATCGCCGCCGGATTGGGGTCCTCTTGTATTGTGGTTCGGGAAGACACTGTGATTTAATGATCCTGTAGTAGGTAGCAGTTAAACAGCAAAGTGGGGAATTGTATACAATATTACGATTTGCCTCGATTCTTTAGGGGCAAATACACTGATTTAATCGAAAACAAAGGAATATATAGAAACAGAGGAAAGTGATAGGAATCGATTCTTTAGGGGCAAATACACTGTGATTTAATCGAAAACAAAGGAATATATAGAAACAGAGGAAAGGGATAGGAATCGATTCTTTAGGGGCAAATACACTGTGATTTAATCGAAAACAAAGGAATATATAGAAACAGAGGAAAGTCGATTCTTTAGGGGCAAATACACTGTGATTTAATCGAAAACAAAGGAATATATAGAAACAGAGGAAAGGGATAGGAATCGATTCTTTAGGGGCAAATACACTGTGATTTAATCGAAAACAAAAATATATAGAAACAGAGGAAAGGGATAGGAATGATACTGCAAAACAGAGGAATAGAAAACGTAGGAAGATGAAAAATGGTGTTTGCAACGTAGGAATCCATAACACAGGAATAAAAACATGGGAGTGATAAACTAATATTAGCATCTCTAATAATAGTGGGTCAACTTGATTGTATTTTATAATAACCGGTGTCATTTAACAGCGTGCAGCTGTTACATATGTGTCAAAACCCGTATGCATTGAACTCTCTCTATCCATCCACAGTGCATATGCAGCTCATCCATTCACGGTACATATACACCTGTACTAGTTGCAGTAGTTAACAAGAGAGAGGCGTTAAGCGGCCGTAGGAAAGTTTCCAATGAGCTCACAGCTTATTTTCTGATTCCTCTGAAAGTACAGGTGTTGCTGCCATTCCTTTGGAAAGTTTCCTATAGTTTCCTTTGTTCCAAACGATGACAGAGAAGATAATTCCTCTGGAATGTGTTTCCTATACAATTCCTATGCTTTTCCTGTAATCCAAACGAGGCCTAGATGTTCGCTCGCCGCTCGAAACCCTCGAGCTCAGCTCAGTTCTACTAGGCTGGGAATCATGGTGTGTCCTAGTGGTGCTTAATTGTAGCGAATTTGATAGTGAAGCTCCTAAATTAGAAAATGAGCTGACCGTGTACTAGCTGAAACACACGGTGCATAATGCTCTTGTCCTCTTGCCTAAGAGAAGATATAGGCCATCTGAATTTGATGCGATATATTTGAGGATGAAATCAACCAAATCACTACTTTTAGACTTTATTTATAAACAGGCATCTGAAATGTTTCATCATGTCCGTAGCACAGATAAATTGCATCTGTGTCCACCTGAATGTGATTGATTTCATGGCACCTACTTTTAGACTTTATTATTTATAAACAGGCCTCTGAAATGTTTCATCATGCCTCTAAAGCATTGATGCTAATGTTTCATGGCATTACTTTTAGATGTACCAATTGTATGCATCTGAATTAACAAGTTGCTGGGAGATACAACAAATATTTTACTGTTTGATTCATTTACAAATATGAGAAATTCGGTCATAAAGTATGTTCAATAGAACACGGTATTTGGGGCCCTGCCAAAAAGGAACAAGGCGATATTTGGAATTTTCTTTTGTATGTTCTGTATGCTTTGAGAACATATTTAGAAACATACTCTGCTCCTCCTCACCCAGGAGCAGAAAGCCAATTGATTCATACAGATGCAGGGAGCCTTAAAATTTCCTTTACAAGGCTCTGGCAATTTACATATTCAGCACTTGATCTTTCTAACTGGTTCAACCTTTGAATTTTGCAGGACGTCGCAAGGACATGGAAGGTAGAGGCGATGCCAACGTTTGTACTAGTCAAGGATGGGAAGGAGGTGAGCCGTGTGGTTGGGGCCAAGAAGGACGAGCTTGAGAGGAAGGTCCTGATGTTCACATCATCTTCCTCATCCTAACTTAGCAGTGCATACAATCCCACCTTGGTACCGTTTCTCGACTCCAGTGGTTCGCCTGGGCCTGGGCCTTGCTGAAATGGTTCTCTTCTCTGAATGTTGCAAAAATACTATGTGAAAAATGATGGTAGACGTGTCTGGGTCAATAAGACTTTCTGAAACTTGGATGTGAATGTGAATCTGTGAGTCTCGTGTTATGTTTACAAGGAATGGATCATGTGAATTGCTGCATGGTTTTATTTCAGTAACGGATGAGATATGTCCTGCTGGTGGTATTTTCTGCTTCCCGTAAAGGTTTTCATGATTTTGGTGTGATTTGAACTACTTCCATTGATGAATTTGTTTTATGGGAGATTTCACCATGATTCGTCGTCAGCTTCGCACTCGCACATCATTCGGGTGCAATTCTCTACTGTATCTTTGAAGTGACTTTCGAATGTTCCATGCGAGTTCGGACTTCACAACGAGCTTCGTACGTTCTCAGTTATCACTGACAGGTGGTCCCATTGTCTTTCCAACCCCACCTCTCAGCGTCCGAGACCAGAGCGGCAGACCCCCGGGTTTCGGCCCACGCGGATCGAGTCCCCTCCGATGCCGCGAGGTCGCGAGCTGCCTCGGTCTCTCCTCCAACGAGGCAACGACTCGTCAGCAGTTACTACCTCGTAACCGTCGCCGCCTCGCCGGCATCGATCGATTGAAAGCTCCGAGAGTCCGAGCTCTATCCAATCAACGAGGAGATCCCAATGCTCATGGCTGCCTCGGTTCTCGCCGCCGCGGTGGCGTCGCCCCCGCTGACGTCGTCGCGGAGATGGGCCCTCTTGTCCCGTCACATCCACGGGCGAGTCCGCCTCCCGCTCTGCGCCTGCGGGCGCCCGCTTCTCCCCTCCGGGCCTCCGTTCCCCCGCGGTTCTTGTGCCGGAGCCGCCGTCCCGAGGGCGCCGTGTGCGGCATTAGGTGGTGGTGGTGTGAAGGCGGGGGCCACGGAGCGGGTGGCGCCCGATTGGATCGGTCTGAAGCGGGTGGCGCTGCTCGCGCTTGGCTGCTGCGCTGCGGCCGCCGTGGTCGGCTGCGGCGTGGCGCGGGCAGCGGCGGAGGACTCGATCAAGGCGTCAGGATTCGGGCTGCGGGTGGCGGAGTCGCTGCGGAGGCTCGGATGGCCCGACGATGCCGTCGTGTTCGCACTCGCCACGCTGCCGGTGATCGAGCTGCGGGGGCGATCCCCGTTGGGTACTGGTTGCGGCTCCATCCAGTTCGCCTCACCATCCTATCCGTTCTTGGGTTTGTATTCCCCTTCATCTCTGGTCTTGTGTGCTCTTTTTGGTAAATGATAGTTCCACTAGTACTTGCCCACTACATGTTCGATGAATTGCTGACATCCCACCAGGCAGGGATTGCACCCCAAATATTATGAAAAAAAAATACCAACCAAAACTGTTGTAAAAATGCTATTTCAGAAACTAAGGTCCATAGTTAAATTAGTTAACGCAATGAAATCAGATGCTATGATATGCCAGATGGGATAGTTTAACAAATACAAATATGAAAAATATGTGGTAGATCAGTATCTCCTACCTTGTTGCTTACCTGGGCTGGACATTGAGCTGTACATTGTCAAATAAGTGATAAGAAGTCTCGACTTTGTAGGATATGCTGCAGTGATAGTTAGACATGTGAACTGAGATAATATATGCTGGATCATTATATTCAGTGTTTCAACAGAAAAGGTAACCGATGTTCATCTGGAACATGTTACCAATCATCTTTAGGTATGCCCACTATATGCTTTAGAAGTCTGAAATTTGAAGATGACAATGATTTCACAATTAAATTTGCACTTCCTAAAAGGGAACATGAATACTTTAAAATGGGACCTAAGATGAAGGAGGGGAAACAAGGTAGTGAATACTTCCTTGAAAAAAAAAGGTAGTGAATACTAGCAAGTTAAAGACAATTAATCTGCAGTTTATTAATCATTGGACTGATGAGTCCTTACATGCTTGTGTTTAAAAAAACTCTGACACTGCAGTGATGTTTTTGCTCAATGTAGTAACACGCCCAAGAGGAAAACTGCCTGCTTGAGTTTCTGCAGAAAAGGTTCAATAAACAGATTTTGATTTTCTGTCTTTCCCAGGAACATGGTGCCTGTACCATTTATCATCCTCTACCTGAAAAAACTTGCGACATTTCTGTCTCAGAAAAGTGCATCTGCAACCCGAATTATGGACCTCCTCTTTGAGCGGGCACGACGAAAGGCTGCTCCTGTTGAGGAATTCCAATGGCTCGGCTTGATGTTGTTTGTTGCTGTTCCATTCCCAGGCACGGGAGCATGGACAGGGGCCTTCATTGCATCCGTTTTAGGCATGCCATTTTGGTCAGGTTTTACAGCAAATTTTGTGGGAGTTGTCCTTGCAGGGCTCTTGGTGAACTTGCTTATGAATCTTGGCCTGAAATATGCAATTATTACTGGAGTAGTTTTGTTCTTTATTTCAACTGTAATGTGGAGTGTTCTTCGTTCCGTAAAGAAGTCTGTGAATAGCAAATGATCTAACAGTCTTCATCAAACTGTTCCCAATCCCTTCAGAGTTTATGTATGCTTATTAGGAAGTTTACACAAACTGTTCCGAATCCCTTCAGAGTTCATGTATGCTTACGAAGTTCACTTGTGTAATTTTAAGTGGATTTTTTCAGCTTCCAAGAGAGAGGAGCCCATGTTTACTCAAGTCCCAAGTAATAGTGTCTTTCTCATTCAATAATTGAATATGAGGTTTTTTAGCTACTGTGTTGTGCCAATCAATGATTTTGTTATCCAAAGAGGTATTTATCGAATTATCGATGTTTGTCCCATTACGGTTTGCACTGCGTAATGGCAGTTCATGACAATGCACCTGAAGGTGTCTTTCAGTAATCTAGTGTGGGACCCACCTTTTTAATTTTGAAGTCCCACAAGCTAAAAAACTGCTCAGTGATGTTTTTATAATAGAAGTTTCAAAATGCAAATCATCTGACTTAATTTGATCTCACAAGTTTTGCCAAGAAAAAATTTACATTGTCAAAATTTAAAAGTCATTTCTAAACAAGCATTTATTTTTGATATTTGATTTTAAGGTATGTTATTCTTAGTCCTTGATCTAGAGATTATAAATCTTTCAAGACAAACGCCTAGCATTCTAGGTACTCAGTTTCTTCTTAATTAAAGCGGTTTTCAATTGCACTCTAGTCAGCATTATGGAGCTTTTGATGATCCTTGTTTGAACATGACTGTCCACAGGCAAATGGTTAGTTGCAGTACAACAAATCACCAGCCAACACAAGTGTTTACTTTTTATGTCAGCTTTTATGCAATGTGCTTCTCAATTTCAAGCATCTGACTGCAAGCAAAAAAGCAATACAAGCCAAATGAAAAATTAGTTGGGTTTACACCCGATCATCCGATCGATCTCCCTAATTATTTTAGTATACCTCGCTAGAAATTGTTTATATCCTACGAGGTCCTCAACCTGACAAGAAGAAAAAAAATGTATGTTGCTCGCTCAATTTCCCTCGATAACCCAAATGTACCAATTTTCCGATATTAACTTGTCTAGTCACCAAGATTAATTTCCCTAGTTCATGAACCATGCACATCTAGCAGAATAGAACACAGTTCAGAAGCAAGCTATATATGTCTATTTTTTAATGAACCCAGCTACAGCTAGTAAGAGAAATCTGGCAACAAAAAAGTCTCTGGATCCAGCAGAAGACGCGACTTTTGCCTAGATGTCTTTCCTCATGCTTCCAGGGTAATGATCCTTTTTGCTGCAAAACAGAACAACCCAGGACTTAGATGATAGTGCTACCTGTGCCATGTTATTTATGTATGTAAAGCTGAATATATGTACTACGGACAATCAGCTCACAAATTCAGCAAGCGTGAACCACAAAGCTTTAAATAGATCAAATGAAGCAGTGTTCTAAATCGAACAAACTTAAGCAATGTTGCAAATCGAACAACCTTAAGCAGTGTTATATAAGATATACTACGAACAATCAGCCCACAAATTCAGCAAGCGTGAACAGAAAAGATAGATAGATCAACTGAAGCGGTGCGGTAGTAGATCGAAGAACAACCTTAAGCAGTGTGGTAGGAGATGGAACAACTGGCTTCAGCCAGCCCTTCTGCAGGATCGGTTTGGAAGAAACCTGCAGGGATGGCAGGATGGGTTTGGAAGAAACGAAGGGATGAGAAGGAGAGCGACGTTGTGAACAGTGCCATGCCATAGGAGCTTCTTGTTGCGAACGTCAAAGCTGCACATGTGATCCACCCAACATTTTTTTTTTTCGAGTACTCGCCACCCAGCATGAGGGAGAGGACACCGTCCACTGCATTGAGGTGAGGATACCCCACCTGTGCCTCCGGCAGCCCCGCCTCCTTGAAGCCGTCGAACCTCCAAAGATCTCTGAGAGAAAACTGGGCCTCATTCTTCCACTCCCCTTGCACTTTCAGGGTCCACATCGACACCAAATGCTCAGCGCAGTCGTCCGACGACATATCGATGCAGACGAACCAGATGGAGTCCCTGTCGCAGGCCATGGTCCGGGTAGCCTCCGTCGGCCGTTCCAGGGCCAGCACCTCCCCAAGTCAAGCACGCACTGGTGTGGCAACGGGTAGTAGCTGAATTCCACGACGGAGTGACTGCTGGCGGCGGTGTTCAGGTAGCAGTACTTGAGGCCTAGCGAGAGATCAACCCCAGAAACTAATGCCTTGAAAGGAGAAGGTCAGGTCCACCCTGAATCGTTTGTGGTCCACTGACACGGGCCACACCACGCTCCTCATCTCCCACGCAGCTGTCGCAGGTGAGAAGACGCAGAGAAAGGGGTCCCGCTTCATGTTGAAACGAGGATGAAACACCTCCACCAAATCAATAGCAATGTGAAGCACCTCGTAATCTCCATTGCAGGTGCGCCTGACGACGGGCTTCAACGCTAGAGCAGGGACGTCGGCTGGCTTAATGATGGAGAGTGACGCGCGCTTGCGGTCGTAGACGAGATCGTAGACGAGGTTGTGACAGTCCGGCCGGTCCAAGACCAGCGTGATGATCATGAGGTCCTCCCTCCTTCGCGTGCATCTGGATGCGGGCCCAGGCAGTCGTCTTCTCGGGCTGGATCGACTCCGGACGCTGGAACAACTCCTTGTTGAACCTTCGAAGCGCCTCATCGGTCATGCGGATGGCCCAGGAGGAGGTGATCAGCGGGTCATCGCCGAGGCGCACGTAGAGCGCGAGCCCTTTTCACCGCCTCCTGGATGTTCTCCCCGCATCCGTAGGCCGTGTTGCTATCGCACTCCATCTTAAACCATCCTTCCCCAGGGTCAGGCTCGCCGGTGAGTTGGCTCATATCCGCGTAGCGGTTCAACATGTAGATAGGAGCGTGACGCCGGGCAGCGGCAGCCATGGCTGACGCGCCGCGCCGCGCGCGCTGGTGGAGGGGAGGAACGGGAGGGAGAAAGGAGATAGGGCTAGCTAGGATCCGTGTTACGTTGTTGGTTACTTTCAGGAGATCCAGATTCAGATGGAACTTGTGGAGAATACGAGACAGGAAGGAGATCGACGAGCACGGCACCGAACCGACTTCGCTGGATCGGTCAAGCGGGTGAACGACGTTCGTTGGATGCGATGGTTGGGTCCACGCGGATGTGTTCAGTTCACCTAAATTTCTCATCACATCACCAAGATTTCCCATCAAATCAAATCTTTAGTTGCATACATGGAGTATGAAATGTAGGTAAAGAACATGGCTAATTGGACAGTTTGGATATACTTTGTAAGACGAATCTTTTGAGTCAGTTAGGCTATGGTAGAACAATATTTATCACAAAAAACAAACAAAAAAAATACTACGGTGCTTTTTTCAGGTTTACTTTCATGAACTAAACACAAACATGCTTTGACTCTTCAGTATTTTGGAATGATTTATAATTTGAAAAATACAGGGAGTACGTTGCATGCATACCTACCCACATGCAAATACGTGCGTGGCCAGTTTCTCAATCAACAACCTACGAATGGGTTTGCCACTCTGACCAACGGCGCATTGGGTCTGCGCTTCGAGGTCGGATGGGTCTGGCGGGCGAGACCGCAGGAGCGGGAGAGCGCCAGCCACTTCAGAACGAGCGGCCCTTGCCTTGTTCCAAGCAGGCAAGCAGCAATGGTGTGTAATCTGGGCAATAGACAATCGACGTTCTTTTGGACTGACATATGGTTAAATGGTCTAGGGGATTGAGCACCTCGCGCCAACGGTGTTCGCGGTCATTAACAAAAAGAATGAAGATATGGTTGTTGAAGCTCTCGTCGGTCGGTACTGCTGGTCTGAGGAGATCAGATTCAAATGCAATTTATCAGAAGACGGGAACAAACGTGAATTTGCCAGATCGTACGTAGGGGCTAGTCGGTGCATTTTTTTTGGACAATGGGCTGGTTGGTGCATGTTGAGCCGACTGTCCGAGTGTACCTTTTCCTAAAAGTAAGCTTTTGATCAGAGAGAGAATGAACACAAGAAACTTGTTAAGGAGGAAACATATGGAGCTAGATGATCGACAATACTTGTATCCTCTGTAAATACATGTCTAGAAGAAATTGTTTCCACACCTTTTCTTTTAATGCCCTTCCATCGAGAGATGTTCTCTGGGTGTGTCTTTCTCTCTGTCTTCTTTTGATGGTGGTGGGCACCTCGGGCCTACAGGGAGACACCCCTTGATGGGTAAGTTTAAACCTCTTCGGCCGTGGTATAAAAACTTAAGATTATGTTATAAAACATTAGACTTAAAAAATTGTTCTCTTTTGTAGTGGAAAGAAGAGGAAAAACAGAAAAGGGACCCATACAAGAATGACCTAACTCTTAGAGATCATTGGTGACATTTATAACTTCATAATTGGACCACATTGTGCATGCCAATGACCGAGCTTTCGACTTAGGTAGCTGGTAATCCTAAGTACCAGCACCTTTGTGAGACCGAAAAGACTAGCTCTAGGCTGTTGATAACAACATTTTATGCGATTTAACATTAGTCTTACCATAGGAAACAGTTTGGACTTGTGAAACTAATTGAACCTGTGAACTATGACTACGTATGACGGATCGTTCATATTCTTATGAATTAGACTATGTGATAAGGATTGTATGTATTTTTTTGTGAAACTAATTGAACTTGTGTGTGTGAGGTGGTCAGATTTGAATTACATATGGACATACCTATACATGTCGTAGTCAAATTTGAATAATATATTTTTGATCTTTTATTGAAAATTATTCTTTATGGTATAAGTTTTCTATAGTAGTGTTAGGAACCACCCCACAAACATTCTATTTGTATGGTAGGGGTGTCTCAAAGTATCGCCAGCTGCCCCACAAACATTCTATTTATATTCTATTTATAGGTGAGCTCACTGATGATAGTTTTTTTTTTTTTTTTTGATTGTCACTGATGATAGTATAGAGTAAAGTAAAAATAAGGGCAAAAAGAATGAAAAAGGAAGGGAAAAAAGAATAGAAGAGTGATAGTAAATATTCTAACTCAAAAATTTCTCCTTCATACCCGCTGAACACGCGGGTAATCCACCTAGACATGAAAAAATGATAAAGCCTAGAAGCTAGTTTTGGTACTTTGAAACACGAAAAATGGGTACACGCATCCTTCAAAATATAGTACTTTTGTCTCGATGCCTTCCATGACTTTGATCCCTGACTCTTAGCCGATACATACAGTGCTGCAGAATCAGAGAACATAGGATTCAGACAACGATGATAGCTGAAAACATTAGCTATATATGCAATGACAGATTTCAAAATTCAAGAAAAGCATGGAATGAATCGCACAGATTAGTAGAACAACCTAATTAACGTTCTCCGTGCTTCATTTGGAGGAAGTTGGAAGAAGGGTACATGACAGTGGACTCTCTAAACGAGTAGTTGTGAACAAGCCCGTGCCATAGAAGCCTCTTGTAGCGCATGTCAAAGCTGCAGAAGTGATCCACGAAAGGAGGACGTTCATTTCGTGGGAATCTGCTCTGGTCAGCCAGCACGAAGCACAGGGCACCGTCTGCAGTGAGGATCGGGTACCGGAACGGCGCCGCCGGCAATCCTGACTGCTTGAAGGAGTCGAGCTCCCAGAGCACCGTGACAGGAAAAATTTCAACTCTATTCCATTGCCCTTCCTTCCTCTTCCCCTGAGCTGTGCCCCGGCAGGGGCAATTGCAGCTCCCATATGCACACCACATCTTTGGAGTAGTGCGAGGGCATGTCGATCCAGACGAACCACACGGAGTCCCCAGCGCAGCCCAAGGTCCGGGTTCTCCTCACCTGCTCAAGAGGATCAAGAGCTTCCTTATCAACCATGCAATCGGAGGGAAACTTGACGAAGCCGAAATCCATGTCAGAGTCACCACTGGCTTGCAGGTCGCAGTACACGAGGCCTTGCCGGAGATCGCCCCAGAAACCCTTGCCTTGGCATGAGAAGGCCACGTCCACCTTGAATGGCCCCGTAGAGAAGGCGCTCTTGAACTTGACTGCACAACGGTGCCGTCGTCAGAGGACGACAGAGATCCCACCCAGAAGGAGACGTTGTCTTTGTAAGACGATAAACGAGCCTCCCGGCCCAAAAGGAACAGCTTGTTGTCGTCGCTGCCGCCGGTGCGCTTGGGAACGATGACCTTCCCCCGTACAGACGCCTTCATCTCGTGGGATCTGGAACATGGAGAGCGATCTGTTGGTGGAATCGTAGACGAGGAGGTAGCTGAGGGAAAGCAGACCCCAGATGGTAGCTGACGAGCGTCGTCTGAAGGACAGAACGATGGAGGTGACGCCCTCCTGCTCAGCCGTCTCGACCCCGGCGCTTGCCATCATGTCGCTGCCGATCGGGCCACCACGGTTAATCCTGATCTCCGACTCGAATATCCGACGCGCTTCGGCGGTCATGCGGATGGACAGGAAGAGGCGAGGAGGGACCGTCGCCGAGACGCGCGTAGAGCTTGAGGCCTTCCACCGCCTCCTGCATCTTCTCGCTACATCCTCCATAAGCCTTCTTGCTTGCGCACGGGATCTCCCACCACTCTTCCCCTGGCTTGGCGATGACGTAACCCACACACACGATGCGGTCCAGCACGTAGATGGGGAAGGGAGGACGGTCGACCGCCGCAGCCATGGTTGACGCTCCGGAGCCGGGCCTGCTGGCGGCGGGAAGTAGGATGGAGACGGCCGGGAACGGGACGCCGCCGGATCGGAGAAGCGATGAATTTATTAACGCACTTTGGTCGGATGCCGTGATGCGAGTTTGAGGCGGGTCGGTCGTGGGGCTATTGGACTCGGTGCATGTTGGACCGACTGTACGTTTTCTGGGCCAACGAGCTCGTTTTTGTTTGGGCCACCATTTGCAAATTTGGGAAAACATTTTTAGCATAATAAATCAATAATAATAATCTAATAATATATACTCCGCGCTTCCAAATTACAGGTTACTGCTACAGAGGACTACATCACAACCACATTTGGATCCCTAGTTTTTACATCAATATGAGAATGAATTGACATTGCGTCTTGCGGCCGCGCCATTGCAGAGGTCAGAGGTGGCCATTGCCGTTGCAGATGCAGGACTTCCTGTCGCCCTCAACGAGTGGCGTGTGCAGCTCCTCCTCGTCCAGCCCCGTCCCCTCGATGTTCTCCTGCGTCAGGAAGCACGGCTGGTTCGTCGAGCACAACACCCGCGCCCACATCCGGTCCGTGATCACTACCTTGTTCTGCATCTCGGTGATCCTCTGCAAGATTCAGATCAATGGTAGGACTGACAACGTCAGTTCACTGCAATGCAGAGTATTAGAAATTTACTTGATTGGAAGGGGCGCGAGGGGCTTACGTAGAAGGGGATGTAGGCGTGTCTGCCGTTGACTGGCCCGACGGTAAAGCCCGTGTACCCGGCCATGGCACCGTGGAGGGCGCTGTGCGCCAGCAGCGTGCAGTAGACGTTGTCGGAGGCGTTGGCTGGCACGGCGCGGATCATGTACGTCGGGTCGATGTACTTGAGTGTAATGGGGAAGTTGGGCTTCTTGTTGAAATGCTCCTTGATCTTTTGGGAGAGCCAGAGCCCGACGTCCAGGAGCGCCTTGTTGCCGGAGGCGTCGTGGGTGTCGGCGAAGCGCATGCTCTTGGCGATGAGGTCCTGGCCGGCGCCCTCGGCCACGACGATGACCATGTGGCCGTTGTCTCGGAGGCGCTTCTCCACGAACTCGAGGAGGCCGCCCTTGCCCTCGAGGTAGAAGGGCGACTCCGGGATGAGGCAGCAGTCGACGTCGCGGCTGGCGAGCGTGGCGTGCATGGCGATGAAGCCGCTGTTCCGGCCCATGAGCTGACGACCCCGATGCCGTTCTCGGCGCACTCGGCCTCGACGTGCGCGGCGTTGATGGCGCGCTGCGCCTCCTCCACGGCGGTGTCGAACCCGAACGACTTGTCGATGACGGCGATGTCGTTGTCGATGGTCTTGGGCACGCCGACCACGGCGCACTTGGAGCCCGCGCCGCTGCACCTCCTCGTGGATGGACGCCGCGCCCTTCTGCGTGCCGTCGCCACCGACGATGTACACCTGGTTGAACCCGCGGTCCTGGATGCTGTCGACGATCTTGGCTGTGTCCTGACCGCCGCGGGAGGCGCCCAGCACCGTGCCGCCGCGCTTGTGGATGCCGTTGACGGAGCGCGGCGTCAGCTCCACCGTGTTGCGCGCGTAGAAGCCCTTGTAGCCGCCCTCGATGCCGGAGATGGCGGTGACGCCGTACATGTCGTGGAGGCCGCAGACGAGCTCGCGGATGACGGTGTTGAGGCCCGGGCAGAGCCCGCCGCAGGTGACGATCGCCGCCCTCACCTCGTCCGACTCGAAGTAGACGCGCCGACGCGGGCCGGCGCGCCGGTAGTGCGTCCCCGCGCGCTGCTCTTGTGCACCACGATCTTCTTCGCCACCGTTTCTTCCGGCTTCACGAAGTACTGCCTGCGCGGTCAGAGCAACGCGATTGAGCAAACCTATTATTTTCGACAAGAATCGAAGACGATACTGTAGAACACAAGAGGAGATACTTACTTGACAACAGAGTAGGCAGGGTGGTCTTGCAGGGGATTCGGGTAGCTCTTGAGCTCGGGGAGGTAGTCGGTGAGGTGCGGCACGTCCTCAAGGACGTATCCGCCACAGCCGCCGGCGAGCTTCTTCTGGGCCGGCTTGGCCTTCCTCGCCGGCGATGATTTCGCCACGGGGGCAAAGGAAAACTTCAATTCCATACGCTTGTGCTGCCGTGGCTGGATGATGGCCACCGGAGCTGGCGCCACGACGACGGTGGCGGTCTCCATCGGTCGCAGCACAGGCATTCAAGCAGGAAGGCTCGGGATGGACAATGGTTGATCGGCGGACTTGAGAAGGAACGCTGCTAATTCTTGTCCTTGTGATGGGACTTGGAATTGGTGTGGGAAGGTGGGGAAATCGACTGCAGGGTTTATAGCCGGGCGTGCTGCGTTTGCGGCGAGCGCGTGCAGCACAAAACAGAGAAGCCGAGTCGAAGTCGGGGGTCGAGTCGAGTCGGGGTCGGAGAGCACGTTGGGTTGAGTTGAGCCTCGGACGGTCAGATTCACAGCTCCCATTTTTTTGTTATTTATATTTATTTATTATTGAATTTTGCTATTTATCTGTCAACAGATTTTGTTCACTTGATATCGGTCAGATTCTGTCTGTTGATTCTTTTCTTTAAGATTCGTTTTTTTTTTTTTTTGAGCATCAGCAGCATAGACGGGCTCGCTCAAAACCGTTTCGTACCTTTCGGCGCTCCACCGTTTCGGCTCTCCTCGCCGCGCGGCTCCCCGCGGGCGACGGAGGCAAGCTCGCCGCCTCCTGCTGCGATGCCCTCGCGCGCCCTGTCCCTGCGTCGTCCGCAGGCGGAGTTTTGCTCGCTTGTCATCGCGCGCCTTGCCATTTTGCTAGTGAGGAAGCCTTGCCATTTGGCTAGTCACTAGTGAGTAATCCTCATGTACTTTTCTGTGCATTTTTCTGATGGTCTCTCTCTTTGTTTAACCAAGTGTTAATATAAGAAACTCTTGCACTTATAAGTGGCAAAACAAATTTCACATGCAAGGCACGACATGCACACCTTGTCACTCACATCTCTAATCACAATGGTATGGTATTAAACCATCACATGAACATGCACATTATTTATACGACTTAGAATTATTTCATATATTAAATATTATATGAGTCACACCCATAATATGATCTAACAATCTCCGACTCGAATATCCGACGCGCGTCAGCGGTCATGCGGATGGACAGGGGAAGAGGCGATGAGCGGGCCGTCGCCGAGACGTGCGTAGAGCTTGAGGCCTTCCACCGCCTCCTGCATCTTCTCCCACCACTCTTCCCCTGGCTTGGCGACGACGTAACCCACACACACGATGCGATCCAGCACGTAGATGGGGAAGGGAGGCCGGTCGACCGCCGCAGCCATGGTTGACGCTCCGGAGCCGGCCGGGCTGCTGACGACGATCGATCGGCGTTCCGTGCTGGCGGCGGAAGAGAGGGGACGATAGGGGGAGACCTGAACCTAATATTTAGGAATATCTTTCTGCGAAAGGAAAAAAAAACAGAGTCCAGAAAACCAGAGCATATACGTGTTGTTGTTATAGTCCAACATGCCGACGATAAATATATATTCGTAAAAACGAATAAAGGCCCCGGAATCTTCAAAATACCGCATTGGCTTCAAAATATTATAGTCTCGGCGACGATATATGGCTGCTCCTTTTTTTTTTTTTTTTGACCGAAAAAGAGGGATTTCATTAATTTAAATAAAACAGAAGTTCAGAAATACATACATGGCTGGCTGCTCTTCTTACGTATCTGATGGATCAGAACACCCAAAGCGACGACGCCTCGAAATACAGGTATATGCATACTTCTTTGTTAATATAAAGTCATATATCTTTATCTTGCAATTTCAATGCAATGCACCGCCATGCATATTGTCTGATCCGGTATGATACGGCAATGCCTAAATAAGCCTTGTTAGTGATTTAAACTCATGAACAAGAAATTCTGTGTTTGACTAACAAATTTAGTGCAAGTGCACGTTACGTAGTTTCTTCAGGGACCATTGTATGTGCATCGTCTTCTCTCTTCTCTCAATTAGTGGATAAATCTTGAATTTTATATTGAGGGCACGTTTTGAAGGGCTTCTCTCTCATTCAAACGCCTTTCGGTTTTCGAAAATCTTGATATGTGTCTTTATATTTTGTGAGGCGCCTCTATGGTGCTTGATTTTGCTTTACCATTGCCTCCCCTAAATTCTTTTTTTTTGAGGTGGAAGGGTAACATTGTCATTGTGGACGTCTAACCCCTCCCTGACCCTCACCCGCAACCCCTATCCACCGCAACTTGCAGCCCGAGCCCGACGCAAGATCTCTCCCGACGGTTCCGTGCGTTGCCATCGCGAGCCGCCCCGCCCTCGCCGTCGCCGGCCTCGCCCTCGCCGTCGCGGTGGCCCTCGCACAAGGACCCCCCCCTCCTCCCAGTCCTCGTCCGCGCGCCGCCACCAATCCGCCGCAACTCCCACCCCGAACCCGACGCACGAACTCTCTCCCGACGCCAGGTTCCTTTCGTTGCCATCGCGCACCCGCCCTCGCCATCTCCGTGGCCGCCCTCGCCCTCGCCGTCTCCGTGGCCGGCCTAGCCCTCGCCGTCGCCGGCCTCACCCTCGACGTCCGAAGTACCCAGCCAACGGCGGCGACGAGGACGAGCGGCACCTTCCTCGAGTTCGCCGGATTCCCACGTACCCTCGCCGCCATCCAGTCATCCAGTCTGAGGGCATATCGAGGTACCAGTTCCCTGTCACTGTCTTTTTCTTTGTATCAGATACGATGAACCAATTCCCTGTAACTGTCTTTTTTTCTTCATATCAGATACGATGAAACATCGATTTTCATGTCTGATTAGTTTTCAAAAATATTCCGCTTTGAATTCTTGTCTGGAACTGTTCGTCAGTGCTGCACTAAGCCATTGGATTGTTATATAGTTTTAAATGTTTATACTAGGCTAGCTAGATCAAGCAAAATCGTATATGCTTGTAGTTGATGCTTTATTCTTCAAGGCAGTTGGATGTGGCTGTAAGGCTGTTGGTCTCTCCTGTGTACTATTAACATTTCGTAGTTACTCATGGAATATTTTTTGAAACAGGTAACCCTACATATATAATCAACACGGTACACAAATTCACTGTCTGAAGGTAAGCATGATTACAATGTCTTTGTTCTTGATGAATATTGGAGTTACTGATAGTTCTGTGATAATATTACTGATCATGCATACAGGAAAATTGTATAAAAAATTCAAAAACATAATTATATTCTCTTTGTTTGCATCCATGAAAACTGCACTACATGTCAAACTGAAAATGGACTTTAGCCACATGTGACTGAGCCTCATTAACATTGGTATTTTCCAAGAACACATAATTTCTCAGCACTACTGAAAATACAAGTTTGCATATGTTAAATATTCAGTGAGCACATCCACCGTTCAGTCATCAAATTCCTATGCCTTGTCCAGCTAGCATGAAGGGGACTACTAAAGATGAATTATAAGGGTAAATTGTGCTCTCTTTAACGGTGTGATATTACCATGAGCAAGAGTCAAAGGTTAACGTATTGAATCCCATGTTTCCTTCTTACTGAAACCATTCTGAAAAAAAAATCAAATCAGGGTCTATATACTTGTTTCTTACTGTTACTGTAAGTCTGAACTCTGAAACTATTCTGGGAATTTGGGGGCTCCTATATTTCTTTCTTACTGAACAACCATCCTGAGAAATCTGTGTCACAATATTAACTATTGACAGTCCCACTTGCATCTAGAATCCCATATTGAGGTGACGCTTAGTTCTTGTGTTTGGGAGGAAGCATCTTTTATCCAGATCATCATGTGCGCAGTTCTGTTGCATCACAAGTAACGCTAGAATTCGCAGAAATGCTAATAGATGGTAGGCTGTTGAATGTCTCTGCTATGCAGGTTGTTTCTCTCTTTTGCCAGTTGGTTATATTATTCCATACTACTTATTTCTGTTATCTATTTCTGTGTTCACTTAGCTTGAATATTGTATTCTATTCCTGGGATCTGCTGAACTCATTAAATGTTGATGTTAGTGAACTATCATTTCTGGTATGTTATTCTTTTTAGTATGAGAGCACAGAGCATGAAGTCTGCGTTTGCAATAATTCATATACCGTTAAAGTCATAAAATGGGTGACAGCTTTTGGATGTGCATCACTAACTAATACAGTACCTTCTTAAGTCTTAAACAAGCTGTCAACTTACTCAGTGAATAAGCAAGACTATATTTAATTCTGCATGGCCAAATATAGCTTGCGAACATTCAGGCAAATCGTGATTATAAGATGCATGCAAGAAAGATTACTCAGTAGTTCATCAGTTAATTAGCCTTGCAACCTGGTGTCGTGTTGTGCCTGTTTGGTCCTAGGAATTTCCGCACAGATTGAAATTCGTTTCAATCTTGTATGGACAGACATATACATGATAGGAGTAATCCTGTTCATTTAAATTTGTATTGGTTCAATATGTTTCCTAAAGATGCAACATGGTTTATTGATATTGTCATTGTTCCAAAATATCGTTCTCTGCCCCGCGCGCTATAAAGGGCAACCCTGCCCCTTTCAGTGTTGATAGCCGCCAATCACCATTTCAGCGCTGATAGCCGCCAATCACCACGGATCCTGACCCTTTCCCCCGCTGAAAGCCGCCAATCACCACGCCACCTCTTCCTCCTCCATGAAACCAACATCTGCCCCGATCCGATGGGAAAGTGTCCCCATGATCTGATCACCTCTTCTTCCTCGATGAAACCAACATCTGCCGCCGATCTTAAAAAAGAGGATTAACTTAGTCTTAGTTTTTTGGTAGTTTGAATATTGTGTTCTTCAAATATTTCCCAAGTCGAGGCTGTATTTGTTTACTTGAATAATCAATAAAGTCGTATTATCCTCAGATTGTGTGTGAATGAAAGTTCAGTCTTCCACGCTTAAAAGACCATATATGCAGCAACTTAAAGACCACATATGCAGATAGGGAGAAAATAAATGCCAGCTTAGGCAGGAGCGCCAAATAGATTATTGCTAATATTATCCTCGTCACGTAAAACACTGGCAATAAACAAAACAGAAATGGTAAGGATCGCACAATTGTCACAGGCTACCTTAGATATTCCATAACATTCACGACAAAATATCCAGAGCACACCCATGCTTGATAAACTTTGAAATGGGTTCACAGGAAACATATTGCGAACCATTATGACTTCTTTATCAATGCAACAAGCTTGCTCTTTTTAGGCGTCAAACCAAGAATTCAGATTTCATTCATCAAGGAACAATTGGATTACAATGATCGGCTACCAGGCTCCGTACAGAAGCTGGAGTCGAGTGCCACACACCCAGCCTAGTGCTACCTAAACCGGCTTGGCAAACATATCTCACAGGACCTAGGAGTCGTACCAACAGAGAATTCACAAGTCCATCGGCTAATATCCTAACACCCCTCCACCTCTCGCTGTCCAGGTCGCTGTCCCTCGCCTGCATTAAGTTCAGTATGTGATTCATCATGGTCCGAGTAGCTGCCACTAAAGTTCTCGCACAGACCCCTGTTTAGCAAATGTTTTTTAATGTCAGATAACAGCATTAGTAATGCAGGTAACTGTTGGAAGCATAATAGGATCACTGATAACAGCATATGTAATGCAGGTAACACTTACAGAACTATCAGTCATATACTTAGAGATTTTATTGAGATAGCTAGTGCATCAAATTCAGTACAAACATCCCTTTCAGATAAAAACAGCACCAAGCGTTGCTGGGCCTGTCGAACATTTTTACAGTTGAATCACCTGCAGCAGCAGGTATAAGTGATCACATGAGTCACTTTAACTAATGTTTTTCATGCAGATCATCTACTAGTATGTTTAGAAGGTCCATCGCAGTAGAAGAGAGCTACCTCATTGGTGGAGTGGAGGTGCTCGAGATGGAGTTGGAGATGAGAGACCTTGATTCTCCGGTCTTTCCATTGACTTCAAGCAAGGCAGCAACTGCAGCAGCATGGATAGAGCTCCATTTGTACCACCGGGCCTGTGTGACCGCCTCATAGAACTGCAACAACAATGAAGTTACCAGTTTATGACTAATCAGGTGATGCTATTTTCTTCTGCATGGACCATTTTGGAATTTGAAATATAGTTCATTAACCAGACTTTCACTGGAATGTCCTTGGTATGCAAATGCACAAGTATGAATGAAATGGCAGTTCATCAGAAAAGCAGTTCATTAGAAAAGGCACTCAGACAGACACTACGGTCGCTCCAATTCAGAGCTAACAACTACCAGCGAAAGTTGAATCGATTGTTTACAGATTGTAATGCGAGGTACAAGGGCAAGCAGAAAATTTCAAATCTATTATGTGTGGGAAAAATGACGAAGCTTTCTTGGTACGACTAAGCTCCTCTGATAGAGGTGAGAGAGGGGCGCACCGGGATGGCGAGGGGTCGGAGTCCATGAGGGAGCCTGGAGAGCGCGGGCGGCGCGGCGCGTTCCGACTTGGTGCCGACGTGGCTGCGGATGACGACGCCGGCGGCGCCCCGGCCACCGCGTGTGCTCCAGCCCCGACATGAGCCGCGCTTCGCTCCGCCCACCGGAGCCGCCCGCCGACGCCACCCGGCGCAGCGAGGCCGATGCCACGGGGAGAACCTCGGCCGCCGGGCAGCCGCCCGGCGCAGGTAGGACGCCACCGCTGGCATCGCCGCTTAAGTTGCCCGCTGTCTTTGATGCCCTGATGGATGTGGATGACTGTGGCGATCGCAGCTCACTCCCAAGACCCACCGGAGACGCCTCGCCGCTCGGGTGGCCCAGCGCTACGACGATCTTTGGTCCCGACCGCCGCCGGGCGCTGCCTCTCCTCCCGGCTCCCCGCCGCCGACACCGACGCCAACAACGGCGCTCATCTAATCCGCCTCCTTCCCTCACCACCACTCCGCCCCGGGTGCCGCTGCCGCGCAAAGCCGCCGAGCGACCGCCCGCCCACGCGTGCATATCCGCTCGTCGGCGCCTCCACACACCGCCCTCTCACATCGCGTGCCCGATCCGCCGGGCGGCGCGGACTTGACGAACGAACCCTAGAAAGAACGCGGCGAAGTTACTGAAAAAAAAACAAATCCAATCCAACTAACTAGGCAAAACAATATTTTGTGTGTATGGAGTTACCCTTTTACCCTTCACCAAAAAAATTAATAACGAGAATGCAATTACCGTCCATTCTTAATCCCTACATTTTGTGGAGGCAATGAGAGGTAATTTTTGCTCCTATGGCCCACTGTCATAGACACGACCAGGAGGTAATTTTGCCTCCATGCCTTTGCCTCCCATTGCCTACAGCCTTTTTAGCCGTCCGGATTGGCGCTCTCGATCGATGTGAGCCATCCATTTTTTTCCCAATTATTATAGAAAATTTCATATTTTGTACATATAGCACGAAGCTAGTCACAGTTAGGAGAAACCGTCCCAAATTAAGACTCAAACAAACTATATTGCCCCATAAAACTTCAATTAAAGGGGTAACGATAATAATATATATCTTGCCCTAATAACTCTGTAATAGTGTGGGATCTAGCTAGTACAAGTCAGGAATCTTATAATAATCCTATAAAGCTAAAACCCATTAGCTATATTTATCTCAACATTTAATCATCCACCTCATTAATTCCATCAAAAAAATCATCCACCTCATTAGTCCACTCCACAATCGGGTTTATTTATGGCCAACTAGCATTTGCAATTACGATCTACATGTGAGCAAGACACATCATCCACTAATTAACATATATACACATCATCAGTCCATTGTATAAATAATCTTATTCTAAATCATCAGCACTTTTCGTGGCAACATGTGGGGTATTATTTTCTTGATCCTTAAGACCCTTAAGGTTTATGTGCTTGTAATTCTTATTAAACAACTCATGTTTTTATATATCTCTCTTTCATTCTTCAAATGGTCATTAAAACTAAGCTTAGATTCCCACAGCAACCCACGGAAATCCACCTAGTAACTAATTTGTGCAAGACCCACATAAAAAATTGCAGCCCCCAAATAAATGTGTTGATGTGAGGAGTGGGAGATTTCATTCCTATATGGCCGAGTAATAACATGCTTATTATAATTACCGGCTATTTGTTGTTTAATTGCATGTCCCTCCCTCTTACCTTGTAGTTTATTTTTTCGTTTGCCAGTTATTAGCTTCTAGAGTAAGTTGTGGACTCCAGTAGCATTCTACAAAATTACTACGTACATCACTACTACTAGGTAGGTGGCTTATAGTATATATGTCTAATTTGCAGGCGAGGACCTTGGAAGATTGTGTTTAAGCTAAATGGGAAGAATTCTGGTATATATATTAAAGACAAGCTTGGGACACGCAAATATTGTCACCAAGATGAACTACTCAAAATCATGCAGCGTATCTCGATGAGAATGTTGAACGACAAATATATTGATCTCAAATCTAAGGGGATGTTACGGTGGGTAAGAGGAACGAGCCAAGCTTAACCGTTTGATAGACTCCGTTAACCAGTCCCTTGCCATATATAAGCATCAGCGCCTGCAAGTAGGATTGTACTATTTGGTGCCATGTGCAGATGTTTAAGATGTTCAAATCAAGAGTCATATCTTGCGCATGCCCTTAAAGGAAGCTCTAAACTGGAGAAGGCTAGACATGAAGAAGATGAGAAAGATTCTAGATAATTCGAACTACAATGCTCCTGGTACGACTGTCAATGAACATGTAACCGTTGTCCGGCAATCAGTAATTGGGTCAGAGTGTACAACGAGGTTGTTAGTGTACACCGTAACTTCAATAGTTTTAGGTTGCATTATTGTATTCTTCTAAGAAGATTCCTTATTTTGTGGATGGGGTGTATAAGTTTATTTACTTTGTGAGAAGTGCACCCGTGTGCACGTTGATTAATACTATATTGGGTTGTTTTTATACTCTTAAAATATAAAACTGTTGATTTGGGTAAAAAGTATTATCACATATCACCTCCTACTACGAGGTAATAGAAGTTTTTTTAAAAAAAAAAAAAAAAACAGGCAAAGGAAACAGTGTTAGGAAAGACACTTATTGATTATAGATCTAATATATGCATGCTGCGTGGGTCATGGATATATATTTTGCTAATGTGTAGATCTTATCTTATCTGTACTACTAAAAATCCCAAATGGAATCGTTCACCCGGCAGATTCACCCCGCCTCCCAAGGGAAGTCCGCCCGGCTTTCACGGTTTCACCTCGCCTTCCCCGCGCTGCCTCCGGTCAGGAGAAACGGCCGCGCATGATGCCTCCCAGGCACCCCCACGATCCTTCCCCTCCCTCCCGCTCCCTCCCTGCCGAACTGTCGCGCACGGCCCACCACTCCATCCCCTGCCGAGGCGCCGGCGTAAGCGGCCCCCCAGCTGCCCTCCTCACCCCGACCCGACCTAGATCCGCCGCTGCCATGGCCTCCCACCGCCTCCTGCTCGCCGTTGTCGACACGCGCGGTCAGCCGCGGTTCTCGGCGCTCGCGCTGCGGTGCCCAGCGGAGGGGATAGGGTTGCACGGAGCGGCGGCGGCATTAGGACGGGATACCTATTCAACCACACCTCCGTCTTCCACTCCGGCACGGGGCAGACGTGGGCGAACGCGACGGCGGCATTAGGATGTTTGTCTTCCACTCCGGTACGGGGCAAACGTGGGCGAACGCGGCGGCGGTCGGACACGGGTGGATGCGGCGCACGTCGCCAGGTCGCCCCGGACTCCAACGCGCATTCGTCTCTGCGGAACCGCCGCCCACCTCCCTGCCACGAGGGTCTTCGGCGGGAGGGAGGAGCCATTCCGTCGATGACTGGCACAGGGAAGTGACGGCAGTCGGCACTTGCGCGCTACGGCGGCGAAGCAGTCACGCGGCAGTCTCCAGTTTCCGGAGAAGGCGGGCTCCGTCTAACGCTGCGAGGCCACTTCTCGGCGACGGAGGCGGCGCCCGGCCGCAGGGGAGGTGGCGCTGGCGACGCCTCACATTCAGGTTGGAAAGCTTCACGATTCAACACTAAAGATAGGAAAATTTCTTGCTCCCCCTATATGTTTTGTTTGATCTGATTCTGATTAGATGTTTATTACACGATTTTAGTGCCTGTCCGGATCGCAGCAAGATTGCGTTCAATGGTCCAGCGGGGCATCATGTTGCCATTGACTTCTAAGCCCTCCTCAGGTACTGACAAATGCCTTTAACAGATCCGTTTTGCCGTTTCTTTCCAGTGAGTTCAGTGATCAGAAATTAAGCCTGCAGGTTATGACCAACATATACCACAATAAGAAGCTTGTGATCGTATCTCTTGGTCTTGTTTATTGGATGAACTAGCAGAGTCAGTCTTGTAAATTGAAACTAAAATTGTCTTTCTCAGTTATTTTTCCTATTCTCTGAATTTTGCTAGCAAAGTTGACCAACACTTCTCTTGTCCTAAGTTTATATCATGTAAATTTAATTTTTCATG
Organism: Hyparrhenia diplandra; assembly: GCA_015847255.1. Classification (NCBI taxonomy): domain Eukaryota; kingdom Viridiplantae; phylum Streptophyta; class Magnoliopsida; order Poales; family Poaceae; genus Hyparrhenia; species Hyparrhenia diplandra. The sequence goes on along the minus strand of JADLZK010009744.1, from coordinate 49,767 downwards.
CTGGGATGTATGGCCTATGCTGCTGAAGAAACATTTGTTTCCACATTCATGCAGTGCACATTTGGTCTGGCAATGTATGGTTATTGGTGTCACTTGCCTGAATTCTGATCCCAATTTTGTCCCTAATTCAAAGATGAAAATCTGTATTTGATGTTAGTCTTCGAATCCATACAGTGTTCCGATATCTATCTTCTATTTTGTAACTTTGTTTTTTTAAAAAAATTTAAATTCTGAAGGGTTAACAATGAGGCTTGAGTCTCCCTATTTGTATGAAGTCCAATACTAATCTGTTCCGGGGATGGATATGTGCCTTATAGGTGAGAATCTAGAACTTTATTCTTAAACCAATTTTATTTTTGTTATGAAGTTATCGACATCGAATAAAACTAGCAAATTATACCATAAGGACAGCTTAAGATGGAATTTTAATCTTATCAGTTGACAGATGATTATACCTTCCTTTTGTAGTAGGTATGCAGTAGAGAGGTAAAACTGTAAAAGAATAGAACGGTGGAAAGTAAGCTTACCTAAGTACTTAAAAGAGTTAAATACACTGACGGCCCTTAAGCTTGTCCTGTACCCTTCTCCCTTGTTTCATTCCCTCCATGATCTCAGGTGTGCCCTATGATACAAACGATGCATAGTATTTTATACAGCACATTCCACCTAGATCATCATCTAAGCAGCTTGTCATTCTTCTGACTTGTTGATTTTGTCCATGGAGAATAGGTTGCTTGGGAAAAACTACTCTGCATGATAAGTTCATAAAAATCTCGTAGGAATTACTACATCTTCATGTTGTTGCAGCCTGATCAGTTTTTCTTCAGCTTCGTCAGATTTAAATATCTGCATTCTATGCAAAGCCACAATCGAGGTTTGTTTATCTGGCTATCCACTTCTAGGATTCATGTGAGCACCCTTATCTTCTACTCTATCTAGATAAGTGGCATCTACTTTAGTAGTTAGAATATGCTGTATTGGCTTTCTTAACAGCCAAGTATCCTACCTCTGTATGTATCCAAACCTGCCATGGTTGTGGTAAGGCTAATGAAATGAAATCAGATCTAGCCCTAAACCTGTGTCTATCTCCAACAGTACCTTGGTCTTTGACAGATTACTCAGCATTGGTTTCTTGAGTACCCTATAGCCCCTGCATGTTACCTTCATGGTTTTGAGAAAGTAGTGCCTACAACCAGAATACCAGCATGGAACTTTCCTTTCTCTATTGTAAATTTGGATCACTTGGGTTGTAGGAAATGCTGTCAAGTAGAGGGATACAGGTTTCAAATGGTAAGGAATATGCACTGAGCGATGTCATCAATACCATCAAACATGCTTTTGGGGATCACCACAAATTGTTTGCAAGAGGGTTCAGTCAAAGAACTTAGGTAATTCTTCAACAAAGAATTGAAGGTGAGCTTCCCATCTTTTTCCCTTGAACAACTCCCTACAATTTGTTGCTATGAAATATTACAGCCATGAGACAAAGCAGAGGCTGTCGTGTAGATATATTACCACCAAAGCATATCTGTTAATATTGTTCCTACAGGACCGAAATTTCATTTGCTAAAATTTGAATGTTTCTCAAGAATTTTATGCCCTACGTATATACGCTAAATGATCGCTCTGACTGAGACCTTGCTCTGACTGAGACCTGCGGAAACAAAACTTGATAACAATACTGATGGTCAGTGCCTGTTTGGTTACTGTTTCGTTGAATTTGAACTTGCAAGCTGCTCTGTACGACCTTCTGGTCAATATGTATTGCATGAATTTCACTTTGAATAGTAGTTTTTCAATCGCCTCAATGTTGTAAGATGTATTTTACGCTTGTGAACAAATTCTTCCCCTGCGTTTGTACAGTTGTTAATTCACATTTGTTAGCTAATAAATAATCTTTGTGTTGTCTTTCAGTTAATTTGCACAGAAGGTTCAGAGCGTGTCAGGATTTCCATGGGTGCCTCGTTCGACCATGCTGAAGATAGGAACCTGCACCTTGAGTTATCGACTTAATCTATGAGTTTGTTGAAGCTTGACGTGGTTGAACTTTAAAGAGAACCAATTGGATAAAAAACAATACATGGTCCAAAAGTGAACTGATAGAGTTGTCATTAACAAGTTTTGAACAATTCGGTCTCACTTCGCGCATGAAGTAAAAAGTATGGTCGGAACTGGCAATGGCAGTGCACATACTTTTTTACTATGCTTGAAAATAATTGGATCATATGTGAATTATTGTACAAGGTTGCAATTAGTGTTTAGTATATTGGGATCATAATCCAATAACCAGGAACGGTTCAGATGATTCTTTTCATGAATGTATCACCTTTGAAACATGATACCAGCTTACATTAAGGTTGACAAAAATTAAATTTTTCTTCCCGTCATGAACGCACGGGCATGTACCTAGTACTACTAAAAAATTCCAAAGAGAATCGTCCACCAGGCTAATCCCCCGCTCCCCTCGCGTGAGTGCCCATCCGGCGCTAATCACCCCGCTCGCCTCGTGAGTGCGCCCGGCTATAACCTCCCACCACGACGCCCCTGCCCCGCTCCTCCAATCCCACGACGCCCCTGCCACGCCCTGCTCTCTCCTCGACGACCACAACCACCAGCGGCGGCCTCTCACCGGCGCAGGAGAAGGGTGCTCGTCTCAAGGTGAATCGTCCCCGAGGCCATCGGCTGCCCCAAGAGCGGCGTTGTCGAGAGGATACTCGGACGTCGCGCCAGTTGCCAGCAACCGCCGTCGTCGTCTGACGCCGCGCCGCTAGCACCGTCCGCGGCCCTGGCGTCTCGCCGTCGAAGTCGACACCCACATCCACTGCAACGGCCGCCGCTGCGCTGCGCCGGGTCCACCCAAGCGTCGTCCGCGGCCATTGGTACTGCCGGCCCCGACGTCCACTGGTACGGCCGCCCCGCCGCCGCCTACGCCTCAACGTCCGACGCTGCACCGAACCGGCTCGATCTAACGCGGTCTGCGGCCACTGCGTGCCGCCGTTGCCGTCTGACGCTGCGCCGCAACGTCGCCAAGGTCTCTTCGACAGTTCGACGACAACTGCTACCTCCCCTGCTGCTTGGAGAACCACCAGGTGTGCCAACCCTTTCTCTTCCCTTCCTGCCGTGCGGAATGGAGCAGCCAAACCTTCGACCATGACTGCTTGTGCTCGTAGACTGTTTGACTTCGCTTGTTGTTCCTGTTTTTCAAAGAAAAGGATGGTTTTGTGTTCGTAACCTGCTTGATAGAATGACTGAGCCATTTGTTGGCTTGGTGTTAGCCCCCTGTCTATTAGTAGACATGGTGGTGGTGGTGCCGGTTTATAAATGATTGAATGCAGAGGGCATGGAGGCCGATGATGCTGTACCTCAATTCTCTGTTTATTTTAATGACTACTGTTTTAGGACCCTTTGAAGTAAAACTAATTTATCTGGCTTAATTAAGAGTTACGAGTTCCTGTAAATCAAGAATTTACCAACCAATGCGTTCCAGCTGCTACAGAACATCTATTGATTTGTTTGAGAGGGGAACAAAAAAAAATCTATTGTTCATGTTTGCAGAAACTAATTTGATATGACTTATATAAGCACGCAAGCATAAGGGTCTCTCTATTTGTTCAGTTTTTGTCCAAAGTAATGATAACCTGCTATGATCTCTGAACTCATGTTATTAAGAGTAAAACATGAACTCTGAATCGTGAATTTTATTTGAACTTTTAACTATGAGTTTGGTGAATAATATTCTCAACTAAAACTAGATTCAGGCTTCCAACAGGTGAAATATAATCATCATACAGCAAGGGACTAAGTATTGTCTCTGCTGTTGCATTTCTCTTGTGGTAGGAGGGTTACATATGCCAAGTCCCTGCTTTATTGGTCAGGGCCCTAAGATGTTGGGCGGGCAACAGGCTATAGGAATGTTTATTGGTTAGCATTCTCCTTAACTCCCTTAACACAATTGCAAGTTTGAATCATATATAATACAACTGAACAGAGAAAAGTCCAAGCAAACATCTGGAAAAACATCAGACAAAACACAGAAACTCAGATACTAACTTGCTGCTCAGTTCTGAGACTCCTGTTCACGCTCCAGTGATCTGCCTGCTGACAGAAACACGAACCTACTAGCAACCTGATGATCCGTGGAAAAGAGGCCTGCCACTTTCTTTTGTCATTCTGCTTTCAAATTTGAATCAAGTGCGGTATGGATATGCTTTTGTTGTTGGATCTTCAGATTTCTACATGTTTGCTTTCCTTTCCCATCGTTCTTTAATATCAAGCCTGAAATAAATGGGACACATGAGATTACCATCGGTGCTTTTCACAAGTGAAAGTGACAAACAAACTATTCACTTCAATATTTCTGAAATGTGGTCACAATAATGTTACAGGATGATCGACTGTTTTTTTTTTTTTTTTGAGCAAAAATATACAGCAGGGGAAGCCCCCACTGTGAACTTTACTAAAACCAAAAAGAGAAATAACACTGTACAAAGGGTCAAAGGTGACACAGCAAGTGGAGGAGCTATACAATAAGCAGTCCCTGGGGAGGCAGAAGAACTAGGCTAGAGGGGCCTATACAGGAAAGGAATTCTAGATGCTTTACATCATTGAACCTATGAGCTTAAGCCTAGCTTCCTCACAGGAGTTCTTCCAAGAGATAAAAAGAAGGTCAGCCTTATCAAAGATGAAGTTGTTTCTTTGCTTCCAAGTTCGCCATGCCGCAATGGTGAATAATTTCATGATAAAAGGATTCTGAGATTGAGTTTTAGCCTGCTGCATGCCTGCATCATCTCGAAATATTCTCTTGTGAAATTCCAAATAATTCCAAGGTGCTGCCAACAAGTTTGGCTAAAGGGACAACTGAAGAAAAGATGGAAAGCAGCTTCTTCAATGTTGCTGCTGCAGAGGACACAGTTTTAGTTATTTCCTTCAAGCTTTTTGCTTTTTTCTTTTCAAAATATTTCTTCTATTCATCTGTCCATGAAGAGCAGCCATGAAAAGACTCTGAGCTTGTTGCAATATTTGGAATTCCAAATCCAGAGGAAAGGAGCTGGTGGCTGTACATTCTTATATGGAAAGTTGTAAAATTTTGAGGAAGAATACACTCTGCCTCCCCATATGTAGTGCCAAGAGTCTTTTGAAATATGATTGACTTGTAGAGTTTGGATGAAATCTTGCAAAATCTGGAACTTTTGAAAGAGAGGGGAGGTAGAATTGAGCCTCAGGGTATTGTTTGCCAAAAAACTTGGCTACAGAAATATTCTTGTGCTTTGTACAGCAGATGTTATTTTTTTTATCCGAAAGTACTATATCATGGAGTAACTTTGGCAACAAATTACATTTATATTATATATGTACGTCCAAAAGCATTCAGGCTCGGATTTTTTTTTTACCCAAAACAAATTAGGGAAATCCTCCCAGAATAGTAAGAAAAAAATGGATAGCATTTGCACTGTGCATGTTTTACTTATTTTGATGGGTACTATTTATAGTCTTCTAATTTGTCTGTGGCTATAACCACTGTTGTTGCCCTATGGATACTATGAAAATCAATTTGCACTTATAGTTTGGGAGAACAGAAGAGAATAGAATAAAATGATATTGCAGGTTGTACCTTAATTTGGTTTAGTACTGTAGCTTGCTTCTATATCTACAGCTGTAGCTTGCTTCCATTTTTTTTCAGGACCAACTAGGGTGCAGGACCTCAGTTCCATTCAGCACGACGGCACCGGTTGTGCAGCAGGTTGACATGTAAGTGGTTAATCTATTAGCCTGTCTTTGGACTTGGTGGGATAGTGGCATATTGACGGTTATGCATTCAGAGCTTACAATACATAGAATAGTCGTTGCACGTCTGCGGTGATTTCACGGTGTGGTTTAAGTGTTATATATATAGTTGCAAAAAAAAAAATTATTCCTTGTTTCTATCATAGATTTATAAAATGGAAAAAATAATTCTCGTGCACCATTGGGAGACAAGACTAATACCGCCAATCAAGGTAACATAATGCAACATCGTTTCAAATGTTGCATGGTATGAAAAATGTATATTCAGTGCAGTTTATATTAATTCTGTCCAGTTTATATTAATTCAAATTATTTGCAGCTGATGCTAAGGAACATAAGAGGGAACGGGATAGAGCTCGCTGGCAAGCAAATGTCTCAGGAGCAAAAAAATGCAATTTATAAGAAGCGTCGTGAATCCTATCATCAAAGAAAAGAGCATCATGTTTTTTATATACAATTTAGTTACCCGTAAGCAAGCAACGCATGGGCATTTAACTAGTCTATATCAATTTTTAATTTATCCCTACTATTTTTAGGTGACTGTGAGGTGTAATTTTTTCTTGAATTTTAGATTTGTGTGTGTGACGTAAGTTGTAATATTTTTTTTTAATACACATGTATTTTTCTTGAATGTGGTCTATTCAGAATTGTGGGTGTAATGTAAGTTGTATTAAACTTTTAAATACAAATGTATATGTACAAATATGCATAAGATGTATTCATAAGTAAGTTTAAGTTTTTTTTTTTGAAACTTTAGCTATGGTTTAAGTTAGCAACCATGATTTAGAGATAGGCCGGTCTGGAGGTCTGGTGCACTACCGCAGCGACTACTTTGATGGGCCATGCTGGCGGAGCCGTTGTTACTGCACATATATACAGGAGCACATAGGCTTGCCCGCGGCCCTGCGGCCGGTGGTGATGACGTGGGGAAGAGCTTTCTATAAAATTAGAAATGAATTCCATACGTGCGTAGCTCTGTATGTGTTTTTTTTAAAGTAAGTCAGGTTGCATTTCATTTTGTGCTTGGCATTTCTAATTTCATCTGCCAACCTGACTTACTTTAAAACCAACTCGGTCAGGTAGCGAAAGACCGCCCCATCGGCATTGTTCTTTAGAAAAAACCTCGGTTTCTCCAACCAAGAAGATCCCCAAACTCAGTCCCGCCATGACACTAGGAGCCTTAGTCCATGGGAACTACGATCCTCAATCCTTCGGAGAGGACACGGGGCGGTATTCATCGTAACCTCCGGGCGGTATACACCGTCGCCCGTAACCCTAGGGACTTAGATCGACTCTTAACTAGTGCTTTGGCACACGAGGCCAATGAGAGAATTTTTTTTTAACCACAGCTTGAAATTCGCTCTCACGAGAGAGTCGAACTTAGGACCCGGTGAAGTCTTTTTCGAGTGTCCTAACCATTAGACTAGGACCATTTGGCCAACCTGACTTAGTTTGAGCCTGCCAAAAGTAAAGTTTCCTTGTTCTTGAGTGAACTTTTGGTCCAACACTTAAAAGATCAAAAAATGCACTTGATAAAATGGTAACTTGTAGTTCCAAAATAATCCGAGTTTGTAGATGATTCCCAAATTGGCTCATATGAATGGCAACTTGCAGTTCCAAAATAATCGCCGATCAACATTTTTTTAGCACTGCCGAAAAATCAATCACACCCACACCAACCAACCCCAGCACCCTGGCACTTTGCCCCGAGCGACCTGCCGGCCAGCATATAACTACATATCTCGAGTGCCTCACCCCCGCCGCCCGCCTATAAAACATATCCCCAGTCCTGCCCATCCCATCAACACTCCCGTCGTCATCCCATCTCTAGTTCCACAATGTACAGTGTGTGATCCTCGCGATGGACAAGTGCGCTAAGATGTCCGCCAAGCCCACCCCCCGCCAGCTCTCCTCGCCGGGGGCCGATGACGCGCGCTCCGTGGCCAGGATCCCACAGCCGAAGAAATTTCGGGTCAGGGTCACGGAGGGAGGGCGCGAACGATCACGGAGGGAGGGGCGAGCGAGACCTTGGTGGTCTCCAAGGTGCCAGGCGGCGGGGAAAGACGCTGTCGGCGCCGGCCAACCATTTCTCAGTCCTGTAGAAGGATGAGGAGGAGCCGCAGCCCAACGATGCATAGGAGGGAGTAGGGAGGCAAGCTGGCAAGGTCAGCGTCGAAAGTAGTATTCTTATCTACCAGTCTTAGTCATCATCTTATATCGGTTGTTTCTTAATCATCTTATATTGGTTGTTTCGTATTATGGATGTATCTCGGTACTGAACTTGTGTAATCGTGATAATATGTAGTGTGATGGTCTTTTCTCTTGTTTTGTTATTCAGTATTAGCAATTGATCTGTTAATGACCGACAACAAGTAGGGGACATGTTTATTTTAGTTTTAAGTAAAGGTGTTTGTTTGTCTAGTAAAAGAGGGAGTGAAGGATGGGAGAAAGGTAGAGAGACAACTAAACTAGTGATCTACCAAAGGTGTCTGAGAGAGACAACTAAACTAGTGATCTACCAAAAGTGTCTCTTAACCTCCCTCTCTACATGTTTTATAGGGGCGGGGGGTAAAAATGATATTCTCTTTATGCCTACTCATGGGGTTTGTTTTGCGAAAACACCACTAGGCCAACAAAATGACCCCCTAGTGGGCTTTGTGTTTACAAAAATGCAACTCTGCCACTGCCATGATCATATCACCTGATGCCAATTACTAGTAGCATTAGTATTTGCTCGTGTCAAGCGTCCACAAGAGCCACATGATAAGCGGAAGTACTAGAAGAAGGGGAAGGGGAAGAGGAAGGGGAAGGAGGCGGTGAATGTGATGGAGGAGGGAGCAGAATGGAAGGAAGTATTTGAAGCGGATCCTGCCAAGGTCCTCTGGGAGCTGTCCAGCTTCAAGAAGGCAGAATTGCCGGCGGCGCTGTTCCTGTACCTGATCCTCACGCTAGATGGTCACATATGCTTCGCGTGCTGGTTGACCGGAGCTTATTCCCAAAGCCATGTCCTTTGGTGGATCACTTCTACATCTTCGACATGCACCACAAGAGGCTACTATAGCCTGAGGCTTGTTCACAACTACCCCATTATTGATACCCTTATCATGTACCCTTCTTCCGACTTCCTTGATAACATGCAAGGTTCCCTCGAGAGGAGTTTTGGGGAAGGCTTTGCCCCAAATAGGGCTCGAGGCATTGACACGAGAGAGGTTGTTCCACCGCCACACCGCCGTTTGATCCGTGTGACTTATGCTTGTTGAATTTGATAAACGCTTCTCCTTATTATGCCTTATAGATGCATAACATGGCATTACCTATTCTATCATCTCATGCGAATCTTGGATTGTTTTGTTTTGCGACTCATCATCGGTTAATAGCCAAGGAGCATGATAAAAGGCATCGAGACAATAGTAGGCGCCGGTGTTTCGAGAACCGAGGGATCTCGAGGACCGGCAATAAATTTATAATCTGCGTGTTCCGTCCAAATGGCGTGTGCCGGATGGACACGGAATTTATCTTGGTTCGTGCCATGGGTGGCCCTACGTCCGGCAAAGAAAGGTTTTTTTAGTAATACCTCGCACCAAAGTGCTCGTGCGGGGGTTACAAGCGGTTGCAAGAGAGTGAGTGATTCTCCGGTCTCTTGATCGTGGTGTAAGTGGTGTCTCCTAAAACGTCGTCCCTCTATAACGAGCCATTACTCTCCTTTTATACCTTGAAGGGAGGCATGGTTTTACATTACGTGTCGATTACTAGAGCTAATGTGTCCATTGTTAGGGATCCAAGCGTCTTCATGGCCGAGGCCTGGGCTCGAGAAGTCCAGTTGTGGTCGGGAGGTGGAGGCGTGAGTCCTTGCACCCTTAGCACGTGTCTTGTAGCTGATAGCGGAGTCGAGGGCTCTGTGGGCAGATCTTGAACCCTATCCGGGGTGAGAGCCTCTTGGTAACATCGTGGTGGTGTGGGCGAGGCCCCGAGGGCTAATGGAGACGTGGTAGGAGGCGGCGTATCATCGTAAAGGTGAACAATGGCGACGTGGTTCCCCATGCCAAGCGGCGCCTCGCGTAACACTGCCGCTTTATATCCCCTCAAATGGGATTTGCGAGGGGATAACGAGGCAGGCGAATCGTCAGGGTGATCGATTACCACGATCTTTGTTCGCTGGCGCGGCAGGCGACATTTAATGCGGCTGTTCCCTCTGCATGGTCGGAGCCTCCGATGCTTGAGGGACTCCCCCCCCCCGGACGAGGCGGAGTTCGTGCACCCGGGGTATGGCGCGGGGCCGCCCCTCTCGGGCGAGTGGAGTTTAGATCGCCGAGAGGGTGCCCGGAATGACCCCTCGGGTGAGGCGGAGGTTGGATGACCGAGGGGTGATCGGGCATGACCCCTCGGGCGAGGCAAAAAATGCATCCCCGAGGGAGGTCAAAACCTCTCGAGGGTGGGTTTGAGCCTAGATGCTTGTCCTTTAGAGGCCAAGCGGTGGTTGGTGTCATCAAGCCTGGTATGGTCGTTACCTTTGGTCCTTCTTCTCCACGCTCTTGATGTCTCCAGTAGCAACTGATGAGAGCCGTTCATAGACTATCATGGGTCGTCGTGGGCTGTTTCTGGATAGCAAGTCCAACTGCATGTCGATGCCTCCAAGCTTGTAGATTAGGTAGCCAGAGGTCGATTTCCCAGAGTCAACATGGTCCTTGTCCGTGATGTTGTTGGGAGGTATTTCGGCCCACCGAAGGACTTGGGCCAAATCCCAGTCGTGTGGATGGGCCGTTGTATTTCCCCCTTTAGAGAATGTTGGGTACCCATTATTTTGGTACCCAACAGTAGTGCATCTTCCGCTAGATCCGTACTCATGGTTGCTAGGTTGGTTCATGTTGGGAAGTAGCAAACTAAGCTTGTCGGGTTTACTTTGCTTACATATAATTAAGGCACATATAACGGCAGGCAGAAAAAATGGCAGAAATTTTGTCTCTTTATTAGTATGTGTATAGATAGTATAGATATAGACTAGCAAAACATGCTTCGTCGTTGTTGTACGGGACGTCTGAGTTTTGTTGAGTGGTTATATAGGCGATTTACGATTTGAAGAATTTTATAATTGTCACATTATAAGAAATAATTCTTGGATAGCGATATATATGTTTTTTGCATATAATAACTCGAACTGTCTAAGAATATAGGAATTCAGATGTGAAAAGAAAACAGTGTTCAAACTCGATCGGTCAAAATAGAGGAGTTCAAATTGAAAAAAAAGATACGTGAAATAGGAAAGTCAAAACTTTTAGACCTGAACTCACAAAAAATAGTAACCTAACTGCTGGGCCAGCAACATAAATTTGGAAAAAGAATAATCGGAATAGGTTCTATGATTTTTAATGAATTTTGCAAGATCTTTGTTTATATAAAAGAAAAAAAAAAGCCTTCCATTTTACATCAGGGACCATGATCTATTTGAAAAACCATAAAGGTCCTTCCACCTTTTCTTTCTATATTTACATCTGGAACCCCATATTTGTATTTATTCTCTCCCCCACTCTTAATCTCTTTTTAGTACACAGTTTTACCATACCTACAGGGAGCGGATACACGAGGGTGGCAGAAAAAAAGTGGTGGTGGGCACAAAAAAGAAAAGGTGAACGAAATTTTCTCTCTTTTATTAATAGGTAGGTATAGATACAGATTAATTAACAGAGATGGCCATCAAACCATCTCGATTAAGGTCATGATTAACCATGATCTTTGATCCGGCGGTTGGATTGCCCACCTCGCTGAAGCCTTCTTACGGATGTTGGGACTCGGCATTTTCCTATGGACCAACCCTATTAGAAGAGGGCCCAACTGGAGTTAGTGGGATGACATGTAAATCTAACCCCCTCGGTCGCATGTAAATATCCCTTGCTAATAAATATAGAAGATGCCATGAGAAGAAGGGGCTCTCCCCACTCACGAGACACAAACCTAACCCTAATTGCCTCACACCTGTATCCCAACCTGTTCGGAACCAAAGGTTTCAACACCCGACTTCGGTTAAAGGCGGTGTAGTATATATGAATAAGAAAGTAAAAATCCCTTGTTTAGTTCCTCTCCGCGTTCCAGATTTTTACACTCTCTCTCTCTATCACATCAATTTTTGAACACATAAATGGAGCGAAGAAATGTAGGTAAAAATAACTAATTACAAAGTTTTGTTATAAATCACGAGGCGAATCTTTTGAGCCTAGTTAATCGACGATTGGAAAATATTTACCACAAACAAATGAAACGAGCTACAGTGTCGAAGTTGCAAAATTTCTAACTTCCAGAGGGAAATAAACAAGGACTAAGACACCCGATTGAGATTCATGCCCTTCTTGGCGGCACCCATGCCGGCCAGGTACCGCTCCCGCTACGGTAGGGTTGCCTCCTCTATCAAATACCGATGCCCCGGGGCGGCCGGCCGCCACGAGGCCGCTTGCACTACGGCCTCGCCTAGCCTATAAAAAGCAACGCCCCCTCCCTAGTCCCTTCTCCCTCATCCATCCCATCATCGCTGTCTCCGCCCATCCATCCCGTCCATCGCCCGTCTCTCTGAGTCTCATCTTCTCGTCGCCATGAAAAAGAGCGCAACCACCTAGTCCTCAGCCCCCTGCGCAAAACCACCCAGGCCTTGTTTAATTAGTTCCCCTCCAACTTCCAAGTTTTTGCACTCTCTCCATCACATCACATCAATCTAGGGACACATGCATGGAGCAATAAATGTAGATAAAAAAATAATTAATTGCACAGTTTGGTTATAAATCACGAGACAAATCTTTTGAGCCTAGTTAGTCAATGATTGGACAATATTTACCAAATACAAACGAAAGTGCTACAAGAGTTCAAATTCTAACTTTCTAAATTCCCACCACCAACTAAAATGGCCCCACTCCACGCCCGGTACTCCACCGGACTGAGCGGCCGTGGGTCGCACCATGGCCAACATCCCGAGCTCCAAGAAGCCGGGCGGTCCTCGTGAAGGAGGAAGGGGGGTCGAGACCGTCGTGGTCTCCAAGCCGCTCAGCGGCGGGGGAAAACTCTGTCGGGCCCCCGCGACACGCTTCACTACTCTTGATCGGATCGTGGAGGAGGAGGATGAGGCCTAGGGAGGCAGGCGTCGGGGAGTAGGCCAAGCGTCATTTAACACAAAAAGTAGTGGGCTCTATCTACTGTCTCTTAGCAAGTCTTGATGTATCTAGGTTTATTCGGTATTATCTCTGTAGACTCTTATCTACCTGCAGTGTTACTCTCGATGTAACTTCGGATGTTGAGTATTATCTCGGTAATAATCTTGGTATATGATCGTGATAACATGCTGCGTATGATGTGGTCTCTCTCTCATTTTGATTTTTTCCTGCTTTTTTTTTTATATATCCATCAGATCTAGTGTTTCTAGTGCGTGTTCTTGCGATTTCTTGTTTGGGTGTTCTTACCCAACTAGCACGTATGTGGGGCTTCGATCTGTCGTGGCTTCCTTTCTTTTGCTTTGCTTGGTGTAATGTTGCCTCTCTGATGGGACTTTCATCTGACCTCTCCTTACAAGTCCATGAGAGGTTTTTCTGCAAGCCTGCAGCACTTGTCCTTCTCTTTTCCCCTTTTCTTCTTTCTTTTCTGATCATGCATGCAGTATTTGTGCTACTTAGTTTTACCTTTGACTAGAGATACTCCTACGTTTATACATGGAAGAACTTGCATCTTACGCATATTGTTTGCCTGTCATTGGATCGAGATGCAACAGTTTTTTTGTCTTGGCGTTCTTGAAGCATGCATGATTGCACAATTTGGAATCTTGTTACCTTTGTTCACACTTTTGGTTGTTGCTCTTCTTTGTGATTTCTGGGTTAAGTTTAAGGGTACCGACGAACTTTTGTTTTTAGAACACGGTTCTCCAGATCCATTGTGGGGTGTTTGAGCCTCTATGCAATTAATGCGAGGGGAAGATTATTTTGTCTTTGTTTCCTTTTTTTGAACTTTTTTTTTTTTTTTCGAGTCGTCTCATCTTCGATTGACTATCAAAAAATTACCATGTCCATTGTCTGAGGCGCGCGTGGTAACTTTTCTTTGGTACATAAATGATCGATGTTTTTTCATAACATAGTAAATGACCTGGTTGCTATCTTTTACTAATGACCTGTTTGCTATCTCTATTTGAGTTGTTTTAAGTAGATTTGTCCTACGTACGTTCAGTTGTTTTATTATTATCTTTTTCTGTCCTGTTTACAACTGCAACCAGAAAAACATACACTACATAAAGTTACACTTCGTCCGGTAACTTAGCGCATCTAGTGCTATAATGCATGGCACTATGCTGTGGTGACGATACTACGGTGTAAACAAATAAGTCGTCCATCTAGTGCCGTAAATGTCATCTAGTGCTCAAAATGGCATCTAGCGGTATACGATCCCATTTGATAGTGAACGACTTAAAACATTTGTTAGATTATTTGTTCAACTTAGTGCATCTAGCTAGTGCTCAAATGGCTATACGACTAAGTGTCATTTGATAGTAAACGACTTAATTATTTAATTTTCCAACTTAGCGCATCATATTCCTATTGCTCAAATGGCATCTAGCTAGCGGTATAGTCACCACTTCCTTCTAAAAAAAGTCACCACTCAACAGCGCTACACGCGACGACCCATCGCCCGGCCGCCTGTGTCCTTGCCGGTGCCGCATGCTGAAACGGCTGTATGTGCGAACCGAGCGTGCGAGAGAGGATGATGCATCGGACGATCGATCGAGACGTGTGCGCTGCGCTGTGCCATTTGCCATCGTCGCCTGCGAACAGGAGTACTTAATTGACGGATTGATAAAAAAAGGACTAGGAGCCTTGGCCGCGCTCCACGCCGCCGAGTGCGCGTGGTGCCCGGCAAAAGGAGGGACGCGCGCCTTGCAACCGCAAGCAGCACCGCACCGTCGTCGTACCAGCTGCTCTCTGGTGGCAGGCCTCCTGGCTCCCTGCAGCGCGCCTGGTGGCCTCTCCCCAGAGGAGAGACGAGACGTACTGTTGAACATACGGTGTTGCAAACTGGCTGTCATATTTTGCCGTGACGTACTGTTGAACATACGGTGTTGCAAACTGGCTGTCATATTTTGCCGCACACGGCAGACGGTACCGTACGTACGTGTAGTTTGTGACGATGGTGGCAAGTGGCGATCGATGGTGTGCATGAGAAGCCAAAGTTTATGCGTGTGCATTATGATGATAGTGATATACAACAAGAGATTAAGGGACAATGCAGCATGATTCTTGACATGAAATCATATAGAAGGACAGGAAGTGTCCCTAGTCGTTGATACGCAACTACTTTGGGTAGGGGATCGCAGGTGGCAGTCGATAGCAAGGTTTAGTCGTGATGAGTAATTTAGGTCTATTTCAAGTTTCAAAGAGACTATATATGTGTTCTTGGCAACATAAGAAACCAATAAACGTGTGTAGATAGAGTATTGTTGAATACTACTCGTCGTCAGGCCTCGTGGATGCCGCCTTGGATCGAGATCTCGTACGTGTGTCGCACGCTCGGCTCGATCAAGGGTGAATACGTACGTGCGAAACGATCAAAGGACGAGACGACACGATCGCGAGCGTGCTGCTGCGATGTACTGCTGCGATGTGCCATCGTCGTCTCGTCGCCTGCGCACACGGCATGCTTTCCGGCCGGCCCACCACCAACCACCCGCGGAGCTCTTGCACAGAGACGGCAAGTGCGTACAGTACGATACGGCAGCCTCAACCCGCGCGCCACGCCGAGTCCGTGCTGCTGCCCGGCAAAAGGGCTTCGCATCCGCGCTCGCCCTTGGCGCGACGCGCACCTGCACTGCATGGAGTTGCAGAGCCCCCGACCGGTTGCGACCAGTTGCACTGGTGACAGGCCTCCCTGCAGCGCCCTGCTGCCAGCCCGGCCGGTGATGTGGCCTTGCTGCCATGTGCCCATACGTGTGGCCTCTCTCCCAGAGTAACGAGTAACGACGAGACTGTTGAACACACTTTGATTCAAAATGGCACTTGCCGCACCACCAAGAAATATGTATCCATGTCCGGATGACCAACGTTCAAATGGAAATGGAATGCTATCTGGTTCAACTCGAATACTAGCTTTTACCAAGAAACCACATTTGATTATTGAATTTGATTGATGTTTTTTTTTGGTATAGAATTACCAATAGTAGTATTGTTCTGCAACTGCAAGTAACCACACATTACATAATTTCATGACCGGGTGTTGACATGGATGGCAAGCCAACCCTTAATCTAGCACATACTACTACATAAATTCTTTTTCGTGGCGGTTTTTTTTTACATTTACCGTGGCGGGTTTTGAAATCGCTACGAAGAAAACGCCACTAACCATGGTGGTTTTCGAAACACCCAAAAACCTCCATGGTTAATCCGAAAAATAACAGAAAGAAAAAAAAAGAAACCCATACCAAACCCTAGTGGGCCTGGATATGGGTTGTCGCCGTCGGATCCGCAATCCGCCGCCGCCGCCGCCAGATTTGGCTCCTCCACGCACCCCACCGTTGGATCTGGCTCCTCCGCCACTGTTGAAGGTGGACCGGTCTCCTCCATGCACCCTGCCGCTGGATCTGGCTCCTCCGCAACCGCTGAAGATGGACCCGTCTCCTCCACGCCTCCGCCGCTATATCCATCTCCTCGCCCACCGCCGAAGGTGATCTGTCTTTGGAAGAAGATGGATCCACACGGGGAAGGTCGATCGGCCGAATCGCGGCGCCACCGCCCGCCCTCCGGCGACCACCGGCGTGTGGCTCTTGCCACTTACCGCCGGGGCGCCAAGCGCGAGGGCCCGCCGCTCACGGGTCCCTTGCCGCCGTCGCATCCACCGGCCGCCCCCAGCGTGCTTGGCCTCGACCATACCGCCGCCACCACGGGGGCCGTCGTCTTTGGGAGCACACCGCTATGGGAGGGTGACACGAGGAAGGGTGAGCGGCGACGGAGGGAGATGTGCGAGGGCCCTAGGGTCATGGTTGCCATCTTTAGTGCTGGCTAGGGTCGTTGTTGTGCAATGCACGGGCAACCAGGCACAATGGTGGTGAGTGGCAATGGTGTGAGAAGCCAAATTTTATGTAATGGTGTGAGAAGCCAAATTTTATGTGCAGCGTGTGCATTATGATGATAGTGTTATACAAGGGATAATGCAGCATGATTCTTTCATAGGTGCGACATCAAATCATAGAAAAGGACACAAAGTGTTCCTAATCCTATAGGTCGTTGATATGGAACTACTTTGGGTAGGGGCTCTTTGGTGACACAGTCAATAGCAAGGTTTAGTCATGATGTGTAATTTAGGTCTATTTGAAGTTTAAAAGAAACTAGATGTGCTATTGGCAACAAAAGAAACCAATAAGATGTGTAGAGTATCATTGTTTATACTCGTTTAAAGTAAAAAACAGACCGATCGTTCGACAATGAGAGAGGAGAGATATATGCACATTTAAAATAACTTTGTTATTATAAACTAATAAACCAACAAACCGAACAATAATTATGATGTGCCCCGGCCGGTCAATGGTACGTGCAATTTGCTCGGAGACCTAGTAGCACGTACCAAGTCTTAGCCAGCAGGAAGAGGAACACCACGCATCCGGACGCGCGGCCAGGCCTCGTGTGGCCGGCTGTGCCGCCTGGATCGAGATATCGTACGTGTCACACGCTCAACGGTTGTATTCACCTACGTGCGAAACGTACCGATCGAGCGTTCGAAACGGTCGAGGACGAGACGAGATCGACAGCGTGCTGCTGCGCTGTGCCATTGCCATCGTCGTCTCGTCGCCTGCGCACACCGGCACATACGGCATGCTTTCCGGCCCACCACCAACCCGCGGAGCTCTTTCACAGAGACGGCAAGTGCGTACGATACGGCGAGCCTTGGCCAGCGCGCCACGCCGAGTCCGTGCTCCTGGCCCGGCAGCAAAAGGTCTTGGCGTCCGCGCCGCTCGCCCTTGGCGCGACGCGCGCCTGCATGCAGTGCATATGCAACCGCCCGACCGGTGGCAGGCCTCTGCATGCAGCGCGCTTGCTTTTCCAACCCCGGCCGGCCGGCCATGTGGCCTTTGCTTCCATGTAGCCATACGTGTGGCCTCTCTCCCCCAGAGTAGAGACGACTGTCGCACACTGGACGATTCAAACATGGCACTTGCCGCACCACCGTACCGTACGCGTCTAGCCAAGGGATGGGATGACTAACGTTCAAATGGAAATGGAATGCTAGCTGGCTCGAATCGAATACTAGCTTTACCAAGAAATCACATTTGATTATTGAATTTGATTGATGTTGGGTTTTTTTGCATATAATTGTATTGTTATGCAGCTACAAGTAACCACACACACAATACATAATTTTATGACTGTTGTTGACATGGTCGCACATGGCACATTCATCGTTATATCCTCCAAAGAGGACTAATTCGTTTGGCACATTTTAAACTTGAGAGAAAGTGAGGAATAAAGTTAACCTCATATATGGAAAACATGTGGGGAGAAATCGGTCCCATCCTTGTCGCCTAACAGTGGAATTCCTGTGGGAACGTCGTTTCCATCTTTAGTGCTGGCTAGGGTCGTTATTGTGCAATGCGCGGGCAACCGGGCACAATGGTGGCGATGGCGTGTGCAGTGCTTGTATTATGATGATAGTGTTATAAATATTGCAGCATGATTCTTTCATAGGTGTGACATGAAATCATAGAAGGACACAAAGTGTTTTCCTAATCCTAGGTCGTTGATATGGAACTAGTTTGGGCGGAGGCTCGCTTGTGGCAAAGTTAATAGCAAGGTTAATCCGTGATGTGTAATTTATATTAGGTCTATTTTCAAGTTTCAAATGAACTAGATGTGTTGTTGGCCACATAAGAAACCGATAATAACATGTGTAGAATGTATTATCCGTTTAGTGTAAAAAGCAGACCGATGATCGAAATGAGACAGATATGTACATTTACAGTAACTTTATAAACTAATAAACGAATTGAACCAAGCCAATAAAATGATGTGCCCGACGGTGCAATGCTTGGAAGCCTTGGCGAGGAAGAAGAACAGCACCGCATCCGGTTGCGGCGCGTGGCCAGCCAGTCAGCTAGCTTCCACCGTGCTCCGGCCGGCGTGATCGTGGCCGGCTGCCACCTGGATCCACATCTCGTACGTGTGCCACACGGCCGTATTCACGTAGGAGTACGTGCGAACCGATCTCGAGCGTGCGAAACGGTCGAGGACGAGAGAGTCGAGACGATTGAGAGGGTGCTGCTGCGCCTGCGCTGTGTGCTTTTGCCATTCAATCGTCTGGTCGCCTGCTTTCCCCAGCACCAACCACCCACGGAGCTCTGAGAGCAAGTTTAGTAGTTTCTGCCGGTACACCGCTGAGAGCAGCGCCGGGTCACGCGCAGCAGCACCGGACCCCACCAAAATTTAATGGAAAGCTGTGATGTGTACGACTGAGATTGGGAAAGCGTGTCTATTCGATGCGCTTTTTCGCTGGCGTGTAATGACGAACCGCCGGCTTTCAGGTTTTCTCTCACCTCGTGATTGGTTTTCGCCACCTTCTCGCCCACCATAGTACTTGCTCTCGGGAGGCGGCAAGGGCGGCCTTGGCCCAGGCGCCACGCCGAGTCCGTGCTGCTGCCCGGCATGCAGAGCCCCCGACCGGACCGGTTGGTTGTGCACTGGTGGCAGGCCTCCCTGCCTGCTGCCAGCCCCGGCCGGGCCTGTGGCCATGCTTCCATGTAGCCCTACGTGTGGCCACTGTTAGAACCGTTCGATTCAAACTAGCACGTACTTGCCGCACCGTACCGTACGCGTGTATATTTCAAGTCCGGATGACTAACGTTCAAATGGAAATGGAATGCTAGTTGGTTCAAATCGAATACTAAACTATATTTACAAAAAGAAACCACATTTCATAATTGAATTTGATTTGATTGTTGGGGTTTTTGCATATATAACATTGTCCATACGCACTAGCTAGCTAGTATTATTCTTCAAGTGACTACATATGATTTTATGTTTCGGTACGTGTTGATATGGAGGTCGTGACAACTAACTAACTAACACATATGCAAGGCAAAACCCAGTTCTCAACCTAGCAGATCGATCTGAAACAAAGATACCAAAAAAATCTAGAGGACTACTAGTTCGTTTGCCACATTTTAAACTTGACAAGAACCGAGGAACAAAACTTAAACTTCATATATGGAAAAGCTGAGGGGCTATCTGTTATTTACGCCTCAACAAGCCAGTTGCCAGATCCAGAAGGTTCTCAAGGGCAAAAACGTCTATTCTAACACAACTCCTGTGCTGTGTGCTGTCCATCAGTCCATGCATTCGTGGACCATGTCCATATACACCTGCACCACCTGGATGGGCCGGATCCAAAGCCCCCAGCCGATTATTGCGACCGGGCATGTAATCGATGGTAGGGCCCAAATGGGGACTACCACCGGGTTCAAAATCCAAGCCTTTCCGCGACCTCTTGGGATTTTCCCAGATTTACCCCCGACGGCGGCCTTATGGTGACTATCTGGTAATCTCCGATCTGCTTGGCCTTGCGTCCCTTCGGAGGTGCTTCATAGGGGCAGGGGGTTTGCGTCGCGTGTGTGTTCATAGGGGGTGAGTGTGCGTGCGTGTTGTGAGTGTTCTTGTCTTGTGTAATTCTCAAAAAAAAAAAAAAAATCTAATTAATTAACAAAGACCGTGCATGGGTCCCACTAAAGGAATTAAGAAAGACCTAATCACTCACCACCTTGTGTTGCATTAATATTCCTTGATCACCAAGTTGGTCGCTAATCATGATTAGTCTCTCCTAGTCGTACGGACACACTCAGAGCCAGCCAGGTGAAGCTACCGTTGCGGCCGGTGAGTGTAGACTGGGGGCGGCCGGCCGGCGTACGTGCTCATGGCTCTAGGGTTTCCTTCCTCGCCCCCTCCTCCGCCTATAAAGCAGCCCTCTCTCCCCCCTCACCTGCTCATCACCCACTCCGCTCCCCCTCTCCTCTCCTCTGCTTTCCCCCTCCTCGTTCCTATCCAACAGCCAAAGGGAGAAACCACCAAACCCCAGAGCGTCTGCTTCAACCCTTCTCCCATGGCTTACCGCGGCGGAGGCCGCGGCGGTGACCGCGGGGACCGGCGCCCGCCGTACGGTCACGGAGGTGCTGGAGGATCCGGAGGCGGCGGCGGTGGTGGTGGCGGTGGTGGCGGCCGGCCCTTCATCTGGCCGCCACCGCCTTCCACGCCGCGCCCGGTGACGCAGGCACCGCCGCCGTACTCGCTCCCGGCCGGGCCGGTGCCCATGGGCGGCTACCGCGGGCCCATGGTGATGCCGCACCCGGGCGCGTACGGGGCGCCGATGGCCGTGTACCGACCGTCCGGGCAAGCGGCCGTCTTCAGGGCGCCAGCGCCAGCGCCAGCGGCGACGACCAAGGTCTCCTTCTCGCCGGCGCCTCCGGCAGCTACGGTCACCATCAGGGCGCCGCCACCTCCATCCTCGACCTCGACGACGACGTCGCTGGCGGCGACGACGGCTCCGTCTTCCACAGCACCCGCGCCTCTACGCCAGCACGCGCCGCCGCAGCGCCTCCTCTACACCGGCGTCCGAGCCGCCGGCCCCCACTCGCCTCCTCGACGGCGCTGGCGAAGGAGGTTGAGAAGAAGCTCTTCGTCACCGAGACCGCGCTGGCGCCGCCGGCAGCGGCAGCACAGGGGACAGCTGCGACCGGAGCGGACGATGACCTCGACCTCGCGCCCGTCTCCAAGAAGGGCCTGGCGCACCCCGCTCGGCCGGGGCTCGCCACCGTGGGGAAGAAGGTGATGATCCGCGCGAACCACTTCCTCGTCAACGTCGCGGACAACAACTTGTTCCACTATGATGTGAGCTACCCCTCCTTCCCCATCTCTCTCCCTCCTCATGTACTAGTACTACTCGTATCCATGTGTGCTTGGTCAGATCTGGTAGAGTTCGATCTGCAGTGTGCCTGAGTGGGGGTATGATGGATGTGTACGTATGATGATGTACGTGATAGCATGTAGCGTGTATGGTCTGCTCTCGTTTTGGTTCTTGCGTTCTTTTTGTTCTTGATCCGACAGATCCAGAGTGTTTCTGCCGCTTCTTCTTGTTGTGGTTTCTCGTTTGGGGGTTCTTGGCCAACTAGCACATGAATGAACCAACATCCAGTGCTATGCTATGCACGTTCATGTGGGGCTTCTTCTTTTCGTGGCTCTTTGCGCCAAAATCCAGTGCTTTCTCTCTTGTTCTTGGTTTTCTTGTCCATGGTGCTGTGCGTTGCCTCTGTGATGGGACTGCTAGTCATGCATCTGGCCACCTCCCTACTGTAGAGTCCATGAGAGGTTTTCTGCAAGACTGCAACCAGCACCCACTAGTCCTTTGAAAGTTGAAACGATTTTCTGCTCTTGTGTTTGTGTTTTTGACTGTTTTTGAGAAAGTGGAATGCAGATCGATCGATCAGAGCCCTGTTCCGTAAAAGGTGCAAGCCTGAACATGAGATAGGAAAAATCATTGCCCAGATGCATTGAGAATCGTATCGATCTGCATCTGCTTGTTGCTCATTCGTCTTCTTTGCTCGTTGGCTGTCGTTTGAGCGCAAGCCTTTTCAGCTTTCAGCAGTAGGGATGATTTTCTTTTCGGATCTTTTGCGTCCTCTTTTCATTTGAAACTGTCGATTGAAAATCTCTCTCTCTCTCTTGCATATTCCAAAACGTTTCATCCGGTGCTGTCTTTCTCCCTTTCCTTTTTCTTCTTTCCTTTCTGAACTTTGCAGTTTTTGTGCTTCTTGGTTTTACCTTTTCACTAGAAGTTGTATGCATAGAACTTGCTTTCAGTTGTTCTTGCTTGTGTGAGAGATGGCCATCCACTTCGATGAACCAAAATCTGTTGAAGAAATATTGCAGCAGATGCATCGTCATGCATGCATATCATCCCTGCAGCTTCTTCAGACGGCCATTGCTTTTGATGCAACAGCTGCTGCGTTCTTGCAGCATGGTAGTACTGTACATATTTGGCATCTTGTTACCTTTGTCCGCTTTTTGATTGTTGCTGTTCTTTGCGATCTCTTTTTGTTTTTGGAACACAGTTCTCCAGATCCATTATTGTGGGGGTTTCTACGTACAGTGAGCCACCCATGTTCTGCAGCAATGCAGCAAAGTTCCAAAGTTTGGTCCCTGGAGACCTGTCTGTACGAGAGGGGAGATTCTTTGTGTTGTTTCCTTTTTGGAACTTCTCTTGGACTTCTCTCGTCTTCGATTGACCATACAGAAATTTACCATGTCCTTGTCTAGGGGCCTAGGGCAGTAACTTTTCTTTGGTACATAAATGATCGATGCTTTTTTGACGTAGTAGTTTCTTGACCCAAGGGTTTCTCGGTGAACCACGTTTTACAAATGGTACACATAAATGATCGATGCTTTGGAGTAGTAGTCAATAATTAAGGAAGTGTATATCTTTAAGGTTGTATAATTTTATTGTTACTTACGTAAATGTGGGAAAGAACTGTTTCAAGTTAGATGCTCAAAAAAAGTTAAAATTCTTTAACTAATGATCTATTTGCTATCTCTGTTTTAAATAGATTTGTTCTAGTACTGTTCAGTTTTATTATCTTTTTTGTCCTGTTTACAAGTGCAACCTGAAAAGTTACACACTTCGTCCTCCACGGCCCCATCTCGCCCCCAACCACCAACACTCTCTCTCTCTCTCTTCTCTCACCGCCGCCGCCGCCGCCGCCGCCGAGCTCGGATCGACTCAGCGGCGGGCGGCCCGCGTGTCGCCGGGTAACCGCGCCTCTCCCCTGCCGCAGCTTAGCAATATCAAAGAACCCTAGTCAATCCGCTCGTTGCGGCAGCCAGATTGGGTCCTTCTCTAGACAGTCCATCCATGCCACTGAATCCCCATGGCAGAGTCGCAACCAAATTGGCTTCCCAGGCTCTGCCACACCAAGCAACCAACACCATGGCGACCACCCCCAAAATGCAGATCATCTTCAACCCCACACTAGTTTAATTGGTTCGTCAATCCAACCATATCTTTTCAATTTCCTTTATGCTTTACTGTAAGATGCTCTGCTTTGGATTTTCTTAACCCTAGAATAAGTAACTTGGAATGCTGTCTTGTTTACTGAATCTAGGATGAGAAATTCATTATCCTGACACTAAGGATACTATTTTCTTTAGTGTTTATTTGTGTGCTGACATGTGTGAAACCATGTTCTAGTTGATCTCAATAAAAAAGATTATGATTCATTTTGCCTGGTGTTTATGTGTGTTTTAGGTTTCCATTAATCCTGAGTCAAAGTCAAGAGCAACAAACAGGGAAGTTCTCAATGAACTCATCAAGCTGCATGGGAAGACAGCTCTGGGCGGCAAATTGCCTGCCTATGACGGAAGGAAGAGCCTCTATACTGCTGGTTCCCTTCCTTTTGAATCTGAGGAGTTTGTGGTCACACTGGTTGATCCAGAAAAGAAGGACAGAGAAAGGTATTCCCAGATCCCATTTTGGACCACTTTTCAGAATTACATGGAAGTTATTTCTCACCTGCATATATTAACCCTTTCAATTTATAGGGCGGAGAGGGAGTACAAAATCACAATTCGCATTGCTGGGAGAACAGATTTGTACCACCTTCAGCAGTTTCTGCGTGGAAGACAGAGAGATATGCCTCAAGAAACCATACAAGTACTTGATGTTGTCCTCAGGGAATCGCCATCTTGGAAGTATAATAGCTTCACTAGTTCCTGCTTTGAATTTTGCTTGACTAACATTCTATCCACAGTACTGACAAATGTTTGGTTTCACTGCAGTTATGTCACAGTATCCAGATCCTTTTTCTCTACTACTTTTGGTCACAGAGGCGACATTGGTGAGGGGCTTGAGTGCTGGAGGGGTTACTACCAAAGCCTGCGCCCAACACAAATGGGGCTTTCACTGAATATAGGTAATATACCTGGTTGATGTTTCTGGTGGCCCATGCCTTTTGTTTGATATGTTTTGGTAATTGACATTGGTTTAAATGTTGCATTTTGCAGACATATCAGCAACATCCTTCTTTAAGCCTGTGACAGTTATCAGATTTGTGGAGGAGTTCCTGAACTTGCGTGATACATCTCGGCCTTTGTCAGACAGAGATCGTGTGAAGGTAATGATTTTATACACTGATAATCTAGAGAACTTCTTGTACAAGTACAATACATGATCCTACTGGCTCCTTTTTCTTGAGTTATCTTATATGACTTCAATTGTGTTCAGATAAAGAAAGCATTACGTGGAGTTCGCATTGAAACAACTCACCAACAGGATCAAATCAGAAGATACAAGATAACAGGGGTCACATCCATCCCTATGAGCCAGCTGATGTAAGTATCTATATGCAAATGCTGCCCTTCTCCATTCTCTCTACAGCATTTATGTTCTGGAATATTGATACTAAGATTAATCTTTGCATGGTATACCTTGAGTATTTTGTGCATGTTTGTATGTTATACACAAGGTATAAGACAGGGTAGGAATAACAAATATGTTGAGGGCCTGAGGTTGACGTTTATGATTTGTGTTGACTAATAAACATTAATTCTGAACTATTGGCACATCACTTACTAACTGCTAAATAGTTGTACTATTGCAATCATCACAATTTGAATCATCTGAGCTATGTCAACACTGTTATCAACTTACCACTCCTTTCTGTCATTTTAGATTTCCTGTTGATGATAATGGAACAAGAATGACTGTTGTCCAGTACTTCGGGGAAAAATACAACTACAATTTGAAGTATGGTTATTGGCCTTGTCTTCAGGCTGGCAGTGATTCACGACCTGTGTATTTGCCTATGGAGGTACTGTATCCATGATCATTCAGTAGTACTTGAATTATTCATGTTATGTTCATTGTTTTAATATAAAAATGGTTGTAGGTTTGCAAGATTGTGGAAGGGCAGAGATACTCGAAGAAGCTTAATGACAAACAAGTGACCAACATACTTAGAGCAACATGTAAACGTCCCCAAGAGAGGGAGCAGAGCATACGTGATGTACGCTTCTTGGCCCTTAATCCTTATTCCTTTGCTGTTTATTAGAATAATTTTATCTCTGCAGGATATCATTTCTAATGAGTAATGACAAGTTTTCTTATGTGCTGCATAGATGGTTCTGCATAACAAGTATGCAGATGATAGGTTTGCTCAGGAGTTTGGCATCAAAGTTTGCAGTGATCTAGTGACTGTTCCAGCCCGTGTGCTGCCTCCACCCCTGGTAACCCTGCTATTTTTTTTTTTTTTGATAAAAGATTAGTGTCCATGAATCACTTTGGTTTTATTCTTTGAGGAATAATCAGTTTCTCTGTTGTATTTCAGTTGAAGTATCATGACTCTGGTCGGGAGAAAACTTGTGCGCCAAGTGTTGGACAATGGAACATGATCAATAAGGTGAACCTGTCAATAAATTTATCTCTGAAGTTAGTTGTGCATTGCCATAGTTGTCAATAAATTTATTCTGAATTTGTCCAGCATCTTTGTGCACTGTTTATCAAGCTTTTAGGAGTGTCTTTTTGTTTAATCCTGAAACCTATCATTACTGATTTTTCTAGACCAGTCTTTCTAGATGTAACAATGCTTTTTGACCACTGTTCTGGTATCCTTTTTTTCCAGAAAATGATCAACGGAGGAACTATTGATAACTGGACTTGTTTGAACTTTTCACGCATGCGTCCTGAAGAAGTACAGAGGTTCTGTATGGATCTCACTCATATGTGCAATGCAACTGGAATGGTAAGTTCCCTTACTATCTGTATATGTTCTCAAGTCATTCCAGACAGTTCACTGTATATTGAAGTTAACTTCTAATCATCACTGTAGGCTGTCAATCCACGTCCATTTGTTGATGTCAAGTCTGCAGCTCCTAACCACATAGAGAATGCTTTGAGAGATGTACACAGGAGAGCCACACAAATGCTTGCCCAACAAGGAGTGGGAAATCAGTTGCAGCTCCTAATTGTAATTCTGCCTGAAGTTAGTGGTTCTTATGGTATGCATACTTGTCTCTCGGTCTGAGTCATACACCTTTACAATTTGTTAGGATTTTTGTTATATAAATGACTCTCCTACTTTTGCAGGTAAAATCAAAAGAGTCTGTGAGACTGACATTGAATTGTATCTCAGTGTTGCTTGCCAAGGCATGCCAGCAGGCCAAACAAGCAATATTTGGAAAATGTTGCACTCAAAATCAATGTCAAGGTCCGAAAACCTATATTTTTTTTGCATTAAGATTTTTTTTTTTTTTTGGTTGTTTAATGCAGGAATGTATTAATTCCATTCATTTAAGCAGGTTGGTGGGCGCAACACGGTTCTTGAGCGAGCCTTTGTACGCAATGGCATACCCTTTGTGTCAGAAGTCCCAACAATCATCTTTGGCGCAGATGTCACACACCCCCCACCAGGAGAGGACTCTGCATCATCCATTGCGGCTGTTAGTTTCTTCTTTTTAATTGTCAAGTTGTCAATCATATTTCAGTTATATGATTTGCTTACGATGTGTTATTCCTGTTCCTAATTTAGTGCAATCTGAGCTATGTAAAAACAAGTTACCATGCATTCATGCTGCTAACTTTAATTTTGTGTAGGTGGTGGCATCAATGGACTGGCCTGAAATCACCAAGTACAGAGGTCTGGTTTCTGCTCAAACCACACCGACAAGAGATAATAGAAGATTTGTTTACTGTCACTAAGGATCCGCAGAAGGGGCACAATGTTAATGGTGGCATGATCAGGTAAGTTTTTGATTTATCTGAGTTGATCTGTTGTTAGTTATCAGTGGTTTTATCTGGGTAACTGACATGGTCTTGTTTATAGGGAGCTACTGATTGCTTTCCGCAGGAAGACAAACAGAAGGCCTGAGAGGATAATATTCTATAGGTATGTGTTCCAGATTTATGTTTTTGGTTCATTTGTTCTACTCTATTGAGTGATGTGTGTTGACTTATTATGCCTATACAGGGATGGTGTAAGTGAAGGGCAATTCAGCCATGTACTTCTCCATGAGATGGATGCCATCAGAAAGGTAAGATTTCGTAATTTGTCTGCCAAATATGGTTTGCTTTGTCATATGCCCATGTCAATGCCTCAATGGTTGTGTTCCTTGCCATTTCAAGGCTTGTGCTTCTTTGGAGGAGGGATATCTACCTCCAGTCACATTCGTGGTTGTCCAGAAAAGACATCACACAAGGCTTTTCCCTGAGGTTCATGGAAGGCGTGATATGACTGATAAAAGTGGAAACATTCTTCCCGGTTAGTGTTTTGGTGTCACACTGCTATTGAGTAATAGCTGCTGCTTCTGTAAGTGTTTGCTGATCTGGGGTTATTTTGTGCCTCACTTGTGCTGCAGGAACTGTGGTTGACCAACAGATTTGCCATCCTACTGAGTTCGATTTCTACTTGTGTAGTCATGCTGGTATTCAGGTATGATGGTACCTTGTGTACATTGTTTTCCAGAACAGCACTTATCAGATATTGAGCATCAAATATATTTCTTGTCAGGGAACAAGTCGGCCCACCCATTACCATGTCCTCTATGATGAGAATCATTTTACTGCTGATGCACTGCAGTCACTGACCAACAACCTTTGCTACACGTAAGTTCAACTCCTCTTCACTCTTGAGTGCTCTCTCTCTCTCTCTCTCTCTCTCTGATTTACCTAACATCTCTATTGTTAATTGATGAAATGCAGCTATGCTCGTTGCACCCGTGCTGTATCAGTGGGTAAGTTCACTTATTGTATCTCATGTTCTATTTCCTATCATGGTCTGCTCTGCTGAAGCTTTGATTGATATGAGCTGTTTCCTTGTGAGCCTTTTTTACAACACATGTGAGCTTGAAACATGAGAAAATTTTAACTGCAAACTGGGAGTAGTGGTTCAATGAGTGAACACATTGGCAGCATTTTGTTTTAAATTTGTTGATGTATTCTCAACCCGTGCTAATGTGCTATGTAGTTTTATTCAATGAGTGAACACGAATGGTATTCTCTGACTCTGTGCAACGTGAAGGACATTGTTGTCAGCTCTAACACCATCTTTTCTGTTAGGTTCATGAGCATTGTTTCTTTGTTCTTATTAGTCCTATTTTGCCCTGTATAGCTGTAACTATCATATGGACAACTATTTTTTTGAACCACCTATCATTTGCTTGTGCTCTTTTATCTATGTTGTAGATGCAAAATAATTGGTTACCTGTCATCACTAATGGGATGTTCTTTGCTTTCCAGTCCCACCAGCCTACTACGCCCACCTTGCCGCATTCCGTGCACGCTACTATGTGGAAGGAGAAAGCTCAGACGGCGGCTCAACCCCTGGCAGCAGTGGGCAGACAGTAGCCCGGGAGGGGCCTGTGGAGGTGCGTCAACTTCCGAAGATCAAGGACAACGTGAAGGACGTTATGTTCTACTGCTGAGCTGCTCCAAGTTCGGCATTCAAGCTTTCTTTCTGCTAGATGATGGGATGTTCTCTATTTTTATGGATGTTGAGATGTTAGTGAGAGGTTGTTTATGTTTCTGGTAATCTTAGGAGTGACTTGTCCTTAATGTGGAGCTTGGTTGCTCATATTTCCGTCTCTCGGTATTTGGAGTAGCTAGGTGTTATGACCGGATCTTGGTCTTGAAGGCCTAAAACTCTGTTTGGATGAAACCAATGCAAGCACTCTTAAGTATTATGCTCTTGCCTGCTTTCTGCTCGATCAGTTATTATCTTATCTGCTTTCTGTTTAGTCTGGTTGATTTTTCTGGAGAAGATGAAGTATTTTCCCAGCCATTTTGATTGATATTTTTAGTTCTGGATAGTGGGTGGTCAGGTCCTTGTAGAAGTTACATGCTTCATCTAGTGGTTAGTAGTTTAGACCTTTGACTTCCAACCAAATGGATGTGTGCTGATAGCAACTTTGAGCCTTTCAAGAAAGCTGGTATTTTGAGATAGTAAGTTCTCTTCACTGTTATTTCTATTATGTATCTGCTGGAGAAAGGATTGAGTAGAGCTTTACACTTGGCTGTACGGTCATGGGCTTTTTTTGTTCGTAAGTTTGCTACATCACAAGATGTGTTTGTAGTTAAGTTTCTGGGAGCAGCATAACCATTCATGTTGATATGGCCACTGGCCGGCTTTTTGGTCTGCTTCCATGTTTCCATCGAAACACAAGTGAAGAGGTTTCTCGTAACCCTGGCAAGTGAAGAGGTATCTCGTAACCTTGGCGGGACATGCGCAAGTGTTGGGGGATCTTACAACCTTCAGGCCTTGTTTGGAAAATCCCGGCGCTTTCCCAGGGAGGCGGACCCGACCCTGACGCTATTTGTCAAGGGAAACGGAGGCGTGGTCGCAACCGGTCCTTCCTCCCGGGCGTGGCTGCCCGCCCACCAGACGATTTGGGCGCTCCCCCCTGTCAAGACATGCAGCAGCCCAGATTCCAGTCCTAAAGCAAGGGGACATGCAGCATGTAAGTAATGACTATTAGTTAGTCTCACCCCGGGTCAAGCTTCCCCGGGGGTTTTGTGGTTCCCAAACAAGCCCTCAGAGCCCAGATTCCAATCCTAGTGTGACACTAGTAGTGTCTCCAGCGGCCGGCGACTGGACTGAGCAGTGTAGGGGATGCATAAGGGTGGATCTGTGATTGCTTGCGTGTATCGTTGTTTGGTTGTGAAAACGAGTGCTTCTCATTTGGTTATAGATCCCATATCATACAGTTATTATTAGTAGTACACACGTATGGAGTACAACAAGCAC
Organism: Hyparrhenia diplandra; assembly: GCA_015847255.1. NCBI lineage: Eukaryota > Viridiplantae > Streptophyta > Magnoliopsida > Poales > Poaceae > Hyparrhenia > Hyparrhenia diplandra. The sequence continues at coordinate 19,205 of JADLZK010009744.1, read as the reverse complement.
AGAACTCTACAATAGGTCTGGAGCAGCACTAGTACTATTGCTCAAGTAAATTTAATAGAATTATAAGGGCATCCGGAGTATAACAGTAGCACAAATGTACAGAGCCAAGTTTGCACAATCCAGTACAGATATCCATTCTACGAAAGTAGAAACTAGAAATTAGCAAGCATAAAACTTTTGATGAAAACTATCAGCTTGCTATGTTGTATTATTGTACAACCTCCCAAAAGGGGGAATCAGTCAGTACAGCCAAAAAATGTGCTCTCATTTGGCATAGGATCTATATATTGTCAGTGCATACTGGTATCAGTGACAGCGTACACACCAGAATCACGGTGCAGCAGTCCAATCGATCCAGTTTTCCTCTGCCTCTTGAGGTATCTCAACGCCTGTAACGGTACCGCTTGAAGTTGAAATAGAGATGGAGAATCCCACGTTCAAATGTACACTTGAACCCCTTCTTGTGTGAGTACTCCCACTCCTTGTTCACAATACGGAAAGCCTGTGGAATAAGACGAAGTGAAAAGACTGCCCATGCTAAAAGCTACAGAAGAAAAATACAAACATTAAAAGGCACAAGGCTTACAATGTCCTCATATGGAGGGCCGGCGTGAAATCTTATGAGGCAAGTCTCACCAGTGCTTCCATCTTTCTCTATACTGTATGTTGGTGCTTTTGATTTATCCACAAGATCGGGGTAAAATATATTAAACTTGTAGCCTTGAACAATTTTAGGTGGTGGGTTATCATGGTCATAATGTGTCTGGTTGTATTTATTCCATTCATATCCAGTGTGCACCCGATTGAAGTACTTGGGCTTTCTTGGTCGATACTTGTCATGCCACCAGTACACCTGCGAGTATATTAAACAAGCATATGCCATCAGAAACCAGCTGGAGTTCATATGTGGATTGATGCCCCCAGAGTTACTAAATCAAACTTCTTGTGTGTAAAGCTTGTTACCAACTCAAATGTTGCATTAGCCCTATATTAAACCATCAGAATATACTCAACTACAAATTACATGAGTCAACAGATTATTTGAAAATTTTGGTGTAGCTTAAGGTGTGTCATAAATGGTCCAGATTATAGCAAGATAATCATCAGTCCTTCTGGACCAACACTTAAAAATTGTCACAGTTACAGCATATCCGAGTTGAATTCTGAGAACTCTCGCTAATCCAATATCAAGGCAGAACATTGGACAATATAGATATACAAAAATTGTCATGTTACCATACTAAAAATGCAATGGGATCAAAAGAAAAATGATCCAAACCTGTGAATCAAGGTTCACTTCAGCACGAGCCAAATACTGCATCTCCTTCCTCCATAGCTCCCATCGTTTTTATGGCTTTCATCTCCATCTCATCGGGTACTCTTGCCTTTGCTTTCATGGCTTCCTGAACTTTCCTTTGATGCTCCAAAACTACAGCTTCACGTTTCCGGTCCTAGAGATGATTAAAAGCATTAAGTATGAGTTGCCAACCTCATTCTAATAATCTAATCAACTAATAAAATGAACCCTAATAACTTGATGTTCTTAAGAAAAATCTTCACCCATTGTGTTTGTATACGAGCTCTAGAAAGCCCTCAAATGAATCAATGCCCCCCCTCCCTCCTCCTCTCCATAAAAGTAAGACATGCACACAGAAGCTTGAAAGGCTGTCCTAAAGAAAAAATATAAGTAGAACTTTGCCCTAATATTGTTTATTAGCATTTTTTTTTTGTTGCATAATTTGGAGTCCAGTTACTAGCAATCTGTACTTGACAAAACTACTTAGTTAACTGCACTGCAGCAAATAACTGTTACAGTTACAATCACATTTCTACTAATATTATTAGAAATAGAAACACAGGACTCTACCAGCTCAGCTTTGTCCTCTTCAGGATCAATTGCATCTTCATCTTCATTGCCATGCATTAGCTGTGGAGAAAAGGATCCATCTTCCTCTTCAAAATGGTCATCTGTCTGCTGAGGTATAGGCTCAGGCGAATATCGTTTATCATCTACAAATAGAACATATATCAGAAATCACTTCAGTATTTTGGAAACAACGTTGATAGTAATCAGAAAAGAAGGTAAACCTTCGTCCTCATGCATCTCATCGTCCGGTTTATCATCAACTTCTTTCTCAGATTCCACATCCTGTTGAGCAGCACCAGGATGCTCCAATCGATGTAAATGCTTCCTTAGGATAGAAGCATGGATCTCCCTCAGGCAAGCCTGCGATGCAAACAAGCAATTTTCGTAAGTATAAATCGCAAAATCAGTATTCAGAAGTTCGATTCAATAGCACAGATCTAGATTATACAGGATTACTGTAATAAGCCTTTAAAGAAGTTCAGATCATGCAACTGCAGTACTGCACCTTTTGGCTATTACTGAGAGGTCTAGTCAAGAAAACCTATGCATCCTTTTACTGGTCAATAATTAATAGAGACGAGAGAATGTATAACTGTATGAATGGATTGGCATTTGACCCACTGGCATACCTTTGCTTTGTAAATATGAAGCCGTTTCAGAATAGCTTCCCAGTATTCAACAACTTTTGCAGTTCCAGAGCGCATTTGGGATTCAATTTGACTTTGCATATCTTCAAGCTCTGTGGAAGTTTTACCATCCAGGAGACTTTTTACATCCCCCTCAATACTTGCATGCAAACCTCTCTCTTCTGCAAGAACCTCAGGTGGTGGTTCCTCACCACGGACCCTAGCCCGATCTAGAGCATCTCTTTTCCGAGCCTCACCTAGCTCCCACTTTCGCATACCACCATCAGTGCCTGATAATTTTTTAGATCAACATAGACATTATGTGTTAGCATTCTTTCTAATCATATGACAATTTTTTCCTTATAGAAGTTATACCAAGTTTTCACTCATACTAGGGACCAAATATAAAACTCTGTATAGCTTCTGTTAGGAACTGAGGGGAAATTATATATGCGAAGGTAGAGTTATATCATGACAAACTAAACCATTGTTTTCCTAACCAAATAAAATTTATTATAGGAAAATGGAAGCTACTGTCAGTTTTGTATCCCACAACAATCCCCAGTTAGGAGTACAATTGTTCCATATTTTCAACATTAAAAACAATACATGTTATACATATCGCACAAAGTTATTAGGAAGAAGGTAATATTGTCGCCTTAATGCCAACAAGTTATTCAGGAAAAGGGTAAAAGAAAATGACATGTACCTCCCAGTACTTAACATTTGTTTGGCTTTCCCTGTCCAGATCAAGATGCATCTTAATGTCATCACGTAGTTCTTCCATTTCTTTCACTGTTAATCCCTGTATTTCAGGAAGTGCTAAGTTATAAAATGCATATCTTTTGAATGTACCGCATTTAACGTTGTCAGAATATTATACAATAGCTAGCTTTAAAACCATACAGAAAAAATTACACAGGTAAATGCTGTTGGACAGCTCTTTTTTCAGTTGAATTGGATAAGGATGAGCAAAAGGATGCTCACCTTGAACACCAGATAGGGTTCATTTAACTCAATGTCAAATTCATCTGAGAAACTAAGATTCTTAAGGAGAACATCAATAGGCTTTGTACGCCCCTCCCGCAACCTGATCTCAGACCTGACCTTGCTTTGGTCAAAATGAAACTGCACTCCAAAATAAGAAATGCTAGATAAATAACAATTCCATATTAACTCTAGCAGAAATTGAATGGTGTCTGTCATGTTTTAAGATATTAACCTCTTCCTCTTTCTTCTCCCAGTCTTGAAACTCAGCACGTGCTCTTTCTCTAGCTAGCAATGCCTTCAAAATGGCAAATACATGTATTTAATTCCAAAACTATCTGAATGTAATAAATGAAAGACAAAAACCGAAATTACTGTAAAAGAGATTTATGATCAACAAATACAAACCATTTCCTCTTCATGCTGTGCCTTTTCAATTGCTCTTTCTTCCCTTCTTTTCTTAACCTTTTCTATTTCAGCCTACATTTGACAGAGCGAATATAACGATTAGGAGCTGCAAGAAAACAAAATCTTCAACTTTCTTTTGGAAGAAGACCAAACAACAATTTTGCTGGCTAGCAAAGTGTACAATCTACAGTGCACTACATGACAAAAGCATGAATAAAAATAAAATAATACACATGAAGCTATGAGCCTTATTAATTCATTTGAAGTAAACCTCCAAGAAAGGAGGTACGGTGAGTACAACATGCTTTAAAATTCCAACTAATAAACAATGGGAGAAGTACTCCAGAAATACATTTCATAGTACCATTCTTTCTTGCTGTTTCTTCTTCTCAGATTTGACAGAAATGTCCACCTTCTGTCCCTGAGATACATCACGCTCTATCTTCTTTAAGCCACACAAAGCTGTAAAGAGACAAGATAGAAGGCATTCTTCATTGAATATTGTTCTGTCACAATGAAACCAGCTGTTCAAGGAATCTTATAGTGTAATGCAAAAGGAAGGTAGCTAATGGTTTGGGTGCTCAAGGAAGCCACCAACATTTTGTTTTACTTGACAATATGGATAAACAATACAAATCATATCCCAAGGTAAACGTACTGTCAGAACTCAGGAAGAGTGTGAACGTAAAAGTGCATTAATATGCCAAACTATAAGGTAAAATATGGTGTCTGAAAGGATATATATCAATAATTCAAGATTGAACATTAAGATAGCGAACAAAGGCAAAAATCATTACGCAAATTAGAATGAACAACACCACAAGTCTATAAATCCAAAACTGTGTTTAAAACGTAAAAGTAGCATAATCAACTTGAGGATCAAAAACTACATAAACCATTGAATGAAACAACAAAAATCCCCATGGTCAACTTTGAAAATTATCACGAAAACAAACTTGGCAAAACTAGGAGTCTAGGAAATTTTATCATATCGGGATAATAGTAATGGATGCTTACTGGTTCGTGCATCCACTTTAATTTCTATGTTTTACTTTTACAATAGCCTAAGTTAGTTCAACTCTTTATGAATTATTCCCACAATAACCTAATTAGTCAGCAAGCAATTTTTTTCCCTTGATCTATTAGTTGTGTCCAGCAACCTAAATCAGCTTTGCTACTGGTAAAGTTAAATACCATTACAATTTTATCACCCATGCTAGTGCATAAGCAGCACTTATGTATATGTACAAGTATGAACCACCGAGATATCTGCCCAAGTAAAATAATCTGGAGCATGCCACTAGTTGCCACAAGAAGTTAGTTCTATTGATATAATCTTATTATAGGTGCCATTAGGAGCAATGTTTATTTGGATACAAGATGGGATAGTAAGATTGTTAAGATGTTGGCAATGTTGTTATTACAGCCTTGTAGGTCACAGTAGTTGAACTAGTTTTGTTAATGTACGACATCCGGCACGATTTTCTCAGCTTTAGTTCTAGCATAAAATAGCCCCTGCTTCCCAACTCTCTGTAAGTTTCCCTCCCTTTGGTAGGTATTAGCTATTTTGGCATTGCTTTTTTCTCCCACAGAAAGACTCTAAGCAAATTCGAGCCAGAATATTTTCTCCAGATAACAAGAATTACTGAATTGCTGCATAATTTGTATGAGAGGGAAACGAATTCACTACTTCTCTGTCAGGTTGGGATCGCCAAAAGGGTTTGAATCGTTGGAGTAGCCCGAAACCGCATTGGCCTTCAGCTTCTTCGCCACCTTCTCTGCCTAAACAACCACCACCGCCAACAACGAGTCAGAAATTAGAGCCCAGACCACAACCCTAATCCCAACCCAATCAAAGGGAAAGCCACCACTTCAACAGCTCAATCTCAATACCTTCTTCTGCGCCTTCTTCGCCATGTACTCAACGATCTGCTCCTCGGTGACATCCCGGCGCTTTCGGCTGCCGCTCTTCCTTCGGCGCCTGGAATCCGACCCGGAATCCTCGCTCCCGCTGCCACTGGCATCGCTGGAGGTGGACGGAGTGTCCCTCCGGCGGCGGCTCCTGCGGCGGTGGCGGCCCCGGCTCTGGCGGGGTGAGCCGCTGGACTCAGAGGCAGCATCGGATTCGGACGGGGACGGGCTGCGCCGCCTCCGCCGCGACGACGACGAGCGCCGCCGGCCCTCGCTGTCGCGGTCCCGCTTCGGCATGTCGGCGACGAGAGGGAAGCCGCGCAGTATCGCGGTCGTGGGCTGGTAGATTGTTTAGCGGATTAACTGAGGTCGGTTTAGTATGGGCCGCAAGGAGCCCACCAGAAGGCCCATAGCTTGAAGGCACCTCTAGCCCCAAAGTGGACTCCAAAATGGAATTGCCGTACCACATTTTTTGTGGATCCTTGTGATTTGATTTTAATAATAATAACAAGGGGGGAAAGGATGAAGCTGTGGTTTAAAAAAAACGTGGAATGATATGTTACAAAGAGCATGATGTTCTGAGTTCGACTCTTCATGGAAGAGAATATTCTAAAATTTTAATGGCTTTGTGTTTTCGCCAGGGCGACGTTCCGTTGAACAAAGAAAATGTTTATGGTGACTTCGTCAATATAAGGTGCTCATAGGGTTTGTGTCCATTCATAAATCATAAGGGGTGCGTGTATGTGCATTCTGAGCATATGCAGGAAACTAGGCGGTGGCGTGGCAATGTTCCCAATGGTGTGGATCTCGCTGATTAATTTGGGCCTTAATGACATGTCCTTCCTATTCTAGAGCTATTTAGATTTCGGTCGAAAAATCAGCACGCCAATTGTGATAAGAAAACATATTGCAATGAATTGAAAGATCTAAGGCATGAGTGACATTAAAATGTCGACCAATCAAGTCGCTTATTTTATGTGGCTGCCCAAGTCAAGGTTTGGCGCTGTGTAAGGGTGAGTGGCAACCGAACAACCTCATGTACTTGTGACATTGAGATTTGGTGGAGGCGTGGTTTCTAAAAAAGAAGGTTTTAGATTCAAATTCGCTCAAAAATATTATATATGTGAATTAGAAATTTTTTTTCTCATACAATCATTTGGCTAAAAGGTTAGATTTTAATTTAAAAATATTTTTTATAAAAGAATTCAGAATCTTTAGGCGGAAATTTTTCTCATACAACTTAAATACAATCTATTTTAACTTTCTGTATTAAAAAAAAATCACAGAGACCATAAACCAAGTGAAATATGACTTTTGGGCGTTTCACTCGCGTAGACAAAACTCGCAGAGAGGCTTCGACCATTTTTGAGATGGAAACGAACCGAAAGAGGGCTTCCGGCTTACTTTAGCTTATTTCAGTTTTTTTTTTCACACAATACTATTAAATTAGCTTGAATCAGCCGGCTTAAAATCAGCCGAAACAGCTTCAGAACCCATCGTCACATCCGAATGCTTCCTGGTCACGTCTCAACGCACGCGACAGACACGGGTCTGGTTGAATACGTAGTGGTACTACTTGTCCATCTCTCACTCATTGGAGAAACGCTGGTAAAGTGGGAAACAGAACCGTCCCAAAAACTAGACACAGGCACAGCCACGGCCTGAAGCTCTGAAGCAGCTGAAAGCCTGAGTGAAGTGTCAAGTGTGCGAACACCACCGGCGATGCAAGCAAAACCAGTGGGCGATCGCTGTCCTGAAAAAAAATTGTAGCTAGAAAACAACTGGGAAAATATGTGTCGCTTGGTTTCTAAGCTTATTTTGGTCATATATACATTTTATTTTATATAAGCTCTACCTTACCCGACAGGACCATTGGCCAATCGCGAAGCGACGCGCGCACTCTCACTCCCATCCACGCCTGCCTGCAGGCTGCAGCTGCACGGATTTTTTTTTTCTTTTTTTTTTCGTTTTTCCCGTCTAATAAAAATCCGGCAAAAAAGACAGCTTTTACCGCCCTTCTAAAAAAAATATGGATACGGGGGTCCGTTTCGCTCTCCCGTCCCAACCGGGGCCATAACTCCTCTGCTTCCAAAGCAGCCGTCTCACCTCTCGACTTTGTGACCGTCGTCGTCGACGCTGCTGGCAAGTCTACAACACTCACACCGACACCGGCACACCACACAACATACACGTACACATACGTGCAGTGGAACAGAGTATACAGCCAATCACCGGCAATCGTGTGATGCGTTCGGATTCATCAAATCCATCATGAATGCAGCTAAGATCTAGTGTTAAGAGCAGCAGCAGTTACAAAAACACATACTATATCCATACGATACAACAGGCAAAAAGACGTGTACTTTATACTACTAGCACCACTAGTTGTTTTCCCTTACTAAAAGATTCTTAGTACTAACAGTAACCGTGCACCTAATCACCTTCAGTTAGCAGTGGCAGCTACTCTTTTTCAGAGACTCGTCACTGAATCACTGCCCATTGCCATCCAATTTGAGCTCCAGAACAACAAAAGCTAAGGATTGGGAGATGACGGAGATGACACGTATACCAAGTCTAAACCGAGCGTTAGCTAGCTCACTGTGTGTGTGACGATAGTCAGTGTGAGTGTGGCTGCTTCGACCCCGACCGAGTGAGTCAACGCAACGCAAGCGCCCGGCGGCCTCCATGGACACTGACGCCTGCGTGCAGCGCGGTGCCCTATGCCCCTACTACTTCCTCCCGTTGGCATCCGTTGACCCGATCTCCGCCTCCGCCGTCTCCCCTGGTGGGCCGCTTCAGATCCTCCTCCTCCTCCGTCGGCGTCGGCGTCGGCGCTCTCCCCTGAACTTGGCGTAGATGTCGCCCTTGTAGAAGTTCCAGGTCCGCCACACCAGGACGAGCGACACGAGCGCGCCGGCGACGGTGGCGGCGGTGATGATGAGGAACGACTTGCGGAAGCACTCGACGCCGATGCAGGTCTTGTCGCCGGCGCCCTCCAGGGACCCGCCGTGCTGCCTGGCGGCCTCGGCGTCGTAGAGCGCCCCCGCGACGCGGACGTTGAGCACGTAGGCGCCGATGGGGCTGGCCACGGACCCGAAGTTGTAGAGCGTGGAGTAGTACTTGAGCCCGAACACCTCGGAGATGATGGCGAACAGCAGCGGCCACTGCGCGCCGAAGCAGAAGCCGATCACCACCGAGGACGCGTAGAGCGACTGCGGCACGCCGAAGGCGATCAGGAGGTGGCCGACGCAGGAGAGCAGGAGCACCAGCGTCAGCATCAGAGGGCGCGGGAACTTGTACCGCGTCAGGAACACCTCCGACGCGAACCCGGCGGTGACGCGCCCGGCGTAGTTCCAGATGCTGATGAGGGAGACGAAGGTGTTGATGCTCTTGGCCGGGTACCCCAGGGACTGACCGATCTGCCCCATGTTGTCGATCGCCGTCAGCGTGCCGCCCACGCCGCAGATGGTGGCCAGGAACAGCACCAGCATGTCCACGCTCACCAGCGCCTGCAGGATGGTGTAGTCCTCGCCCTGCGCCGGCGGGCTGAACATGTGCCGGAGGCAAGACCCCAGGCAGCTGCTGGAGGTGGAGGTGGAGGTGGACGACGACGCCTCTGTTCCTGTGGTCATGCTCTGGCTCTGAGGCGGCGCTGCTGCTGCAGCCAGCTGCAGCGAGGCTGCCGCCGCTGGTTTCTCCACGGTCACCGTGGGGCCTCGCGGAGGGACTCCTCCAGCTCCGCCTGGATCTTGTACTCCTGCTTGACGACGACGGCGAGCGGCAGGAAGAGGATGAGGAGCAGCGCGGCGGCCGAGACCGCGTAGGCGGCGTGCGAGAAGTTTTTGACCTGCTTCTGCACCACGATCATGACGAGGAGGTAGGTCGCGAGCGCCATGGAGATGTAGAGGAAACAGTAGAAGGCGTCGTTGCTTGTGGCCGCGGACGGTCCCCGGCGGCGGCGCGGGTACGGCATGATGCGGATGGTGTGCACGAAGAGGATGGAGACGGCGGCGGGGAGCCAGGCGATGAGCAGCACGAGCGACTTGGCGTCGTCGCCGTAGATGGCGAGGTAGAGCTGCGTGAAGATGGCGCCGCTGAGTCCGACGAACCCCTTGAGGATGCCGAGCACGACGCCGCGGCTCTCCGGGAAGTTCTTGACGCAGGTGACGAGCGCGCCCGTGTTGGCGAAGGACTGGGAGTTGGCGCCGACGCAGATGTAGATGCACATGAGCCAGACGGGTGGCCTGGCGGTGCGGCCGTCGATGGCGAGGTAGATCATGAGGTAGCCCGCCAGGTTCATGGCGGCGCCCATGGCGAGCACCACCCACGGCGGCGTCACCTCGTTGATGAGGCCCGAGATGACGCCCACGTTGGCGCCCAGGTCCTTGAAGAAGGAGAGCGTGTTGAGCGTGCGCTGGTCGTACCCCAGCGACGACTTGAGCACCTTGGAGTAGATGCTGAAGATGTACGTTGCCCCCGACGCCGACAGGATGAGCAGGCACGCGAACACCATGAACCAACGGCCCAGCACCACCTGCCGCACGAACCGCGCCGTCAGCACCTGCGGCCCCCGCCGGCGGCGCCGGCGCCGGTGCCGGACCCGGACGCGAACACCATCGTCGTTCTTCTCGGCGTCGGCGGCTCTCTAGTCTGCTCTGCCTGGCCGGGTGGGTGAGTGGCAGAGGTCGCCCGCCTGTGCAATATATAAGCCAAGGGCAAACGGCCTGCGCTGACTGTGACTCGCTGGGCAACGGGTGGATCATGGATGCCAGCCGCCCAGAACATGAGCATCATCACTGCCCATACGTACCAAAAGTCCACATATTCATCTTTTTTAGAATGATTCGGCCAATTTTAGACAGGATTTTTGGTGCCCAGTGAAACTGAGAGGCTACACTGCACGTGTTAAGCTCAAGATTCTGAGCAGATGCTTTGTCACAAGCTAGCTATCCCAGAGCAGCCAGAGGTTTAGTGTACTGTGTGGCCAAATTATTTGTCACCCCAGTGCTCAAGTGTTGAACCCTAGAGCATAGTTACATTCCATGGTCTGCCCTGGTCTTCAGGAAACAGACAGCTTTTGCCTGTATAAAACATGGGTGGGCGGCCATGGTTCTTGAACCCAAATTCTTCAAGACCCTCACGCATGTGATGTGCTTCAGTTCTAGTCAGTCTCTGGCGTGCATTTGTCATAGATTAATCACAGATCGATCATCGAATCGACGACCTTGACCTGAGAGAGTTACTGGGAGGATTTGGTAGGAATAGTGAGAGTGATCTCTGCTGACTAAACGTAGTGTATGACTGAAGCATGCAGTGACGCACTGATGCTTGATCTTGCCTCCTACATATCCAAAAGATACACCAAATTCTAGAAGAAAACAGGCAGCTCAAGTTCGGAGGCTCACTTAGTTATCCCAGGAGATGGGATCGGCGTGTCAGTGAGGACATTTCGATGTTCTCCTTTGTGGGTCAAACCAAAGACAGGATGCTCTGTCCAAGGAGGCACAGATTTTAGCTTCTTCAGATTGGTGATCAAGACAAAGTTTAGTCTACGATACCTAAACAAATAAGTTGATAGAATGATAAGTACAAAACGGGTTCCAGCCACGGCACAACTGTGCCACGTGGGGCGGATTAAGAAACCACGGAGGTCATGTGTACACTGGTCGATCCTGTGGTTAACCAAAGAAACAAAGTGGCCATGTGTCTCTAGTGCCTGTAAGAGCACCGAGGTGATTAACAACATATATAAAATGTTGCAAGACAAGTGATGATTGCGTAAAAACAAAGTGTCAGCGTGTGTCCCCGTGCTTAAGAAACTGCCATGCCCATGAGCTCATCCCTTTCCATGTCTCTATCTGTACCGTTTGGACTCTGGAGCAAAATGCTGAGGCAGACACTCACTTATTTAAAAACAATGCAAACATGGTAATTTAGAGGCACCAAGATCGTATAGAGATATATACAAAATATATAAATTTGATACGTTTCAGTTTGATTTAAAAACAATGCAAACATGGTAAATTTAGTTAGGGAGGCAAAGGCATCTGCGCTTGCCGTCACAATTCACAATTCACAACTCACAAAACTCTCTCTTGCTCTATGGTAGCGATAACGGCTACTGACATTTACTAGATCGTGACCGTTGTTGACAATAATTTGCCTCCTTCAATTGGAAATTCATGTCCACACATTTAAGTCAAACTTACTTAACTTGATCATTGTAATATCTGACTAAAAATGTTAAACAAATTGGCAATGCAAAATTTGGGATTGTCCAGAATTTTAGTATGAAAACCATTTACGTATCTCGTAATCTCATCCTCCCCTCTATGATCCGTCCGGCGTCCCCAATCTTGGTAGGCCCTTGCAAGCCGCGAATTCACGCCAGCTTTCCACCGCACGCGCAGCCTCACTGCGGAGCTTGCGCAGGCCACCGTGGATGGAATAGAGCTAATTTGCAGGTCGGACGCACGGTGGTACAATTATTGCCCACAGAGAATCCTAGTTGACCTTTTTATCAAAAAAAAAAAACCATTTTACGTGTAAGATAACATATTTTTCTGTGTCCTTGGAAAAGTATCTCGTTCTTTTATAGTTTCCATGGTAAAAAAATAAATAGGTTTGACTTGTGATAAATATAGATGAATTTATATTTGTAGTAGTAATATTGTGCATCAAGTATTCAAGTGCGAGCATTTTTTAAAAAGGTTTGAAAACGCCCAGCTTGCGTCACTCATTTCATGAAGGACCAAATGACTTATGACAGTCGCAACCAAGAAAGATCAACCGAAAATTTGCTAGTACATAGAGGCCATTAAAAAATCAGATCAACCGAAAAGTTGCCAAATCAAATCAGTGGAATTTCCATTGAGTTCCTATGACACGTAGCTAGTCTTTCATACAGTTAATGAATTGCCACCAAACTTTTCACCTATCGAATGTTTGGACACATGCATAGAGTATTAAATGTAGATTAAAATGTAATAATTTTTAAAGTCTAATTAACTAGTCCATGAGTTGACAATGTTTTTGCGGCAAAGAAAACTTCATTGATACTAAAGCAAATTACATCCTCTCATTAAAAAAAAAAAAAATGATGTGCTACAATAAACATGTGCTCACGGTTTCCCTGACGAAATTTGTAATTTGGTTTCAATTCCCTTAGTGGGGTCAATTCGACTAAGTTGCAAGTAGTAACGTTGTCTAGTTGAGTTGGCTTAGTTGATAGTTTGGTTAGTCGATGTTAGTGGGGTCATTTTCGACCAAGTTACATTTAGTAGCATGAGTTGTGACGGTTGTACCAAAGTGGTGCTCAGTTGTATGGTTTTTCCGGCCTAGTTTCCATTCAAAAACTAGGCTGACACTTCTTTTTTTTTTCTTCGTCTAATAAAAATCGTGGCAAAAGTTTTTTGCCGTACTTTCTAAAAAACATCCCACGTGACATACAATGTGACACCCAAAACTTTTCACACACCCACTATAACACCCATCAAGAGAGATAAGATCGAATAACTGCAAATTTAAGAAGCATCGAAGCAACTGGCCATGCATGTTAGAAAAAAAAAGGTTGTTATCAGTAATGTTGCAAGTTGTATGTTTTGATATCTGCATTAGCAGCTGGTTTCTTACTGTGATTTTATAGGGTTGTCGTCTGTACCATTAGTATATTATTACTACACGCTTCACGCTAACACACACGTGCGGCTCACGGGTTACCAAGTCTCAAATCTCTGTATCCCAAGTCAAGTATGTTAATATATAATTAAGATAGAGTAAAGTATGTAAAACTCCAGCTTGCTAACGGTATCACGAGAAGCTAATAACCTTTATTAACAAGTAGCAACTAGCAAAAAGTGTCTCTTGATGGACTGGTTTAATTATACAGTAGTATATATGCATAGGCGCATAGCATGCGTGGCAAGGGCAACGCACGTACACCTAGTGGCAGAGCTAGAGAATTATGGAGGGGGGTGCGGCTTGCAGCCAAACGACAGACTAATAATGTAATAGTCTATAGCAAATTTGACCGACGAATAATTTAAAACAAGCAATATTGATGTACATCAACAATGAAGTAGCAGTAATAATATATTTGTGCTTACCATTTATCATAATATACTAAACCAATCCGTCAAATAAAACAACAGAAGATTCTGTGTTGACAAAATTCAATCCTTAAGCACGAAATCCTCACTGAAAAAAAGAAATAAACCATTTATTGTAAGCAAAAGAATTATATATTGTATCAAATCTGCGCCCTTTTCCTTCCATGTTCATGAAGCGATTAACCACAGCATCATTTGTAACTTTGTTTAATTCTTCTTTTTCCACATAACAAATAAGTCTATTACTCAAGTGTGCATCACCCATGCGATTACTAAGAGTTGTTTTCACAATCTTCATCCCGGAAAATATTCTCTCCACTGTTGCAGTAGCAATCGGCAATACCAACACAAGTTTCAAAAGTCGATAAACCAATGGATAACAAATATTCTTTTTGTTGCCACCATTCTTTGTGAAAGCTCACTGATCATATTTATGTTGGAGAATCGATTGTCTTCCCTCACATCAGCAATGTAGAGGCCAAGATGTTGCCTAAGATCCCTCAAATCCATAGAGCTAAAATCATCAGGATATAATTTTGCTAAGTTTACCAAACTCTCCACATCAAAGTCATGAAATGAATCTCTTGGATTGAATGCAGCTGAATAAACAAGCAACTCAGAGCTTGTCTCACTGAATCTGCTTTACAATTGTGAATGCTATCTAGCAATCTCCTTCTCATAAGGGATTGTGGCGTACCCTTGAACAATGGACACGATCAAGAAAAAGAGAGAGATCAGAGATTCAGAGACGTACTGCATTGCTGCTGCTTGCTTGGTGCTTGGAGTAGAGTCTGTAGAGACGGCGGACAACAGACGATCGCCAGGAGACCGGAGACGGCGGCCGGGCCGGACGGCAGTCGATCTGCAGCTTGCCTCGCACGATCTGTGCCGCGATCGCCAGATGCACAGGGGAGTCGGGACGGCGGACTGAGATTAGAAGGCAAAGCGACGCGATCTACTGACTGCTTGCCTTCGTGCGTGCGTGTGTACCAAACTGCAGGGGGCGCCGCCGGCCAGGCCGCCGCACGAGCACTGCGTGCGTGCCTGGTGGGCTTGTGTCCAGTCCAAGTTGCAACGATCAGCCTGGTCGGCTTGTGTCCAAGTAGGCAATTAGCGTAGGCTTCCGTGGGTGCAGAAAGTTCGGCGTGGAATACCGTGCAGCCGTACGGGGTGCGGTCGCACCCAGAGCTCGTAACATAGATCCGCCGAGATGGGGCCAACCGATACACACGTATCCAAAAACCATTCGTATGTCTTTTGTGCAGTGCCAGCTTCTTTGCTGTTTGACTTAACTATTTAAGATAAGCACACTTAAAAGAACCGTGTAAACAAAAGCACATTTCCTGGGCTTTGTTGATCACCCCAAACAAAAGCATAAGAAAGGTCTATGATTCACTTAACCTTAAAACAAAAATATAAGTATTATAGATCGTGGCACTGGAAATGGGATGATGACAACATTTTAAAGTGAAAATTAGAGAGTAGAAAGAGAGAAGCAAGGGATAAATGAAAGTAGAGCCATAACCAAAATAACAATTACTGCAATACAGTATTTGGTTCGAGAATCAACCCATTCTATGAGGTGATACATGATGAGCCTATCTCCCTCAGAATTAATCGAATTATTTCATTTCTCTTCTTGTAGTAATTATTTTCTTTTCTTGTAGTAATTATTCGTTTGTGAGGACTGAGATGGTGATGAATATATCAATTGCTTCCATTCCTCAAACCAAACAACAAAAAATGTAGTAGTGAGATAGCTAGTGATGAAGGACCACTTCGTTCCACAAACCAAACAACAAAAAATTTGAACACTTGTGTTCAAATTTTAGCCGCCCTTTTCTAGTGCTTACCTTGCTTCATTGGCCAAGTCGCTTTGAATCCCTTTGCCAACTGTACCACGTTGCTCATGCGAAAGCAACCTTGGTTCTCTTGACCTAGCAAAGCTAACCTTATGACCACCCTTGTGGCCATAAAAATATATATCTTTTGTAATTGGATGGATTAATAGGACCCTTGTGCTCATATATATAAAAAATATGTAAACACAGCTATATATATACATTTCGAGATAATTGCTATTTTATGATTCCAAACAATTGGCTTTGCAAAAATAGGATTTCTAACGTTGGTTTTGCTAAAATATGACTCCAAACATTTTTACTTCGAATACATATGATTTAGAGTGTTTTAATTCATTTGACATCTAAATACATGTATTTCTTCCGGCTGGCTGTACCGCGTGCATGCCTGTGCTGGTCCGTGGGCCTCTACGTGGTCTTGGCTTGGCCATGCAAAATGTTCCTCGACGACGCCGCCGTGCCATGGCTGCTCCTATGCAGGGGCGGAGCTACATTATAGCAGGGGGGTGCTTGGGCACCCCCAAAATTCAAAGAATCACTTATAAAAATAGAATTTTACCATTATTTTAGACTAAATTTTTATATCTATAAGAGCAAGGCACCCCCACTATTTTGCGCTAGCTTCGCCCCTAGTCCTATGCACACGGCCGCGCCATGGCTGCTCCTCGATGCCCGCCGCCGCGGCTCCTGCTCATGGCGGCAGGACGCCTTTGGCTTGGCTGCTGGTCGCGTTCCCCGCACCAGCCGCCTTTGGCCATGCCTTGGCTTGTCTGCTGCCTTTGCCGGGCTGGCCGCCATGTACAACACTCGACGCCTTCGCAAGGAGGATCTCCGTCCCATGGCTAGATGAGGGAAAGAGGGGCTAAGAGCTGTAGATCGCGGGCGGCAGTAGCGGAGATATCGCGGGAGTGGAGTGGCGGCGGCGTGTGGCGTCAATGAGATCGATCGTGACGGGAAACGTACGGGAGTAGAATGGCATGGCCCAAACGAATAGATTAGATTTTACACAAGGGTAGAAAAGTCAATACGGAAATATACTAGATATACATGTATTTGCAATTTCCAAATGAATTAAAACACTCAAAATCATATTATTCAAGTAAAAACATTTGGAGTCATATTTTAGCGAAGCCAACGTTAGGAATCCTATTTTTGGCGAAGCCAATTGTTTGGAGTCATATAATAGCAATTATCTCATACATTTCTAGTGCCTAGTTGCACAAAAATAAGCGTATTATTCTCTGTACCACCTTTCGACTCAAATCAAAACAAAAAGATGCAAAGTCCGAACTTAAAAAATGAACATATACACTTGATCACTTGAAGATGCCTAGATATTTTTATATTTTGTATTATGAATAATAAGTATAACCTCCACATATATCGACTAGACTACACACTCTATAAACACACTCTACCTTTATAAAACATTCTTTAAAAAAAAACTTTATAAAACATCTTCATGCTAGTTCCACCACAATGAACCTACTAAAACACACTGACAAAAATGTGAGAAAAGGTGAAAGGTCGTGTAGCTAAACCCTAGAAAAAAAAAAAAATTCCATCATGGACGATCACAATATGTCAGATTACCGAAGTGTTCCTTGTTATTAATACTAATGAGCACACTTTTTCAAAAAAAATACTAATGAGCACACTAAACTTTTTTATTACGCATGCATGGCATGTCACACTCACCTCGTGTGTTAGCTACTCTAAAGTCTAACCCAATAACCCCACGTCAGCACTCGAGATCGACGTACTGTCCCAGTCTTCCGGATAAGCATATCTTGCTCGCGTGCTTCCCTCATTGCATGCTTTCACGCTTCCTTTATGCTTTGACTTTTTTTTCAAAACATGGTACAGTTGCATATATATTTGGCGTTTCATGCATGCATCGATGATCGATGTCGTGTATCACCATGGATCGTGCACGTCAACGCCACGAGATCTCTCTCCAAGGAACGTGCATGTCAATGCCAGAGGAAATTGTTGTAAAAAAAAAAATGCCAGTATATATATCCTTGATGACCAATCTCTCAAAAAAGGTCAGGCGGTGCGCGTGTATATGATGCATGCATAGATCGTATTCGTACTTGAGTGCAAGTCAATGTTTATCATTCTTTCAAGAGAAATTGTGACAAGCTAGCTAGTTGGAACTTGGAAGCCCCTAGGCGGCTACCACTATAGATATATATATCCACTAGAGCAGAATCTTGTATATGCACATATCTATCTCTCTAATCTTTATCCACATGACCAAGCTCTTTTTTTTTTTGGCATGGTAGTTACATTGTTTTCAAAAACGTAAATGGCACATGCTTCATTAAAAAACAACTTAGAAGTTTTACATGCCCAACATCACAATAAGTTGAGGTGCCATGTATTAGCGGACTAGACCCATAATCATTTCACTGGGTAGGCACACAATATAAGAATAGTGCTCCCATGATAAGTTCTCGTTACAGTGCTCCGTTATACCTTCGTCACCAAAATTTTTGGGTAGTCCAGGGACTACCGTGCTACCCTGCTGGGCCCGCCACTGATGTCATGGACAATGGCCTGAATACGAACACAAGGCACCGCTAGACAGTGAAACACAAGCTGTTGTAAGTTTGTAACTAACTTAAAAACTTAATGTGCGACTGCAAAGCTTGCAACATTGAGAGGAGGCGGATGCGACGCGGCCTGCCTCCCACGAGCACCGGCCACGGGGTAGAGCTGCCGCGTTACCTTGTGCTAATTTGGTAGTTACATACAGTTGGCATGAATGCTAAAAAAAAATAGTGATTGACGTCAGGCCGGAGATGAGCTGACATATTCAAGAAAAAATATTTTAATAAGTCGTAGGTTTATATTTTAGATAAAATATATGAATATTTAAACAGAGTAGGGGAAATAAATTTTAGCCTTCCAACCCAAGGTGAACGTGTTTTGATTCCTTTAATTTGTCCCATACATTTGTCCTCATCGTCTAAACACAATGATCTTTTTTTTTTGTTGAATAGTCTGAATGATCAGAGACAGAAAGCACAGTTTTGGTCCCTAGCGGTTTGTTTTTTCATGGCACGCCTACAAGTTGAAGTTGGGTGAGCGAGCACGCCCCGTGCATGCGTACACCCACCATCTCTACCACACTCGTTCTCACTGTCACAGCCACAGAACAAACTAAAAAGAACATTCTATTTTTTATCTTCTTTTTTTCAGTGTATTTACAGCTACACATTAAGTCAAGCTACGGAACTACGTACCATTCTGGAAAATTAACGCAGAGGGCGGCCACCGGGTCGAAACTCGAAAGTGACAGCCATGCATAGATCAAGCACTCATACAGTAGTTATATACACATCGAATTCGGCACACTCAAAAAAGGCTATATTCTATTTGTTCTTCTTTGGAGCCATGAAACCGACAGAGACGATGCAGGTCCGTTTCA